>CP139509.1:451351563-451544526 GCA_021014915.2 Artemisia tridentata subsp. tridentata | reverse complement strand
CTTTTAGTCATTGTCTTCTTCAACTCTTGTGTTTAGTATCCGCATAAGCACAAGTTTATTATACAGAGATTCTCATAGTAGTTGGCTTGTGTTTAAATAAGCTATGTACAAGTTCTTTTGGCTCAAAGATCTATCAAGAGGCACGATCCTACACAGTTTCTACACATATTGTTTTACATTCATATCTAAGATAATTAACAAAGATCTATCAAGGGCACATCTGGGATCAACACCAAATCACAAAGTTTTTTCTTGAATTAAACTATCTTATTCCTCATAGCTTGACACTGATCATAGATTCTTTGTAGTAAATCCTTAACCACATCCGATTGTTGTTCACACCTGAGTTTTGAGGTAAGCATCACCCTTAAGACTTCAAAACTCAGTGGATATTCCAATTCAGCTAACATGAAGATATATACTCCACTCTGTGTTGACAGATGATGCACATTGCAGGAACTATAAAACTCCCATGTCAGATATTCATGCAGTTGGTGAAATGCACTGATGCAGTAGGTGCTTGTATGTAGCATGAAATGCATGGGTGAATCCTACTGCTGGTGAAATTGAAGCTGCTGCTGTTCCTACCTAATTCAAATTGTTGGGTTACATGTTATTGACCGGTTACAAACAACAACGATTACTAGATAATAGTAAATTGTATTTTGGGTTACAGATTTTTAAATCAACTCTAATACCTTTCAAATACCATTAAACATTGTTTATTAACTCCTTGTGCTTCCACAAGTATTGAAGCATCCGCTCACGGTATGCTACAGCTGTTTGAAGCGGGTCATCTACTTCCAGTGGTTGGTTGTGGCACAATCGGTATAAAATAATACATACCCATACACCGCAATCGCCATATACGTCTGCTTGTTTCGGGACTGCAGGACACTGGTATGTTATTTTATATTCCTCGGCTGATATGCCCTTGCTCGCCAATATACCCTGCTGAACCAGATACATGGTAAGTTGTTTTGGCAACATTCTTTTCAAAGTTCTCCACCACCGTGCACCATTGCCATGTACCAACCCAAGAGTGTCATAAAATGAAACAACACCAGTACGTAGGTGAAGCTCAGCGAGACACCAGTGTTTATCAGGTTCATTCACGGGGAAATAAACCTAATATAGACAAAGGAATGTACATATTAATATGCATACACTTAAAATTATATTTAAAAAGGATTGTGGCAAACTAACCTTTTCAACATCTCGCCAAGCCACAGGGTAGCTTGTTCCATCTGAATAATGACTGTACATCTGACCAGCCAAGATATGTCGGGCGAACAGAGAACCTGCCAAGGTCCAATCAGCATTGCTTGGTCTAAGTGACCACATAAGGTCAAACCATATATCCAAGTGCTGTGTACACAAAACAAAAATTATAAAACTTATAGTGGTTACTCAATCAAAAGTATATACAAATGTATTTGACCAGATAGTGATGATGGTTCCTTACATAGTCATACAGCCAACCGCCTTTACAATCTTCAAGACATGCCAATGCTAGCCAAAATTTCATATCAGAAACAATGTTACGACCGCCCCATGGAAACTTATAGCTTTTTGGTTTATTTTGCTTTAAATAAACACGAAGCGAATCAGGCACAGACACCTTGTCCTTTTTCAATTTGGAATGTCGAGTCAGATCCTAAAATAAACAAATAAATGATTAACAATAAACGAATCATAATATTGTTAATTTAAGAATAACAAATCAGACTACCTCTACAAAAGGATCTGGGTTGGCCAAATAGAACTCAGTAATTGACCGAGTTCTTGGGTTTCCAGATACGTCCTGAAAAGACACATACCATATATTAGCATAGGCCAACCAGATAGTGATTTCAGTATCAATGTTTTACGGTGCTTTACATCTAAAATGACTATAGGCTCAATCAACTTCTTTCTGCAAGTAGCTGCTCTTGTCAGTAGTGCGGATTGGACGTTCTCTGAATTCAGAGATTCAAAAAACTTATCGTGCTTTGATTTAAAGGCTTTTAAAGGCCCCTAGAGCAACTTTATGCGCATTTTTTTTTTTTTGGGTTTTTTCTTTTTTTTTAACTTTTCAAAATAAACAAGTCCAAGAAAGGGTTTTCCCATTGGAACCGACCACTTTTTGAAAAACCCTTTGGTTGGGTTGAGTTTTTTGTTGAAAGGGGTGTTGTTTGCTTTTCCCTTCATAGCATGGGTTTTTAATTAAAACACCGACCAAAAAACATAGAAAAACAATTTTTTAAAACCTTTTTTTAAAATTTTAAACAAAACCCAAAGGGACCTCAACATATGTCGCAAGGGGGTTGTTTTTTTTTTTATGCCCCAAATAGCTTTGCTTTCCCAAACACCCTTACCTTTTTCCCATTTCAAACGGTACTTCTTCTAACAAAAAACTATTTGACATCCGCCCCGTCGTTTATTAACCATGACATCATCATACACCCCCGGATGATGGGGGTTTCAAAAAAAGGGTATAAATAAATAGGCAAACAAAAGGTTTTTTTTTGAAAAAGTTTTTTTTTTCAAGAACAAACATCCCGTAGACAAAGGGATGTTTTTTTGTTTAAAAAAAAAAAATTGCCCTTTTCTCAGGGGATCCACAATTTGATTCGAAAAGGTTGTTTAAAAAAAGGTGGGGAACCCAGGGGGAAACCCCCCTTAATTCACAGCTTTTACAAGAACTTCCTCCCACCCACCTGAATTCGTTTGTCCCTTTCTCCCCCAACACCATGTAAATTTCCTGTGAGGGCTGCAACATTTGGCGAAACACCAGTACACCCCTCAAAACCTAAGGGGTGTCCCCTTTGTTTTTGAAAAAATAATACAACATTTAAAAATTTAAATGTAAAAATTAAAGGGGAAAACATTAACGGGGAAATGAATATTTAAAAAGGAAATTCCAAAAAAACACAAAGTAAAAGAAAACCCCTTTAAAAAAAACAGGTTTTTCAACTTCCATTGGATGCCATGATCACATCATCACACTTTAATCATCATAAACATCTCGCGCGTAACACCATTATCAACACATCTTCACAACGTGATGAGGGGGCTTGTTACAAAATGAAAAAATTTGTAATCCCTTAAACGGGGAAATTATCTTCGTAAAATGTTAGGGAATAAAACAAAAAGGGTTGAATACAAACCATGAAAATATCATTTTACATCAACTTGACTGGAAAATCTTTCTTTGGGTGTTTTCGTTAAAAACCCGTCTCAAACCCCAAAAAATTTTTTTTTTCACGCTTGGAACAGCTCCCGAATGCCCTTTTTGGGGAAACAGACCTACGTGCTTCGCCATCAACGAAATATCAATTTGCAAATAAAATATCTTGCCCCAAAAAAATTAGGATTTTTTTCCAAAAATTCTTTTCATCGGGGGGCCCTTCGCCTGTTTGGCCCCTTTTTGCTTTTTCAACATTATTTTTAACTAAAGTTTCAAAATTTGGGGGGGTCCCTTCATTATCGTCTGCCACCAGTTTGTTGGGGATCCTCTATCTACAATTTGGGTTGTCATCGTCTGCGCTATCGGGTTGGGGCCGTTCACCCCTTTTGGGGCTACAGTTTGGTGATCATCTTCGCGCACCCGGGTTTTTGGTTTTTTCCCTCTGCACTTGCCCAATCGAATCAACAAACCCTTTAAAAAGGGGGATGCTGGCAATACCCACGGTTGTCCCCAACCCCCGCTTTTGGGCAAAAAGTGTTTTTAAATAAATTTACCCCCAAAAAAAACAAAAAAGCAAATAACTTTTTTAAGGTAAAAAAATTTAAAAAAGGGTCCAAAAAATTTTACCTTCAAAGATAGGGGCGTGTTTTTCCCGGGCCCAAAAATATTTTTTAAAACGGTCGATCTTTTTTAACTTTTGAAAATTTAAACCAAGCAAGCCCCTCGTGGAAAAAACGTTCGTGTTTTCGCCCACCATTTTTCCGTTTTTGGGAAATCCCTCCAAAAACCCCATATCTGAAATATGTGGTTGTTTAAAATGTATTTTAATTGGAAAAGAAAAAGTTCAAACGATTTTTTTAAACCGTGTTCAAAACTAAATTTCAATAATTATCTAATAAAAAAAAACCTAGTAATGGATAGAAAACGATACAAAAAATTTTGTACACCGATAAAATAATATAACAATAGTTTTTGAACTTATTACAGAGTAAAAGTAGGAAAAATACCTTGAAACCCCAAAAGAAAAAACCGTATCGATTGTATGTCGCTTTGTAATATTTTTTTTTTTCCCCAACTTCTCCAAAAACTGGTCTTGTCCCCCCAACAACATTCACTTTCCCTTTTTGATAAAATTTTTCCCCACATGTTTTTCCCCCCGGGAAAAAACTTCCAAGCTTCAAAGTCCTCCCCCCAAAAGACATATATGATTGGGGATAAAAATTCCTTTCTTAAATTTCCCAAAAACACCAACATAGCACCTATCAAAAGACACAACCTAATACATCCTCATCCGAAAGAGCTAAAACCTATTTGGTTTTAATTTTTTTTAAAAAAAAATCACTGCCATATACAGTTTTTTATACCATCTGTTTTTTTTTTTCCTGGAAATACGCTTTCACAAAAATTCTTTTTTTCTTTTTTTTACAAACTTTCCCCCAAATAAAAAAACCTTTTTATTAAACAAAATTCCTTACGCCGAACCCCTAACAAATCACCCCCCCAAATTTTTTTAAAACTGCAATGGGGGAAAATCGGACGATATTTTTAAAACCTTTTCCCTTTGATTTTGTAAAACAAAATGCATAAAAGGGGATTCATTACGCAAAACCGAATATCCAAAAGGGACCAAAGACTGTGTTTCAAACAACCTTTCCCGCTTTTTACCCTTTCCCGACAAAAATCTTTAAATTTCTGTAACCAATTTTCACTGTAGATCGAACAACGTTTTTCCAAGGGTAAAAACCGAAGGGAAAATTTTCAAATTTTACAGGTGTTAAGGAATTATGATTTTTTACTTGTGTGAGGGCTTTGCCCCTATGGAAAAGAACTGTTTGTGTTTTGATGTGTTTTCTGTAATGAATTGAATCGAATTATCAATTAAACAGGCTAATATTTTTAAAAAAAAAAAAAACTGCCAAATTTTAATGCACGAAAAATTTAACCAAAAACCCTTTTTGGGTTCATGTATTTTTTAAAAAATTCAAAAGTTGCCCAAAATACAATTACTTTCCCTTATACTCGAACCCAACATTGTTGAGACTCTGGGGGTTTCCCGTGGGCGTCCTGGGGTCCGTGGGATCATTTGCCCTGGGCAAAGGGGGGGAATTTTCTTTTGCGGGCCGGATACTCTTACATTTGGGGGGCAATCGGGCAAATTTTAGTAATTACCCCTTTTTAAAAATTTAAAGGAAATTTTTTTTTAAAAATTGGTTATTTACATTTTTTTTAGTGTTTTAAATTTTTCCCTCATTACTTTTTGCCCCCAAGTTTGCATAATTTATTATTTTCCTATCTAATTTTTTTCATCAAATAAAAATTTCATCCAAAAGTATTGGGTTTTCGAATGAAACCCACTTAAATTTTTAGCCATAAGACTTTTTCTCCCCCTTTGGGGTTTCTTTTCCCTTCGTCCTATCACTCCATCCCCTCCAAGGGAACCCCCTTTTGGGTTTGTTCCCCTTTTTACATCATAGGACATTTTCCGATGAATGATTTGGATCACCGCATTTAAGCATTTCCCCTTTCGCTTTTTCCCCACCCTTTGCCCGCCCTTTGTTTTTTGGGAGTTTTTTCTTTCGCCCATTTGGTTGTCAAAACAAATTTTCCCCTCCTTTTAAAAAACTTTTTGAAGTCTTTTAGGGGCCATGGCATTTTTCCTTCGCCCATAAACTATGGGGAGGTTGAGTTTCCCTCGCCCACTTAAATTCTTTCCTATTTTTTAAACGCGTTTGACTTGCTTTGCTCGTCACTTCAAACCCTTTCAATTCCCAATCAACTCATCAATTTAAGAGTTGACAATTTCTTTGATTCTTAAATTTCGCTTTTTAACTTTGGGCCGCCTTTTTGGGATAAGAACCCAAAAAATTTCCTAAAAAAATTCTTACTAAAAAACTCTCATCAATTTCCTTTAAATTTGTGATATTGTTTTAAAACCCCTACAAAACCCTTTAACAATTGATTCCTTTTCCCGGGAATCGAAAAATTGTTCAATTGTTGAACAAAAGATCTTTTTTTTATTGCCCTTTTACTTAAACTTTTACCTTGGTGATTTATTGGGGAAAGATTCCCAAAATTTTTTTTTGGGGTTTTTCACAAAAAAGCCCTTTTTCGTATTTTTTAAACTGGTAACGCTTTAATAAAAAACCCTTTTTTTTGCCCCCATTATTTTTAGAAAGCTTTTTTTTTAAAATGGGCATTTTTGTTTTTTCAAAAGGAAAATTTTTCCATCCTTTTTATTTCAAGATTATGTTGAATGGGTAAAAAACCCCAAATTGGGTAAAAAAAAAATGCCAAAAATCTAGATCTTTTGACTTCCCCAATTTTTTTCAAAATCGTTTTTTTCCAAATATAAAAATTCATCACTTTAAAATAGGGTGGTCTTTGCATAGATTCCCCCTTCTAAATATTTTTAAAATTTCCCCAGGGATCGTTTCAAGTTTTAAAATACTTTTAAATTTTTAAAAATCTTTTTTGACGTGGCTCTTATACCAATTGGGGAAAACAAAAAAGGGGTTTTTAATTTTTTTTAAACCTTTTTTAAATTTTTTAAAACTTTTTTTTATTTTTTAAAACTTCGTTTCTATCTTATTTAAATTTCAACACTTGATCAATATAAAAAAATTTATAAACAAATATAGATAAGCAATGCAAAAAAGAAAAAATAAATGAAATGAAAGAAAGAGATGGAAAGATAAAACCACAACACGGAGTTTTAAGGGGTTTTCCGGTAAAAGGGAAACACCTTCCTTGCCCAAACCCCCCCTCCTCGAGTCCCCTACTCGAAAAGTTTTTTTTTCCACTTTTCCCAAAAAAATTTCCCCTTATGGCGGGGGAAAACCTTACACAACTTTAGTTTAAAACCGGTTTTAACCCACACAAAGCTAAAATGTCGAGTTTAATCGTACCCTAAAAACCAATCTCAAAACATTACACAACTTTTTAAAACAACTTAATCACGATTCTTCACGATGGCTTCACGACGGCTTCACGACTTTTTCCCAACCCCTTTTTTTTTCCACGACTACTTCCACTACTTCAAACAAAACTTCAACACAATTTCTTTACAACCAACAAATTACTTACATTTTAGATCTACTTATCACAACAAAAACAACACTTTTAAAAACAACTACAATGATGATAGGGTTTTAAGCTAAAATTACTTTTTCTCTAGTTGAAGGAGTTTTTCTTCTTTTGCACTTTGATGGGGGAAGCTTGGATCATTTTAAAAACCCCAATGCTTAAGAAGTATGTTTAAAAGGGTTTTTTTGGAAAAAGGTTTTCCCAAGATTTAAAACAGAATTTGGGGGAAAAAGGGTTAGAAAAAAATCCGGGGGAAGGTTTGGTTTTTTATGGGCAGAAAAATTGAACACGGGAAACCCCTACTGGGGGGGGGGCCGCCCCCCTTAAAAAAGGGGGGGGGCCCCCCTTTATTTTTAAAGGGGGCCCCTATAAATTTAAAGGGGGGCCGCCCCTCCCTACCCGGGGCCCCCAAAGTTTTGTTTTTTTGGGGGGGGAAGGTTTTTCTGGAACTTTTTTTTAATTGTTTTGGGGTTGAAAATTTAAATTTCCCAAAAAATTTATAAAAATTTTAAAACCTTTTTTTAATTTTTTTAAACCAAAAATTTTTTTCAAAAAAAATATAAAATTTTTTGACATTTTTATAAAAAACTATTTTTTAAAGGGAAAATGTTCCTTTGATAAATAAAATTGCATTAAGCTTTTTTTTTCTTTCAAAAACCTTTTAAGTATTTGAGTTGTAGAAATAGATATTTCCAATTTAAATCCCTTGTTTCCCCGTCAAAATTTTTCCGTTTAAATTTAAATTTCTTTTAAATGTTTAAATAAAAACGTAGAGAAATCAAAAAATTTAATAACGTTTTTTAAACATTTTTTCAAACCCAACACATCCCATATCAACAACAACAAGCATTCGTGCAAAAGCTTAAATTTTCTCCTCCCCACCACAAGTACCCCACAACAAATCATCAACAAAAATCAAATAAAAACAACCCAAAATCCTACCTAGAGAACCACTTTTGGGTTTTAAACAAGTTTTGGGGTGAGGAAATCAGCATTCACAATCCCACAAGGTTTGGGAATCGGGACACACTCCAAATGCTGACCCCCTTTTTAACTATGTGTTTTTGACTAAAGATTCCTCAGATTAAATTAAACCCCCAAAAAAACCCCATGGAAATATCTCAAGCAAGTCATTGAAAAAGGGAAACCCTTTCCACTTCCATAACGGTTTTTCCCAAGGAACCCCAAAAGAGAAAGACATCAACCCCCTTTGCTGCCCACTAACTACCCCAACGGAACAAACTTTTGCAAAAAGAGGCAAATCAATTGGCAATGTTTTTAACATACTTCAGGAATTCCCTATCCTATTTACCAAAGAAATTGATGCTCAAAAGACTGCCAAAGACTTTGTGGGAACATGTCCCATCTTCTAAGGGAAAGGGACTTATTTTTAAATAAAGAAGCCCTTTGATCAAAGCTTTACAGGGAAAATTCAATTTTTCACCCAGGGAAACCAGGGAGACAATTAAATTTCATACTACCACCGTTTCAAAATTTTGAAAATTTACCTCGATCGCATGCCATCAAGTTCCCTTTAAGTTTTTCTATAAATTCAAAATTTTTTTCTTTGGGCCTTTGGGACCAGAAGGGGCAAAATAACAACATTTTCAAGCAAACTAAGAAGTTTTGGTGAAGCCCAATAGGGATTAATGTTTTATTTTCTGAAGCAAAAAATCAATCAGGTAGATAAGGAAGTTGAAAGCACGAGCGGTTTCAAAAATTCAACCAACACCTAACTCCCTTGCTTTTGGTTGTTTCAATCCCAACTTTCCACTACCAAACCGGGAAATTTTGGGTAAAATAAATTTTTTTCCCAAACCCAAAGTTTTCAACCAAACCTTCAACCAAATCTTCCATATGAAGCACCATCACAATACTCTAAAACCCCAAAAGGGTTTCATAAAACAACTAAATTTCCCCATGTTATACTCAAACGTTTGTTTTGATGAAAAGAGGATGCATTAAATCTTTTTAATTTAAGCTTTTTGGTTTAAAATTTGCTAAGGAAATTTGGGCAAGTTCACCAAACCCAAACCCAATTCATCTTCGTTAAACATCCAATCCCGGGAACAACTTTTTTTAAAACGAGGGTAGGGGAAAAATTTTTTCCCAAATCGGTCTTGGGGCAGATATTTTTTCAGGAAAAAAATTTGGAAAAACAAAGGGCCCTCAGGGGTTTCAGTCAGGAGGGAACGGGTTTTCAATTTTTTAAAGGGGGTAACGGGAACAGAAAGGGGAAACAAACTCAATTTAAGAAACAGAGGGCGGGGAAATTCACAAAAAGGGCATTGCAATTACTTCAATCACTGTTACAACTATGGTGGGACGGTTCAAAAGGCAAATGCTTCCTCTAAGCCTGGGGAATTTCAGGGTAGTGCAAAACAAAGGAAGCTCTTCAATGGCTCTAAAAGATGAAAAAGCGCGGGAAAAATTTTTGACCAGAATGAGAAAAGCTTAGGGCCAATGCTGCTTTCTGATGTGAAGGGAAGATCTTGAAGAAAATTTGCTGCAGAAATTTCCCTCATGGGAAACATGCAGGAGATGAACAGGGTCCGAGAAAAAGGCCCGGGTTTTTATTTTACCAAATTGGCTATCTCGGGTACCTAAATCCACAAGGTCTTATAAAATAAAAATTGCTTCACACCACCCTTTTCATTTTCCCAAAAAAACAAAAAACAATTCTTTTCAACATGTTTTCACCTTTCTCATCCCCATCAATTATCAAAAAAACACTTTTGGGATAAATTTGAGTTTAAAAAACCGCGTTTAAATTTGATGACCCTTTATTGAAAGAAAAAAAAATTTTTGGATCATCTTAAAACGAAATTTACCCTTTTTCCCCATCAAGATTCAACCTTCGGGGCCTTTTTAAAACCCACCCAATCACAAATTGAGAAATGCAATAAAATCAATCAAATCTAAAAGCAAAAATTGCATTGTTAACAAGGGGAAAATGAGTGCATCAACTACAACTTTCAGAAAATCAAAAAAAAAAACGAAAAAAATGGTTTGAGTTTGTTTTAAAAAAAAATTTTTCGTAAAAGTTCAAGATTTAGAAAATCAATCCGTGACTAACCTTTTCCCAAAAGGCTGAGCTCCTTTTCTCAAAAAGAAAAGGATAAATTTTGAATTCGAAAAAAAAATTTTATATTTTTAAATTTTTTGAGCTTTTTAAAAACTCAATCTGAGTTTTCAACACCTCAAAAAAAACCTCTTGAAGAAAACCCAAGCCTCAAAAAAAACGCGTAAACCCTCATATTTTTGAAGAAAAAAATCTTTTTGGGGAAACCAAATTTTAAAAATTTTTCCAAACTTTTTGTATCCCAAAAAGGGGAAAATAAAATAACTAAAATTTTCAAAGGCAAACCCGGAAAAAACCTTTTCCAAAAGGGGTTTTGGGTTTTTTCTTTTGGCTGTAAACCAACCTTTTTTTCCCTTTCTAAAGCCCTCAGAAAAAACCCCAAAGGGTTAACAATGCAAAATTTAAATTACTTGATGTTTCCTTTCAAAAAATTGTTGTGCTTGTAAGATAAGAACTTCACATTTTGAACTCAAAAAGAAATTGAGAGTCGACCAAAAACATTTCAAAGTTTTTTCAAAAGTTCATTATGATTAAAGCAAAACCTCATATCTTTAAATCATTTGGCCCCCTCCAAAGGAAAAACCGAAAAAACCCTTGTTAAACCCCTTTCATAAATGCTTCTTCTTCATTTTTTCCCCCTGTGCCCCCAAAACTTTCACATCTAAAGGTTTGCTTTGCCCAAGGAAAAAGTTGTTTCCACAAACCTCAAGAATGTCAAATTTCTTTGATTTTTTTAAGACATTTATGGAAGACATATTTTTTTTGGAGAATAATTTGAGTTTATTTTCTCAAATCAAATTTCTCTATTTTGGGGGGTTTTCCCCCATTCGGGAAAAAAAAAAGAGAGATTTTCCCTTCAAAAAAAAATTTTTTCCTCATGTCAAACACTAAGAAAGGGAAAAAACACAATGGAACAAAAAATTACAAACGGAAGAAAGCACTATAAAGGGAGCATTTTAAAAGCTAAAAACAAAAATTCAAAGACAAAAACTTCAAAAAAAAAAAATTTTTGCAAAAGAAAATGATCACCTAGAAAAATTTCTGTGTTATGCCCGTTTTTCGTGATAAGTTTCCCCTTTTAAAGTAAAGGCAATGATTTTACTTGAAAAAGATCATGATGAAAAATTTTTGAGATTTTGGCAAAGGGAGATAAAAATTTTGGGTAAAAGAAAATGGGGATTTTCGTAAAACCAAAACCCATGATGGGGAAAACAAATTTTTTCAATCTTCAAAAGAGGCTTACTGGTGTAAACATAAAAGGGTTGTCATATTTAAATTAAAAATTCCCAACATCAAAAAAAACATCTTTGCCCATTTCAAAACACCCATATTCTGAAAGTGAAAATTAAAAATGAAAATAAATTGTTTTAAAAGACAAAAATTTGTTTGAATATAAAAAGGAATTGGATGAATTATTAAAAAACAAAAGCCCAAAATCCGCCTCAACAAAAAATTAGTTTTCAAAAAAAAAAGGGAATCCCAAACCCAAAAAACATTGTTGATCTAAGAAGAAAATCTTTTTTTTTAGGACAAAGGAAAAACCCAAAAGTTCAAAAATTTTTGCCCCGGGGATGTATCATTAACAAGGAAAAATTACCCAACATCAGATTTAACCACAAATAAACTATTTTAAATTTTCCACAGATTAGTTTCCCGGGCTAAGCTAAAACCCAAAGACCTACAAGAAACAAAAAAAGATAAAACCCAAAAAAACCTAGAAAAGGGATCATCTAAGACTGCAAATTTAAGGGCAAGTATTTCGAAAAAAACGCATGTAATATCAGGAATAGAACAAACTTATCAAATTCAAATTCTATTAATGATGAAACCCTACGTTAAATCTATGAATTTTTAAATATGAGGGTTTATGATTGATGCAATTTGTATTTTTTGTCTTGCTGGGAATTTTAATCGGGTGTTCACAAAAATTGCATTGCTAAAACTCTTTAAAAAAACGAAAAAAAAAACAAAACCTAGGGGCTTTTCCCTAGGCCCCCAAAACTTTGCCAAGCCCAAATTAAAGGAAAACCACCAAAAGTATTTTTCTGACAAATCATAGAAACACCCTTTCCCAAAACCCCAAAACCCAACCCAAAAATCACCTTTTCATTTATTGGGAAAAAAGGCTGAGACTATTTGGACTTTCAACGGGGGTTTAACAAAACACAGAAAATTTTTTCATTTTTCCTAAAAAATTTAAATCTTTGTTGCTAACCCAACGGTCAACCTTACCTTTTCTCCACCTTTTTCCAATTTTTTGAGCGGGGTTTGTTTAAAATTGTCCTTTTGGATTGTTGATGGGCGGGTTTTTTCCCACACATGACCAACAACCTCAACTTCCTCAAAAACTTTACCCGCAAATTTCCCATCGAAACGGTCATTCGGGAAGGGATCACTTCGCAGCAATAAGGGGGCCCAGGGGAATACTATTTTAAAAGGGGAACTTCGAACATCGTGTAAAACTTTTTTTAAAAGGCCCTTTGGGTTCAAAAATCTATTCCCCGGGGGACAATTCTGTGACGGAATTTTGAATCCCAATTTCGGGAGAAAACTTGATCATTCTTGATCTTAAAGGAAATATTTGTTTTAAAAAAAAGGGAAAAGGGGGAACCCCCCTATACCCCTTCTCCTTTTAAAGGGCATGACACATCATCCCCCTATATTTTACCCCTCCAAGGAAAATCCCACAAAGGTTTTTGGTTAGGGCATAAAAGTTTTGTCTCATCTCAATTTCAAAACCTTTACTGCCTTGCAAGGAAAAAAATTTGGTTGAGGGTTTCCCCAAAATTTTTAGAAAATGCCAAAGATAAATTTGTTTTTCTGAAAGTGAAAAAGGGAAAAATTTTTCACCGTCTCATTTTTCCCCCAAAACAAACCCAGCCCCGATCAGTCCTACACCTACATATGGATTTGTGGGGCCAATGCGGGTTCAAACAATAAACGGGGAAGGAAAAATTTTGGGGGAATAGAAGAAAACTACTCACGATGGACTTGGGTCAATTTTCTTCGAACAAAAGATCAAGTTCCTTAAATTTGGTCACACGTTTCTCACAAAGATTCAATTTCAAGTCTGAAACCCCCGGGTCTTTTAAATTTCGAAAAACCCAAGGGCACTGAATTTAATTTTTAAAACCCTTTGGGGAATACCTAAGAAGCATGGATTGTTCACCCAATTTTCCCAATTGAAACCACCCCCCAACAAAATGGTGTATTTTTGAAAAAAACCGAAACCGAAAACCTTTGGGGGCACTAGAAAAATGTTATCAATGCTCAAAAACCAGACTACCTTTGGGCGGAAGCTGTTAATCCCCCCTTTTGCATTTTTAAACCCAAACCGCGACATGACCCAATAACAAACACAAAAAAAACTCCAAAATGACTTATTAAAGGGCAAAAACCAACATAAAATACTTTCAGGGTTTTTGGGCATTGTTTTCCCCCGAAAAATGAAAGAATATTTTTGGTAAATTAAAGGCTAAAGCAAACATGGGATATTTTTTGGGCTACTGTGAAAATTTCTAAGGGAAAAAAGGGAATTTTGGGAATCGTCGGACCGAGAAAAATTCAAAAAACCCAATACGCCCCAAATTTTTGATGCCCCTCACGGAATGGCTTCTGACAAACCATTTAGAACCCAAAAAATAACCTTTCTAAATTTCCCTGTTCTTGGGTTTTGCCCCTTACCCTTTAACGGGAAAGATTTGGAAAAATTTTTTTGCACCAATTTTTGAGTTTTTTTGGGTTATATGCATCAGATGCTTCCCCCATTCCGCTCCAAAACCCTTGTCCAAAAATCAACCCCCCTTAACAACGAAAACTACTTCTCCAGAAAAAGATGAAAAACGATGCCCCTAAACCCTAAACCCCTCATCACCCATGGAAAAAACACCTCCCCCTGCAGTTGAAAAATTCTTCCCCCACTTCAAAACCAAATTCCCAAAACCTTCAGGAAAAGACGGGAATGGTTTTTTTAAATTTCCATTCGCTCCACCACCAACCATTCCAAAACAGGAGAGTCATCCTCCGAGAAATAGGGCCCCCGTCATATCACCAAAAACAACTTTCAACATTTCCCTTTCCCACCCACAAATGGCAAAAAGATCACCCGGGTTAAACTTAATTGGAAATCCTGACAACCCAGCATGACAAGCCCAAAAACTTCACTCAATGTGAACATTGCCATTATCCCACCCCACTGTTTTGTCAATCTGAATCAAAAAAATATCAAAGAACCCCCTTACATAAAAAACTGGTTTGGGAACCCAAAGCAAGAAAGCTAAACCCTTTTCCAAACTTTTGGGAATTTTTGGGAATTAGGGGAAAAGACCAGAGGGAGTTTATGTTTTTTGGATTGAAATGGTTTTTGAAGAACAAGCTAGATGCAATGGTCCCCGTCATCCGTAAAAATTTCCCCGAGGGGTAGAAAAAGATTTTAGCCAAGGGAAGAGGGTATTGACTTCGAGGAATCTTTTTCCCCAAAGGGCTGGGTTTGGAGGCAGTTCAATGTTTCTTGGCTATGCAGCCCACAAAACATCACGGGCTATAAAGAGGGATGTGAAAAACGGCTTTTCTCAATGGACAACTCCAAAAAGGGGTGTCCGGGGCCCCAACCGAAGGTTTCCCGTGGACCCAGATCATCCAAAACCCGTGTATATCGCCCTTAAAAACCCCAATAAGGCCTTAAAAAAAAGCCCCGAGGGCTTTGGAAACGGTAAAACCTGTCTCATTTCTCCTTGCAAATCTTTTTAACCATAGGAACTGTTCCCCCGATTTTATTTATACAGACCAAGGGAAAAACTTTCCCAAATTTTTTCAAATTTATGGGGTTTGATATTTTTTTTTGTTAAAACCAATAAAAAGTATTCAAACGCTTTTTCTAAACTGATAAACCCAAAAACTTTGAGATGCCCTATGATTTTTTGAACTTAAATTTTTTCAGGTTTGAATTCATCATCCCCCCCTTGGTATATTCCTAAGTGAGTCAAAGAAATGCTCGGAAATTCCTAAAAAACCCAGGGTAAAACCAGCTGTGACCCCCTAAAATACCCCAATGCCTCCCATCCCAAAGGGAAAGTTTCTGCATACATGGGAAAACCCCTTTGGGCCCTACGAAGAAATCGTAGTATGTTTGGGTTCATCATGTATCTCACACTACAACGGGATTTGTATTTGCCACAAAACCTTTGTTTCCCCAAAAAAATTTTTTTCAGCCCTAGACCGACAAAATTTGGCTTTTGGGTTCGGGCCTTTAAAAGAACCCTTTTAAAATACTTAAGGGGGAAACCCCCCCTTTAAATTTTGGGGATCGGGAAAACCAAAGGTTTCCCGGGTTTTGAACTTGTTGCATTTTCAGACGCTGACCTTTGCAGGGTCCCTTAACACACGAAAAAGTACACCCCGGGGGTTTAAAAATTTTCTTAGGTGACAAGCTCGTCCTTGGAAAATAAAAGAAAAAAAACCTGCCCCCCACTATCTCAACAAAATATGAATATGGGGGCCAGGGTAAAAGCCTGCTGTGTTTCAAGTCATCTGGTTTAAACGATCACAACTGATGACAAAAGGGATACTTTTAAAAACAAGTTTCCCCTATGAACAAAAGGTTTCCCAAAGGGGCCACCCGCTATTTCATGCAACACCGTGCAGCTTTCCCCAATTTTAAAAGCATATTATCCCAAAATTTTTTATAAAGGGGGGGGGGGGAACATGGGGAAAAGGGGGTTTATTTTTTAAATTTGGGTATTTTGGGGAACTGAACACCAACTGGCGGATTTTTTTCACAAAAGCCTTCCCCCTTATGCAAGATTTGTGGATCGGGTTCATGGGTTTTGGTATGAAAATGTTTGACCCCAAAAATTTTTTGGGAAAAAATTTTCTTACACAAAATTTAACCGACCCAAACATCAAACTATCTTTGTAAATAAATTAAAAAAAATGCAATAAAAACCCCTTATCCAACACTTTTTTTTTTTAAAATATAAACAAATTTTTTTTGGGAACACGTGTTGAGGGGGAACATAATTTTTTCCCAAAATTTTTTTTTTTAAACTTGAAATTGCATGCTTTCAAAAAATTTGTTGCTTCACAAAGAAATTGGGTAAAAAATTTTCAAGAAAAAAAATTTTGTCCCTTTCAATGTAAAATTTTAGACTTATATTAGTTGATGGGGGTTTAGGATTTAAAAAATTCAAAGACTAAATAAGGGACAAAGTTTAAAAGATTGAAAAATTTAAATTGTTTAGTTTAAAAAAAAGAAAAAGAAAATTAAAAACCCATTTAATTCACTGAAACTTAACTGACATTTTCACCTACCTATTAAATGCCCAAACCCCCCACCATAAACAAGGGCCATCCTTCAATCAAAACAATCCATTTCACATCTTCATTTTTTTGTGAGTATTTTTTTTTTTAAAAGGGTCATTATAATAAAATGGTTTTAAATTTTATCATAAACCAAAACCGGTTAAAACAAACGCAAGGGGTGAATTTTTTTTTCTGGGGTTTGCGTAAATTGGGGATCTTCAATGAAAATGTTTGGGTTGAAAAAATTTGTCAAAATTTGTTTTAAAAATTGATAATAAACCAAGATTGTATGTTTAAAACCCCCCAAAACTTAAAAATCTTTTGAATTATTTTAAAAAGGGTTTAACAAAAAATTTTGGGGGAAATCCGTAAAAGGGGTTTTAAATTGTGAAATTTGTATTTTGGGGATGTTTTTGTTATAATTTTTAATTGAATGTTGCATTTTTTAAAATTGTGCCCAAAAGGGCGTTAAGGGGATTAATTTGATTTTAAAGGGTTTATGAAGAACAACAAAACCCACAAAACATTTGATTTTTGGGTTTTTTTGGGGAAATAAAATTTTGTTATAAAATTAGAAAAAATTGTTTTTTTATCATAAAAAACCTGTTTAAAGGGATAATGGGTGGTTGAAAAATCTAAGTTATAATAAAATTTCGATAAAAACCCCTTGCGGGCGTTCATTTTCAAAGTTATCAAAAACCCTTTTGGGTAAAGAGTTTTTTCGAGTTTGGGCCCCAAAATTTATTGCGATTGGAAATTATCGCAAATTGCTTTAATTACCCCGCTATTTCATAATTATCGCTAAGGGATAATTACGCAATTGCAAAATTTACCCAAATTTGGGCCATTTTTTAACGCAATTGAGAGCTTTTATATTTTTGTCTATTTCCTTAATAAAAATCTTTTAAAATTTATCAAAAATGGAAAAAATTTTTATAAATTTGGTAATATTTTAAAATAAATTCTTTTGATAAAGCATTTTAACAACCAATCTAAATGCAAAGACCCAATGTGTTGTTTCTTTTTTTAAAACATATCTAAAATCATGTATATTGCATATTTGTACTTTTTTTTTTGCTTCAGTAACATCAAATGGCTAAACCCACAACAACAACCTTTTCCAACACTCACTAAAAAAGAATTTTTCCTCAGGGGTATTTTTTGGGAGGGGGGGGGAAAAACAATCACGAAAAGTTTGTAAGATAAAGTTTTCCTGACCCAAGGGGCCCAAATTTTGCTGTGGAAATTCCCAAAGCTCATAATGCAGAAACCTTTTTGACAGCTCTACATTTATTCCAAAACTGACTTTACATAAATTTTCTGGGATACTTTCACATTTGAGCAGTGATGACAAGTATTACACTATGCGTTTACACAAATAACGACAAAATTATTAGCATCTTTTTAATCCAATGTATTTAAACTTTTTTTTTTAAAATTAAAATTTTAAAATTTGGGAATTTAAATTTGTTTTACTTTGAATTTTCTCAGGTAAAAACAACTTTTGGTAAAACAAAACGTTTTTGGGACAAAAAAAAGGAGAAAAAACAAGCAAATTGGAAAATCTACTGAATTGGAAGAGTTTAAAGGGAAACCATTGCCTGATTTTGAAAAATCGCCGAAAATGGATTTATAAAATCCCGCCCATATAAAACCTTTGGGCCCAACGAGAAAAAACCAATTTTTTAAACTCTAAAATGCCCGCAAACTCCTGATATGCCCCGTATCAATCCCCAAAGATTTTCCCCAAATACCCAAAGAATTAAAAGAAAAATTCGAAATTAAATAATCAGGGGACCCCACCGAAGTTACCCTTTGAACGCCGCATCGGACCAATCAAACCCGAATCGGCCAAAATTACAACCTTACCAAGAAAAAAGAAATCAGGGAAGATTAAATTTTAATAAAGGGAAGGGAAAAGATTACAAGTCGACACTTGAAGATGCTTTCGTATTTTGGCCATAAAATTTTCATCTGGACTCCGTTTTAGTTTTCAAGCAGCCACGAAAGAAAAAAGGAATCTCCCCTGTACTAAAGGGAGATCGGGCATCTGGTTTTTTGATGCCCCGTTTTGGGAGATGGGGCCTTTCTGGTATTTAGATGCCCTTTTTTGGTTTAAATTTTTCAATTTTGGACAAACTTTTTACTTATAGTTTGCGCGCACCCAAACCCTCTATAAGGGCCCAAACGCCCCCAGATTTAGAACAAATAAATCCCGAACCCCATTAACAATTTGGGGATCTTTGGGGAACCCTTGGGGGCCCTTTCCCCCCAGACGATAAAAAGCCTCTCCAAATATTAAAAGATAAATATTGAAGACCTAATCATCCTTGAAGACATCTCAACATTTTATATTACTTAATCATTCGGTTACGTATCGAAATTCATTATGTTTCATACTTTTTTTCTTTATGATTATGTTTATGTTTTTTTTGTTAAAAGAGTTTAAAGGGTTTAAAAACCCTTTTGGGGGTTTTTTTACCATGTTTATGAAGTTTTATTATTTTTTTATGATTTTGCCCGATATGTTTGCTTTGATTTTTGGGATTGGGTGCTTGTCGATAAAAACTCTTTTTTTTATTTTTTTATTTTTTTTAATTTTAAAAGTTTAAAAAGTTAAAACTAGGTTATGAATTTTTTCCTTATAATTTTTAATTTTAATGTGACTTAACAAACCTTTTAATTTGGTTGTTTTGGGTTGAGTTAAATGCGTTTTAAAACCCAATCTCTACTGGGGAAAATAATTTTTTTGGCCCAAAAACCGAACGTGTCACAACCAAAGGACTGTACGTGAAATACCAAACCCTATGTTAGAGGGTTTTAAAAAGCAATAATTTTATTTTGATGCTAGCGAGCCCCCCACTATGATCTTTCGTCATATCCGCCCTGGGGGCTATTATTTAAATTGTAAACAGAATTTCTAATTGATATCCCCCGATTAAAAAATTTGAATGAATAAAAACAATAACAAACCCTTTTAAAATAACTTAAAATGGATTAACTTGGCAAACCCCTTCTTCCTATTTTGGGTTCTTCATATTTGTATTTTTTTTTTAAACTTAGTTTATTTTAAAAATAAAATAAAAAACCCGTGCCATTCCCCAAATTTTAACCCCCTTATTTTTAATTGTTTTCTGGGATGGGATAAAAAAGGGTTAAAAAATTAGAATCCCTTTTAAAACTTTTTAGCCTTCACCCTATAAACCCGCCCTTGCTTCCCTAAAAACAAATCTACTTTGACGGAAACCCCTCTCGTTAGTTTTTAGAGTCATGGGTTTTTTTTCGGCAAAATAAAAATTTTAAAAAATTTGGGTAGATTTTATAGACAAAAAAAAACAAAATAAAGTTTTTGGCGCCGTTGCCGGGGTGATTTTTTTAATTTTTGATTTTTTGGGAAATTTTTAGTTTTTTTTTTGTTTTCGTTATTTCCGGTTTTTTTTTGCCCTTTCTGTTTTTCTGTCTTAAAAAAGGGCAATAGGGCGTACCTTGTCTTGAAAAGGGCGCATCGGGTTTTATTTAAATTTACGGCGTATTCTTGCCCTTTAAATTTCGCGCTTTTACTTCTGCCCAATTTTTTTTAAAGCTTGGGGGGTTTTTTTTTTTTTAAGTATTATAAAATTTTTGAAAAATCTGTTAAAAGAAAGTTTAAAAAGGGGCTTTATTTTTTTCCCTTTGGGATACGGTGTATTATCTTGTTTCGATACGGGTTTTCTTTTGGGCTATTAATACCGTACCCGATCTTCTGTAAAACCCAAATAAATATTTTTTTTTTTTTTTATTTTTTGTTTAAATTTAATTTTTATTAGTTTAGTTTTTATTTTTATTTTTTTTTTGGGCCCCTACTTTTTGTTCTTCTTGGTTGTTTTTTTTTTTCCAGAAATAAAGGGTGTTTCCGAGAAAAACATTAATGAACTGACCTTTAAAGAATTTTTCCCAAAATTGCAAAATACAATGAAGAAAAGGGGTACACAAGATTCAGGAGAGAAACCATTTTAAAAAAAAAGGGGGGCACTTTCAAAAGGGATCCGAATAATGCTTTCAGTGGTGAAAGAAAAGAGGATGCTAATGAAAATTTTTAAAAAGGGGGTTAAAAATCTTTTAAATTTTGTTTCTTTCACCTCATGTGGGGAAAGACCTTATAATGTTAAAATATTCCCCGTTTTCACTCCCCTGGACAAGCATATCGGGAAATTAAAACTTTTTCCTGCAGAACACCCAAAAGGGGCCCCGATCTGAAGGGCAAAAATTTTTAAACAAGTTTTGTCCCCTTTTAATGACTCAAAAAGGGTTCAAAAAATAAACCCAACTTTAAGAAAAGACCGGAAAAAAAAAAAAAAACCTTATTTGGCTGGGAAAAATTTTAAAAAGAATTATTTTTTAATGTCCTCACTTTTTTTTAAACTAAAAATTGGGTTTTGTGATTGCCTTCTATGGGGGTTTTTGGATGGGGCTACTCATTTTTAAAAAGATTCCAATTTTAAATCCCTTTAAAATTTGAAAAAGACCCCTTTAAAACCGCTATACAGAAAGAGCTACCACTTTTTAAAAGGAGGGTATATGGGCTTTAAAAAAAAAAAAACATACGGGTAATGATGATTCTAAATTTTAGCTACAATTACTGTTCAAATAAAACCCTTTGGGGCAGGGAAATAAAAAAATTTAAAAAGGGAAAAAATATATACCATCGATAACCCTTTTAAAAGGGAGGAAAGGGAACCTCACTCACCCTTAAAACCCCCCAAACTCCCCCAAACCACAAAAAAACTAGATTTTCAAAGAAGCCTTTTACTAAATTTAAAAAAATTTTTGTGAACTATCAAAAAAAGGTTTTGGTAGACACAATTTTTCATAAGCATTTAAAGACACAATAAAAATACTAGGGAAATTTAAAATACATCGAATTGAAGAAAAAATCCCCGTAATTTTAAAGCTTTACTTAGTGTCACAACAAAAGAAAAGAGTATGGTAAAAGGAGTAATGAATTGATGCTATTATTTTTTAAATTTTAAAACCACAACTTGATGAATAAGTAATTCTGGATTTTTAAGCATGATGACAAGGAAAAAATAGATAACCTTTCCCTTGGGGGTTTTCTCAGAAGAAAATAGAATTCAATCTCACGAACCCAAAAAGGCTAAACGGGTTTTCGGGCTAAAAACAAAAACCCTTTGTCCCTTTTTCCTGGGCCAAAACCGGAGAAACAATACATTTGGGAAAAAAATGGAAGAATTTTACTTTACCCAATTTTCCCAAACCACCGCCCCTTTTCCCCCCTGAATGTTTTAAAGGAAAGTGAACCAAATTTTACCCCAAACCCGGGCCCCCTTTCCCTGGCCCGAATAAAGAGTGGATGCAAACACTTTCCCCCTTTCACTGGAAACCCAAAAGGTGGAAAACAAAAAGAAAGCCAAACAAGAAGAAAAAAAAAAAGTTTAAAAACTAAAAATTCAAGGGATAAAGAATCAAAAACACAACCCTCATTTGAATCTACGACAAAAAATAGGAAAAACCCTTTGGATTCTCCTTTTATTTTTACTAATGACATTTTTTATTGTTTTCTAAAAAAGGTTTGAAAACCAAAAGACGTTTTTTTGGTGGAAATCTTTTACCTTTAAAACCGACTAGAAAATCACCCCCAAAACGATGACACAAAACAAGAAACCTATTAATGTTATCCCCCTTTTTTTGGGTTGAACCTCCCAAAAGAAATAAAAAGAGACCCTTTGGGAAAAAAACCCAAATGGTTGAAGAACAAGAAACTTTGGACTCTACATGGAAAGAAAGGAGCCAAAACCGATATTTCGCCACGACTCTTTCACATTTTGTATAAAAGTTGAGGACGCCTAATTTCCTGCAAGATAAATGAAAACAATTCTTTCACCCTCAATATAAAAGTCCCCTCATGTGGAATGTTCAAGACATCAAATTTTATCAACCAAATCCGTAAAGGAAATGATTGATTCACTCCCCCAAACAAAGGTTCCTTTTTTTACTTACATATCTTTCTACAATAGCAATTTACACCCCTTATAGTGTTTTTTGCTTTTTTAAACCCGCACTGTTTCCCCCAGGGGGGGGAAGTACCCCTTTTAAAATATTAAAAAAGGGGTGGAGTCGGGCTGTGACTCAAAAAAAAACAACCCCTTCGTGGGGGGAAACCCCCTGCTTGTCTTTTATTTTTTTTTTAGTTTTTTTTATTTTCTTGGTTTATTTTTTTTTTTTTTTTTTGCATAATTGCTGTCGCTGTTTTTTCTGTTTACAAACAATAGGGCCAACTGAAATCTAGATGCGGCGTAGGGCCTTTTTAAAATTTTATATACAGCGCATTTAAAAATTCGATACGGCGCATCTATCCCCTAGATACGCCCAATATTCGTTTTTAATCAAAAAATTTTTTAAACTATAACCCGACAACAAGCTTTTTGTTGTACAGATAGGGCGTATCTAATTTTTTAATTAAAAACAGTCTTCGAATTAATAAAATAAGAAGCGATGCATAAGTTTTCTATCGATAGGGCCCAATTTATCCCATGTTGCATTTTAAAATATTTCCCCCGGTTGTTGAGGCACTTTATCCAATATTCCTGGTTTGGGGGCGCATAACACTCTGCCCCTTTTTTTTGGGTTTCTTATTTTTTTTTTTCCCTAACCAATGATTAATGAGATTTTCTCGATTTCCATTTTTTCGGGTGGTCTCAATTTTTTTAAACAGGTCTGGAATTAAAGATGCTGATGAACTCCCACTTTTTTATACGCTCCACACTTACATTGGAAGACCCAACCGAGCAAATCTCGGGGGAGTTCTCCCGTTCAAATTCTTTCTATCCTTTTTTTAATTTCAAATACAAACAACGAGGACGTTGTTTAACAAAAATTGGGCGGATGGAAATTAAATTTTTTCCCTTGCCCTTTAAATTTTTCAAAAAAAATTTTTTAAAACCCTATGTTTAAATTTTTAAAAATTTAAAATTTTTAGCATGTTTTTGTTTAATCTAAGTTGCATGGGCTGAAACACAAAAACCTTTTTTTTAAAAAATTGTGAATTTTTAAAAAATTTCAAAAATCATAGTTTTGCCGGACTTGTAAATTTTAAAACTTGTTTTGAAATTAAATTCAGCCACCATAATGAGTATTTTTTGATAAAATTTGGATTGTTTGTCTAATTTTGGTAAATTTCAAGGATTTTCCCCCCAAAAAACCTATTTTTATTTTTGTGTTATTAACTAACAAAAACTGGTTTTTAACCCCCGAAATAAACCCTTTGTTTACTCTCCATTTTTAAGTAAGATCCCCTTAAAAAAACCCTCAACCTTCCCTTTTTTTTTTCCCTTCCCCACCAATGTTTAAAAGTTTCTTTAAAACCCTTAAAACCCTTAGCCTCCCCTGTAGATTAAAGCCTGGTTTTTTTATTTTTAAAAGTGTTTTTCCCTTTTAAAATTTAACTGTTTCCGTGCTTTTTTTCTTTTAACTATTTTAGGTCCGGGAAATTGCACAATGAAAAGGGAGTGAAATTTAAATAAAAAATATTTTTGATTTTTTTTGCGTGTGTTTACTACTTTCACTATTACCGTTTTTTCCCTAAGTTATAAAAGTAAAAAATTATCCAATTATCGTTATATTGATGTGGTGAAATTTTACACATCTATGTTTATTTTTCAAGAAAAAAAAAAAAAAAAAAAAAAAAAAAAAAAAAAAATCAAAAAAATTTAGAAAAGAAAAAGAAAAAAAAAAAATTTTGGATTTTTTGTTTTAAAACCAACTCATTAAATTTATGTAAGGGGCGATATACCACAATTTTGTTTTATTAAATCAAAGGATTGAAGGGGAGTTGGCAGTTTTTGGAACGCCAACAAAGGGTTTTTATTCTTTGATTAAGAACTTGTTGAGTAAAATTTCGTGTCTACCTAAAGCTTGTGTTTAAAGGGTTTTTAAAGCGGAGTTATTCTATGATATAGCCCTTTTTTCCAGGGGAGGGTTTGGGGAATTTATTAACCACTTTAAGGATTTTAAACTATTCTTGTTAAATTTTTCTTTTTAAAAAAACCAATTTATTTCCCAAATATTTTTCCAAAACCCTATATCATTCTTCACCCAAAAACCTTTGTTTTATATTAAATTTAAAGGGTTTTGGCAATTTTAAAGTATCGTAGTCTTTGGATTCGACTATGAAATTTTATTTTTTGGGTCGCCCTTTTTGATATAATATTTTTGGGTGAAGATTACTTGGTCCTATCTTTAGCCTATTCGATTTTAAGGGAAATTGAGAAATTTCCCAGAAATCGGGTTTCGTGGTTTTTCCGATCAAAATTCGAAATTTTGTCGTTTTTTCGGGAAAATATGAAAGATAGAGATTAAAAAGGATGATCTAACCCATAAGCCCCCAAACCTTTTTTTTTAAAAAACCGCTTTAGACTTGTTTTTTCCCTTGGGCTTTAGGGGGGAGATCGTATCTTTTCCAAAGCTTATGATAGAATTTCGTCACGACGGGAAAATTAAACTTTTTAGTTTTTTCTTTTTTTCAAAATTTTTTTAATTTTACTTCTAAAATCTTTAAGTGTTTGGTTTGTGTTTAATGAAAAAAAATGAATACATGCTTAAATATAAAAAAAATCCAAATTTTTTTTTAGGATACATTTTCATAAAATTTTAATTCAAAGGTTTACTTGGGTAAGGTAAAGTTCAAGTGGGGGGATATTTAGACATAAAATAACGCCCATTTTTATTAGCCCCTTTTATCCTATGTTTTTGACTTATTTTATTAAAAATTAAAAAAAAGGAAAAATTGAAACTTAATTGCTTACTTTTGTAATTCCGGGGTAAAAAAAAAAGGCTTTTGGGGTAAACAAAAAGCGTTTTTGGACAAAAAAGGGAGCAAAACAAGAAAGTTTTGGAAAAATTTCAAAACTGAAATTGAAAAAATTAAAGGCCATTGCCTGACTTTGAAGAATGCGCCGCGGGATTTGTCCCATTCGCCGCAAAATAAACCCTTGGGTAAAACGAGAAGAACCAACTTGTTTTACTCCAGTGCGCCCCCTGAACTCCTGAAAAGGCGCCGAACCCAATCTCAAGACTTCCCCAGATATCCAAATTTTGAAGAATTTTTCGAAATTTAAATTATAATCCGGGACCCCACGCGAATTTCCCCTTTAATACCCGCATCGGCCAAATCCGATACGCCGTATCGCCATATAAAATCCTTACCAAGAAAAAAAAGAATCAAGTGAAGATTAAATTTAATGAAAAAAGGCAAGATTAAAAAGTCACACTTTAAAAGGCCTTTCGAAATTTTTGGCCAAAAATCTTCATCCGACTCCCTTTTGGGTTGTTTTAAAACAAGGGGCCACAAAGAGAAAAAGGAATCACCTGTACGGGAAAAAGCGGTGCATCGGGGTCTTTAATCCCCCGTTTTGGGGAGATGGGGCCCAAAATCGGGAAATTTATATGCGCCTTTTGGGTCATTTAAAACCCTTGGGGGCCCTACTTTACTTATAAGGGGCGCATCAAACCTCAAGATGCGCCGTACCCGACCCAGATTTCAGAATCTATAAATCCCGGGAACCTTTAAACTTTTTTTGGGATTTTTGGGGGAACCCTTGGGGGCCCAATTCCCAACGATCAAAGCCTCTCCAAATATTAGAAGATAAATATTAAGACCTAACCCATCCTTAAAACATCCTAATCATTGTTAATTATTTAATCATTGGGTTTTTTAAGCTTATCGTATTAAATTTTTTTCATACTTTATTCGTTATGATTATTTTTTATGAAATTTGTTACAAAAATTTTTGGGCTAACACCCTAGGTTTTACCAAAGGTTTAATGAATTTTTAATTATTTTTTATAAATTTTTTCGATTTTTTTGCTTTTTTTATTGGTTTGGGTTGTTTTCGAAAAAAACCCTCGTTTATTCTTATAACTAGTAAAAATCTATGTAACTGGGTTTTATGACCCTTTTAAAAATTTTTAAATTTGGGTTTTGACTTAACTCCCGAAATTTGTGGTTTTTTTTGGGTTGAGTTATATGCTTTTTAAAAAAACCCAAATTTTCTATTAGGAATCTTTTGTTTGGCAAAAACAAAAAGTGTCTACAACCTAATAGGACAAAGTAGCAAAATAAAAAACCGAACTGGGTTTAGAGGGTTTAAAAAGCAATAAGTTATTTTTGAGGGTTTAGCATTAAACTATGATCTTTCGTCATTTTCCCCCCTGAGGGTTATTTTACTTAATTGTGACAAATTTTTTCGAAATTTGATATGCCGATTAACAATTAATAAACCCAAATAATAGACAAAACTTTTTTAAAACAAAAAAAGGATTAATTTGGGCAAACCTGTTCTTCCTATTTGGTGTCTTAAAACCCTTGTATTTTTTGGTTTATCTTAGTTTAGTTAGAATAAAATCAAACCCGGCCAGTCTCCCCAGGCTGAACCCCCTTTTATCTTTAATTGCTTTCGGATGGGATAGAATATTAAAAAATTAGAATCCCTTTAGATCATTTTAGTTTCACCCCCTATGAACGAAACCCTTGCTTACCTAAAAACAATCTAAATTGACCGGGTACACTGCTCGTTAGTGTTTAGAGTCTAAAATTTTATTTTTCAAAAATATAAATTTAAAATTTGGTAGTTTTTTAAAAAGACATAAAAAACACATCACATGCCAACGGGAAATCGAAAAAAGGATCAAATCAAAACCTTATCCCCCTTTCCGCAAAGCCGTAGCCCTTTCCCAAAAGCACCTAAATTTCCAAGCAATTAAAAACCCCGAAAACCTTCAGAATCTGAAATCATAAAATTTCCTTGTAGAACTTTGGGTTTATAAATGTTAAACCCCGAAAAACCCCATTAACCAAGATCCAAATTTCCAATGCTAAAAACTTTACCTAAAGCCCTGGAAACTACTTCTACATTATAACTCGTTAAAATACCCGGGGGGGGGGGTTGGGAATTTTGGTGGTTTTGACCCCCCAAAGACTTTTCCCTTTTCAAGTCTTCGGGGGGTTTTCTTGAACCGGGAAAAAGGGATTGACTTTGCACTCTTATTTGGGAAGATTTCATTCCAAATGGGGAAAAGGGCTTTCAAACAAATCCGTTTTTCCGTTAAAACCCCAAAATTTCTCAAAAGTTTTTCTGCTAGCCCTTACAAAAGGGACTTTGATCGCGACCTACCGATCGAGAGATTAAAATCCATAAAAGCTGGATAAAACTTTCCGCAAAGTCTTTTTTTCCCAAAGGGGGAGCCGAACAAAAAAGGGACAAAACTCCCAAAGGGTTTCTAATGACCGTTTAAAAAAAGAAACTCAACATATTTGGGCATATGAAAAGGGAAATTCCATGAACGTCGAGTGGGACTTTTCTAATTTGGGTTTTGAAGGGTCGGGATCACAAAAAACCCGTTCTGGGAACAGGCCCTAAGACGGGGCAGGCTTTAAAAACCTCACTCCCTAAAGAAAAACAGAAACCCAAGATCTCTCAAGAGAACAAAACCTTTAAACCCCAACCAAAATAAACCATCTGCGATTATTGATGAAAAATTCGGGACCTCGAAGCAACTGAATCAAAGAGGAGACTCTTGTTGTTATGACTGTTAAGAAGCTGAACTTCAAAATCAGATCCCCTTTAAAAATGCAAAAAAACTTGAGTCAAAGTCAACTAAGGAGGTTTAAGAAAAAAGGCCCCTTTGGGCCCCTTCTTGAGAAAAAAAGGGGAGAAATTAAATGAAGCCGGAGAAAGGAGGATCAGGCACCTTTTAAAAGAACACTTCGATCCACACTAACCGGGTTAATAAAAACCAAGGGTCGGGGAGTTGCTAAAATCCACGTTTCCCCTGATAGGGGTTATTCAACCCTAAAAGGGCTAAACCCTGCCCATTCCTCAGGAACCAATTGGGTTAATCAACCCGACAGGGAAGCCCCAAGCTCAAATTTATCAGGAAAACAAAAATGGGTTTTAAACTGAAAAAAAATTTTTCGACTCCATGTTTGATAATGAAAGGGGGGAACAACTCCACAAGAAATAGGGAAACCGGGAAACCCTTTAAGATGAAAAGGAAATTCTTGGTGTTTAAAACTACAAATGCTGCTAAGGAACTTGAGGAAGCAAGGGCAAACAAGAAATTAAAAAGGGAAACTTAAGGAATGCTCAAGCTAACTTGGAACCAAAGCAAACATCCGTTCTCCATCAGTTCCTCCCCCGAACTTGCAAAGGTTTTTTCATAACCCTCAACAGGAGCAAAAATCACCCCCAGTTCAACCTTCCCTGTATCAAAAACCCAAACCAAAATACACCTCCGAATCACCCCCCTCACCCCCAAACCCACCTCCATCTTCCCCCCCAAAAGACTCCCCTAACTTTTGAAAACCAATTCCCTCACTTACCCCCATCCCCGGGAAAAAAATCACCATCACCAAAAACAAAAGAAACAATTTCTGACGTATCAAATGGGCCCTTAAAAGGGGTAACTTTTTAAAAAAATTTGGGCCCGTGTTCCCAAAAGGGGAAATTGTATCTCCTGCTAAAAGAAAATTTAAAGAAAGCTTTTAAAGGGCTTGAAACAAGTCAAAAGGAAACAAATAAACAAGGGGAAAATTGACTAAAGAGGGAAATTTTCTTAGTCAAAAAACTTGTCTCAACAAATGGAAGAGATGCAGAAAACCCAAAGCTAAAGATGGATATTTTCCCTAGAACCCTGATATTGATGCTAAAATAAAAGCAAATACGGGGCATTATATCAAAAGTACTTTTCCTGATCTTCAAAAACCCATTAAACTATTTTGATTCTACATTTGAAGAAAAATCAAAGTTTTGAAGATTAAAGCAAAAAACATTTTTTTTTGGAATATTCTGTTAAGATCTTCAAGACGCCTCCTTTCCCAAGTTACTTGCAAAAAATCTTCTCTAAATTACACTGAACCCCAAATCTTGAATGCTATTCGAAAAAATAGGGAAAATTTTGGGTAAGGCTTCACAAATAAGGGCAAGAGGAAACATGATGATAATAAACAAGATCCAGCCCCCTACTACAAAAACAAAAAATGGAAAAGGGTTTTTGGGAATTTAAAAATTGCTGAGCCTACAGAACCACAACTTCTTTTTTCCCACCTAAACCCAAATCCAATCTGGCCCCCTACAGAAAACTGAACATCATTCTGACATATTAAATGAAGAAAATTTTGGTTTTTCAAACACAAGAAGATAAACCCAAATCACCACCCCCCAACCCCCCTCCCCCCAAAGCCCTTAACTTTTTAAATCAAAGCCATCAACGCAAAACCCCCTTCTCAAAAACCATTTGTTTCACATGGATTAAAGGATGATAAAAAGTGAACGACAATGGGGGGTTTTAAATAAATTTTGCCCTGCTCAGATCCAAGACACGAAGTTTTCAAAAGTTGAAGACAAAATTTTTAAATTTTAAACACACAAAAGGAAACATACAAATAAATGAAAAAGAAAATGACAAAAAAAAGAACTTCGAAAGGATAAAAAAATGATGCCTTCATTCTTTTTTAAAAAAAACGGGCAAAGGGCGGCTGAGTTTGGATTATCACCTTGAAAAAAATTTGCTCGTGCAATGCCCAAGTAAAATTTGACTGGACGAATCCAGACAAAAAACTCAGGGGGGTGCCGTGCCAAAAAAAAAAAAACCTCCAACATCACAACTGCCCTAAGCCACTACCCTGATCAGAAAACCTCATGGAACTTCAGAAATCCCCTTTCCCCAGTTCTTTTTCAACAAAGATTTTAAAACCACTCGGGCCGGGGACATCAAGCAAAATAAGTTTTAAAACCTTCAATTCCCCTTCACTTTTTTCCCAACAATTTCCCAAAATCATCCCATTGAGGAAGCGAAATTTCCCCAGAAGACTTCTTTCAAACAACTTTTTAACTATGATCGGGGATGGGGAATTAGGAATCCTCACTGGTTTTAAAAAAAGGAAGAACTTACAAGTATAAATTTTAGCCAAAAAGTCTCGAGAAAAAACCCTCTATGACCTCGGGATCTTTGGCAGTGATTATTGTTTCAGGATCAAAGAAGTTTTATTGCACATTCTTACTGAGATCACCGCCCAGACGACATAAACAACCACCTACTCGTTTCTCAGAAAAATTTTTTCCCTGACTTGATTTTTAAAAAGATTTTTGAAGATTTAAACACCTCATCAAAATAAAAGGGAAAAACTGCAACATCTCTCAACCAAAACCCCCTTTCAGTATGTTTTTAAAGTGCAGCTACTCCATTTCCCCAATCCGAAAAAAACGAAACAAAAACGGTGAAAAGATTTTTCAGTAGCAGGGGAAAAAGTTATCAGCAAAAGTTGAATCTCGTTGGGGGCCCATAATTTTCCCTTGGGAAAACAACCGCAATGCTCAAAAAACCCCATGAAAAAAATACCCAGCCCTTGGGGGTTTCGCCCTACAGAAGTGCAACACACAAAAAAACCTTTTTCATGTCATTTCACGAGATACAAAAATTTCCCTTTTACAAAAAACCCCTAAAAAAACGTTAGAGTTTGGTTTATTTTCTAAGATTTTTGGGGAAATCATGATTTTTAAAAAGTCAACAAGGTGGACACAAATAGCTAAAAAACAAAAATTGCATTTTAAATTTTGAAGATTAAAAAATTTTTGGGTACCGAAGGGATCAATTGGGAGCCCTAGAGATTATGTGGGGGGTTCGCCAACATTTCCTATCAACAAATATCAAAGGACGGATCCAAATTCACCAAGGGTTTAAAAAAGGGGGTTTGGGATGTAACCCACTTGATTCATTTTCATAATTCTTATTCATTTTCTTACCCAATGTCTATGATTTTAAAACGGTTTTTCACACATAACAGTGTACAACCCAAAACCCCAAAAAAAAACCCCTGAGAAACCTTCAGTGCCTAAAACCCCCCCCCTTAAAAAGGGCAAAGCTTCTTACTTTTGAGCAGAAATTAAACCAAAAAGTTTTCTAAATTTTTTTAAAAACCCCCCGCCCAAAAAAAACCCAAGTATTCCCTTGTAAAGGGGAGAAAATTTGAAAATATAACCCCTTTTGTTCCGAAATATAAATGTTCTTAAAATTTCTTTCCCCAAAAAAACTCAAAAACAACAAATTTTAATCAAAAATTTTTTTTTTCAAAAACGTCATGAGTACTTTTTTTTTGAGGGGGAAAAGAAAAAGTTGATTAAAATATGGGTCTCAATTGCTTAATCCCACAAAGTGCTCAAACTCAGAATTGACCCTTTCGAATTGACATAGGAAAAGTCATTATTTCGAAAGGACATTCCCGGCGGGTAATTTTTTTAAAAGCCATTTTTATCTGGGGGAATGAAACCGTGCTCGCAAAGACGGTCTAAAGTAAAAGTACCGATTTCGAGCATGTGCAAATTTAAAATTTTAATTATTTTAAGCACACATTTAAGGGGGCCCTTTTCTAAAATTTCCAAAAACTCTAAAGGGTGTCAACAAAATATCTTTATTTTTTATCGACACTTTGAGGATTTTCAAAAATTTTTGGGAAAAGGGATCAACATAGGATATCATGGAGTTATAAGGGGACTAAGGTTGGAAAAAACCCTTCTAATTTATCCGCCAGAGCCGGAGGGATCTACCCAAGGACAATACCAATAAATTTAAACTAGAAAGTTTCCCAGGTATAATATAAAAAAGGAAAAAAATGAATGAACGGAGAAAAAGGGGTTGAAGAATAAAAAAAAAAGCAAAGAAAAGGGGGAAAAGAAATAGCCCCCCCCATTTTTTTTTAACCCCTTTGGGGAACACCGGTTTTAATTCATAATCTACTGGTTTATGGCATCACCAGTAAAAAGACTAAAGACGTCATGGACCCCCGTTACGCACCCGCACTAAAACTTTTAAACCACTTTAAGGGTCCCCTCAAAAAAAATTTGTTTCATTCACAGGAGAAAACCCTTTATAACAAACGACCTCTCCCTTACGAAGTGTTTAATTGAAAGGACAATTTTGCTCCACGTCTTCCCCACGACCAAGGGGCAAAATTTCACTAATTTTATCTAGAGCCATGAATTCATCAAAAATCTCTTAAAGGGACACTTAGAATTACTCTGGTGTTCTACATCATGGGCATCCGTTTTTAAATTAGGAAAGTGTTTCCCTTTGCAGATCTAGCCCAAACTTCCGAGAACATTCATGGGAAAAAATCCATTTGGGGATTTTCAATGATTGAATGGAAACCTTTCCAAAAGCAACAACACAAAAAAACCCCTGACACCAAACCCCCTTCCGTAACTCCTTATGGGTTTCCCAAGCGACCACTGAAACATTTGGGGGCAAATTCGGTTTTGTCCCGGGTTTCCCTTTTGGGGGAAAACCGGTTTTTACTTGAGAAAGGCCCTTTACACTAAGCTGTTGACGATCTCGAGTCCCGAGCCTGAAGTACCGGTTGGTTTTGTGCGCTGCTGCTGCCGATGCTTTCTGCCGAGGACTGGAGTTCAACCATCAAGACTCCATATGTTTATACTTGAAGAAATGTTTTCCCCAAAGACCAGTAACAAAAAAAGTTCAATAAAAAGATAAAGTAAAGCAAAAGTTCCAAAACACCTCACCCCCTTTTCAAGTTTTAAGGGTTGAAATGTGAAAACATGTTGCCGAAAACAATCAAAAAAATTGGGGCATGATGGAAAAAGACGAGAAAACGTTTGGGGAATTTCAGATTTAGAAAAACACTAACAAACTTTTTAAAAAGAACAAAGAAACAAAGATTATTTAAAAACGGGCGGAAGCCAAAGAAGCAAAGAAGACAAACGAAAACAATTATATCAAGACTTTGGGGGGGATTGTTAGGGAAAACGTTTTAATATATTACAAGTCTTGTTTATTACGATAAAAAGTTTCTTAAATGGGGTTTAAATTTTTCGTTTAAGGTTGGCTTCCCCTTAGAAGCCCATGGGCCCCCATTTAAGGGGTTAATTCCCTTTTAGAAACATTAAATTTTAAGAGTTGCCCTAATCCCTTTCCTATAAATAGAAAGGGGGAGGGGGGCTCTTTTTCTTGTTTTTTATTCATGTATGTTTGCGTTTAAAAAAAAACCCCTTTTTTTTCCCCTCGAAAGAATTTAATTACCTTCTAAAACTCCTTCTTCATCTCTCATTTCCCTTTTCCCTTTTTTAGCTTATTATCTTTTTCTCTATATCGTAGCTTAAAAATTTAGTAGTAAGTACTGTTTTAAAAAAATTTGTTAAAAAAGTTTTTTGTTGTTTAAAAAAAACACGACCTACAAATAAAGCCAAAATCAGCTGGGGGAATGTTTTTTTTTTCCCACTTTTGAGACAGCCACATTTAAGGGGGATTGCAAAAATTAATTGGGTTTCGGTTTAAAAAATTTTTAACCCCCCCTTTTTCTCAAAAGGCGAGGATCCGCCCGATGGGGGGGCCTTACGGATGAATATCATTAAAATAAATAAGTTAAAGAAAAATTAGATATAAACGGAAAAACCCCCTTTTTTTTTTGAATGCTTGCAATGAAAAAAAATGAAAGTTAACTTTTTTTTCGATAGTTAAAAATTACAAAATTATTTTAAGAAAAATAGCTTTTGAAAATTTTTTAAAAAAAAAAGGGAAAAAAAAAATTCACCCCCAAAGTTTTTTCTTTTTTTTTCCCCAACCCCAAAAAAAGATCACCTAAAAACATGAAAAAATTTAAAAAAAAAACCTGGGGTTTACCCAAACCTTTTTTTGGGGGGCAAGGTGAGAGTGGAGGGTTTCTTTTTAAAAAATTTAAGTTGTTAAAAAAAAATGTTTTAAAAATTTAAAAAATTTAAATTTCTTGTGACTACAAAGTAAAATAACCACATAAACCTTTTTAAATGAAAACCCCCAATTTCCCCCGGGGGTCCCCTTGTTTTTTTTTGGGGGAATGACCCCCCGACCCGTAAAAATTTTTAAAAAGACCAATTTTTTTTTGTTACATTTTTTGCTAAAGAGGGGGGAAAAATTTTTTTCAAAAAAAACCTTTTTTTAAAAAAAAAAAAAAACACCCCTTTACGACATTAAACAAAAAAAAAAAGTATGAAGTGAGTTCTTTTAAAAAAAGGGGGAAAAAATTAACCCCATCTTTTTTGAAGAACCTATTTTTTTTTGAGAAGTCCCTCCCAAAACCCCTTTTCTTCGATATAGAAAGCTCCACAAAAAATTTTTGGGAAAAAATGCTTTTTCCCCCCTTTAAAAACCCTTTTTTTCAAAAAATTTTTAAATTTTTTTAAAAATTTTTCAAAGTTTTTCCCCCCTTTCCCCAAGGGGGGAAAATTTTTCAAAAAATTTTTTTAAAAAAAAATTTGGGGGGGAGAAAGAGTCCGCAAAGGTTTTATTTTAAATAGGCCTGGGTCAACCTTTGCCAACCCGCATCAACGGGTAATTCTTTTGGACATTTTTGGGTGACATAAAACACGGAAAAAACATATTTTAAAAAAAATTTTTTTTTCCCCAAACACCCCCTTTTAAAAACCCCAAGTCCCAAATTTAACTAATTTTAAACCCCCAAAAATTTTAAAAATTTTTGGGGAAAAAAAAAAACTAAACTTCTTTTTCCCAAAAAAATTAATAAAATTTAAACAAAAAATTTTTTAAAACCAAAAAATTTTGGGGTTTTAAAAACGCAAAAAATTAAAATTTTTTTTAAAAAAGGGGGGGGCTCAAACTTTTTTATTTGGATCTTTTTTGGGTTTTTAAAAAAATATCTAAAACTGCTAATTTTAAAAAAAAAAGTTTTTGGGGGTTTTTTTTAAACCAAATACTTGGGGCTTTAGGGGGGGTTTTTTTCCTTTTATATAAAAAACTTGCAAAAGGGGGGGCACAAATTTGCAAATATTCCAAAAGAAGATTTTTTTTTACTCTCATTCTCTTCGACCTCATTCGACAAACGGTTTAGCTTCCCCAAAAAAATTTTTTATCCACGGTTTCCCGGTTTAAAAAATTAACCCGAAAATCAAACAAAAAAATTTTTAATTTAACCTTCCCCTTTTCCAAAAATTTTTAAAAAAGGGAAATTATGCAGTTTTATAAATTTTGTTGTGATAGTTTGTTTTATAAAAAACGATGTTTTAAAAAGAAAATAAAATTACCCCAAAAATTTTCTAAACCAAAAAAAAAACCCAAATCATTCTCTAACTTCAAAATTGTTATCTGAAATACATTTTAAAAATTTTCTCAAAGCCCTTTCAAATCAAAAAAAAAAAAAAAATTTTAAAAAATACTATAGAAAAAAAAATTCACAAACTTACAACCAAAAAAACAGGAAAACCCAAAAAATTTTTTGTTCTTTGTGTCAAAAAAAGGGGTTTTTCTTGGCACACCCTTCTAACCTTTACCATTATAACAAAAAATATTAAAACGAAAAAAATCAAAAACACCAAAAGCAAGAACCAAAAAACAAACCCCCCTTTTCCAAAAAAAAAAAAAAAAATAAAAGAAAAATAACTTGGGATGTTCCCAGCAAAAAAAGACAAAATTTTTTACCTGTTTGGGGACCAACTTTAAAACCTTAAAATTTAACATCATAACTGGACCTCTATTTTTTCGATAAAATTATAAAATTTTTAAACCCCCAAAAAACGATCTTTACAAAAAAAACAAAAAATTGGGGGGCAAAAATTTTAATTTTTGAGATGCCTACCCGCCAATTTAATTTTTTTAAAACCCCTGTTTCCTTTGGGTTTGGCCAGTAAATTAAAAAAAATAAAAAGGTTTTGTTGTATTTTCCCCTTTCACCTATGCTATAAAAAAAAAATCCTTAAAGAAAGTAAACCCCCCCCTGGGAAAAAACCCCCCAAAAAAGAAAAAAAAGGGTTTTTTTTAAAAATTAAAAACCCCCCTTTTTTTTTTCCCTTTTTTTTGGGGTTTTTTAAAAGAACAAAAAGAAAGCCAGGTTAATCATTTTCCCCCCCCCATTTTAAAATAAAGCTTTAAAAAAACGGGGGTTACACTATAAGTACTTTTTCATCCCCCCACCCATTTTAAAAAATTTTTGTATAAAAGAAAAGGCATTGGGGCCCCCTTTGGTCAAATATTTAAGGTTTTCAAATTTTCCGGGGGCAAAATTACAAACTTTTCCCAAATTTTTTTTGCGATTTTAAAACCCCTTTTAAAAAGCGGGGGGTTTAAATGACAAGTTTTTTAAAACAAAGGGAAAAGCTAAAAACCAAAATTAATTTCCATAATTGTTTTTTTTTTTAAAACCCACAAATAAACGAAAATAACAAAAAAAAAATGAATTCAAAGTAAGGGGTTTTTAAACGATACATTTGTTTTTTAAAAAAAAAAAAACATAAGGGGCATAATTTGGGGAATACCCCCCGGCAAGGGAAAATTCAAAATTTATCAAATTGAATTTTGTATTTTTTCAAAACAAATTTTCACTTTCTTTTTAAAAAATTTAAACATAATAGCCGAATTGATCTTTTAGCATTTTAAAAAAAGTTTTTAAATTCAAACTTTTCCCCGCTTTTTAAACCATATCAAAGAGTTTGGCCTTTTCAACCCCAGCCTAAAATTTTCACAAATCGCAAAAAACATAAATTAACCCTACTCCATAGATTTAAAGAATTCGACCTTTTTACAAAACGCCCCCCCCCACTTTTTATATCAAAATCTAAAAAAATTGCATTTTAAACAACATAAAAAATGATAAGGAGTTTGAAAAAAAGGAGGTGAAAAAAATTTACTATCTAAGCTCAAACTACATGGCAGGGGGTTTGAGGGCCCGTTTTGGTTTACCGTGCTCCTCCCCCTGGGATAAAAAAAAATTCGGTTATACACAAATGGGGAACCAAAAAAAAACAACAATGAGTGTCCGACAGGCTATTTACCCACCTGAACCCCTCGACCTTTTTCCAAAATTCCGGGCGTTTGCAAAGTCTCCCACCCCCGTCCCTTTTAAAAAAAAAAAATTAAAAGGGAACCACCGTAAATTTAAGGGACCGTAATTTTTTAAATCTCATCCCAATCAAAAAAAAGTGAGTTAAAAATAAAAAAAAGACCCCACAATGAAAACAAAAACAAAATTTTTTTTCCCCCCTTTATGCCCGGGGAGGAAATAAAAACCAAAAGTTCTTTTGAACCAAATTTTTTTCTGCCTTCCGTAAATAAATGACCAACTAATAATTTGGGGGAACAGTTTTTATTTCAAAATTAAAACCATCATCCTAAATATTTTGGGGTTAGGATATTATCAACCTTTTTGAAATATCTATGGTATTCCCTTTCAAGGGAAATTAGGAAAAGAAACTTTTTTGAATACGGTTACTATTCTTTGGGGGGTTTTAAAAATAATACGAGAAATGCCAAACCCTTTTCTTTTTTTTTAATTTCCATTACCTTACCAAAAACGAAAAAAGCCATATACAACAACCTAATTTGAAAAAATTTTTTTAAAAAATAAAAAAACCTGAAAACGATAACAAAATTTTTTAAATTCCCATCTTTCTAACCAGACCCTTTTTTTTGCCCCCCGACTTTCCCCTTTATGATCTTCTAAAAACCATTTCTAAAAACTAAACCGTACAGATCAAAATTTAAAAAATTTTATTTCCCTTTCTCGTTTTTAACTATGTAAAGGGCATATTTGCATTACAAATTAAATATTTTAAAAATTAAATGAATGATTTGGTGCTCGGAAACACTTAGGTAATTAAAATTAAGCAATTGCAATCTAATTAAAAAAAACTTTACCTAAAATATTGAAAAGAGGAAGAACATACCCTTAGGTAACTTTTTTCCCACCATCAAAAAATACCAGGTCAACCCCATGATCAGTTTTCGCCTTTTTCCTAGAAACCGCATTAGGTTGGTATACAAAACCTTTTACGTTTAGTGACCCAATGGAAAAAAACCTGCATTATTTCCGAACCAAAAATTTTATTTAGTCCCATTTTTAAAAAATTCGCCTGTACCCCAAAATAAATATTTAAAATTTAAAAAAAAAAATAAATTGTTTTTAAAAATTGGTTGTTGCTTACTTTAATAAAAAAAAAAAAACACTGGGTCATCATAGAAAGCATCGTTAGCCCATTCCAAGAAAAACACAAAGTCCATTAGACACCTTTAGCCCAGAAACTTGAACAATCACACAATACACAATTCAAAGGGGACACCCGTTTGGAGGACACTTCCGGAGGCAAATTAAAACCAAAGGAGAACACATTTGTTTTTAAAAGCGCCACCTACGAAAAATTAAAAAAACAAAAAAACAAAAACCCAAAATTTTTTTTAAACCGGTAAACCCAAACCAATTTCAAAACATTTTTGGCCACTAAAAAAAATTTTACTATTGTATGGTAAGCTAAAACTAAACTTTCCCCTAAACAAACAAAAGGGGTAATAAAAAACGAACAAACACACAAAATTATTATCCCTTTTTTAAACGAAATCAAAAAAAATTTTTCAACCTAATAAAAACCTAAAAACGATTTTTTTTGGATTATATGAATTTTTGGGTCTAAAACTGAGAAACCGTCGATTTTTCCTTTTGGTCTTTTAATTTAAAAAAAAAAATGCATCTGGTTTTTAGAAGGGTTTAAAAGGGGTAAAATTGTTAAAAAACTGATTAGGAAGGGGGGTGAAAATTGGTTTTTAAAAAAAAAGAAAAAAAAACAAAAACCTTATCCAAGGAACCCCCAACCCGACGGGAAAAAAAAAAAAAAAAAAACACAATTAATAATAGTTTTTGTGTATACATGAAACCATTACAAACAAATCCTGATACATTTACCAACAAAAAAGAACAATCTTTCTCAAATCAGAAAAGAAAAAAAATAGGTTGTTTGATAAGAATAAAGAGCATATGGGGTTTTGAGAAAAAAAATACCCGTAAATATTTAAAAACAACATACCGAAGACCATTTAAAAAAATTTAGGGAAAAAACCTTGAACACAATTTTTTCTTGCAAACCTTGATAAAAGAAAACCAAAACCCATAAACCATCAAGAAGTTTGTGGGAAAAAAGGGGAAAATTGGGGTTTTTTTTAAAAAAAGTATATTCAAAGGGGGGTTATTTTTTTTACGTGTATGTTTTGATTGGGGTTACCTAACGTGTAGGGATTCTCCTAATTATCTCATAAAATGGTTTGCATAGGTTTATAGATTTGGGCTTGCAAAAAATATAATCAAAAAAATGTGTTGGTCTAGTGGTAATCTTTGTGATGTTACCAACACCTTAAGTCGAATCATGCAAGTGTCATTTTTTTTAAAAAATTTCGGATTTAGAGGTCAGACATGCAATTTTATTTGGTCAAACATTGTTTTAGGGGGGAATTAACCATGATTATGGCAATCCCCCCTGTTTTACTAGGAAATCCGGCATTTGATGACGTCATACCGCATCCTGTTATATTATAATAATTTAGATATATACTGTTGTCAGGGCCCCCCGCCCACCTGGGCGGGCATGACTTATAAGCCCTCCCTGGCATATAAAACCCGCCCAAAGGGCGGGCATGCTTTGTGATTTTTCCCTTGAACGTATTAATTTCAAATAATGTACATATGTATATGAATGTTGTATTTGTGTTAAAATAATGTGTAAGGAACTTACTAGAATCGTTAATTTATTGTGTTGTGATTATTGTTTAGTGTAATAAATTTTTTTAATAGTTAGATATATGATAATAATTTTTACAATACCTATTTGAGACTATGTATTTATTTTTTTTCAAAATAATTTTGCCTATAACAGATTAAGGTAAAAATCAAAATTATAATGTATTATTAGTTATTTTAAAAAAATAAGAAAATAAGCATTATAAACCTGGGTGTGGTGACAACTTATCATCCGGTGATAGTATGCATCAAAATATCAAGAAATATCATAGCTTACCTGACATTTTCTTGATTTTTTATGAAAAACAAACCTGTTTTCCACACAATAATGAGTAAAAAAGAGATGGAATACCATATTTGGGCGAATTATGTCCCTCCAAGTCAGGTTTACGCAAAACTCATTACAAAAACATCATTGAAAAAAACCTAAAGCAAGGTCAATTTATTATGACATGTTTGACCAAAATTTCAAAATACTAAACTATTACTAAATCACCTGTACACTTGATATGTCGCAACACAAGACCCCGAAAGCTCAATGGGATTTTTTGTCTCAGTTTCATCATCGCTGCTTAGAATCTGATGCATGACTGTTTCTAAAGGGACGTGTGTGGGATTCAAAATTGTGCTTAATATCGTCCCCCGTTGAATTGCGCTGAAAGCTGATTGTTGATGACCCATACTCAGTTTTGGGGTTTTTACCCACCCCTAGAGAACTTAAAATTGCTGAAACTGTTGAACAAACATCTTGCTCCACCTTTATTTTCCTTTATTTTAGACATTTTCCTGATATGTTCATCCAAACAGTATAATTAAGTTAGAGTCGAGTCGGATAACGGGTTAGGTTAGGAGCAGGCTAGAACATGTTTTTTTTAATTATTGTACATGATAAAAAATCATAAACTTGTTTTACAACAGCTTTTATGTAATAAATATATTGAAATAGAGGATAAGAGTCGCAGACCCGCCACCACCCACTCCAACTACCCCTTGAACCTGTTTGCATGCTCTTGGATGCATTTATTTTTTTCATTATCTAAAAGTTTCATCGCATAAAACGTTTTCTTATGACCAAAACTGGCCCAAATAGTAAACGAAATGGGCCACCTGGGCTGTTCTTTTTGTGTTTGGGTTGGTATTTCTGGCACTACATACCACCTCCTAGATCATGATGTTCAAAGATTTAGATTACTGTTGTAATAGTATTATCTTGTAATCATAATTAGTGTCATAAACTATTTATAAGAAGATTAAAAAATGGGGGGAAAAAGTGTATGTTGGTCAACACAACCTGACCTGCATGTTTTGACCCAACCCCATTTTGACCTGTTACCCAACGTAATGACCCGATCATTTTGCCACCTTTATTTAAAAAACATATATGATTGCAAAGATACATACCTTTCTTGAGGTCACTTCTTGGTCTTCTTAGGGCTCATCACTCATTAAAAAAAGAATGCCATATTCTGGTGTTGATATTTGTGGTATTACTTCTTGCGTTTCAGTTTCGACGGCTGCAGGTATGGTGAGACTTGAGGAGGCATTTTCATGTGTTGGATACAAATCCATAGAGAAAAATAAAGAATGCCACATAAAAAAGATTTAAGAATAGATAAAAAAGCATACCAACGATGGAACGCAAGACACAAGTGTTTTCTGAAAACAGCATAAAAATGAAATCAAGGACTGAATGGTATTACATACTTGTTCTTTTAACAGTGATCTTAAGGTTCTTGTTGACTGGGATATATAAGCATTACACACGCCCGGTCTTCCATTAAAGAAGTGCCATTGGTGAACATTGCCACAAACTGTCCAATGCATACTGTTACATTACAACGAAATTAGCATGATAGTTGTGTATAATCATAAAAAATAAATTTAGACATATATTGAATAAGTAACGAAAATAAAGATACCATAGAAGATGCTGGAAATGCTTTTCATAACATGACATAAAGGCTACGGAATGATGTCTCCCATCCCAATTGATGTTTGCTCAAGAAATCCATTTTTCCTACTTGCATATTATATTATTATATGAACCAGTTTTAACCTTTCAGAAAATAATAATAACTTTTAGGTAGCATGATCCGAATAATCACCGGTACTATTCTGGCTTAGCAGGTGTACTTCCAGATGATTTTACAGAAGATAACCTAACTGGAAATTAGCATTTTTTGATACAACTGGTCTATACTCTCTAAGCTGATATTTTCATATCATCTAAAGAGACCTGGTGAGGAAGATCCTATTTCGCCTTATAACATGGTCAGATGCCTTCAACCCACTTTTGCTATCTCATCCACCCTGTTTCCACAAATCTTTTGGGTGGAATTGAGTTGTATTTCTCTCAAAAGGGTGACAAAGAAAGTAGTCTTAAAGGGGTACCCGTTAAAACTCGTTGAAAGCTTTTTCACTTTACAACAGGGTAAAAAAATTATTTTTATTAATTCTAAACACCGCTCACTACTTATGTGTATTTAAGAGGTGTTTGGTTTAGCTTATTTAAGAACCTTTATTTATATTCAAAATAGAACCTATAAAATATGATGCACGCGGTCTTAGCTTCTATAAATGCTATCCTTATGTACTCATCAGTATGATGCGACCCCAACCGAATCGTACCCAATACGCGACAGGACCCATTTAGCCTTTTTTTAAATAATAGTGATTTAGGATGGTGTAAACAGTTAAATACATGTTTACTACCTTTTTTCCATTCAACTCTTTCAAATTTCAACCCACTTGCACAGTTCTTATTTAAGCAAAAAATTCATTTAAATACATGTTTAGTAGTTTGCTCTAACTCTCTCAATATCTTACAACAACTCAGTTATGATTTAAGCCAAAATTCTTTGTCCTATTATAAAGCTAAAAATTTGTACATACCCTATATAATATGTACCATTTTGTGGCTTTATAACGCACCTATTGCATTGCTTGAATACTTCAACTTCTCACACAATAACCAAACGATTCTTACCTGTAGCGAGATGCACCATGTGGTTCAGCACCAACCTCAACGTTCTTTTACGGTGTGTCAGCCGAGAGGCAACCCACGGTTTGGTCTTTTTTCAACCATAGGCCGTAAGGAATACTTGAACAGATTAAGGTCACTACCGTAAGGAATAACATGATTAAATTTTCAGTAAACGGGTCAAAATTCAACGTAAATGCCATTTTCCCAAAAAAACTAACTTATCACATACACCTTAAGATATGTCATATACAAAAGCAATCAGTAACATTACATACAATATATGTTATGCTGCTGAAGCATGTTTTGATAGAGTATCCTACATATTAACAGCCTCAACTGTTGCAGCAAAACGTTTGTCACCGACTTCGTGTTATGTTCACCTACATGCAGGGGTCGCAAGAAGTCAAAAGAGGTTCCCTGCAATTTCACTTGATGATTAATAACATGTTCACGATGTGAGTTAAATTAGACTATAAATGGAGCCATCAAACCAATTTATGAAATATCTCAAGCATTCAGTTTTTATCAATAATAAGCCATTTACAGTCGTTACCTTCATTCAGAACCTCCTCACGCTCAAACCTCATTTAAAACTCATACCAGATCTTATGATTCTAGCTTTTTGTGTTAATAATCGACGACCCTCCTAACAGCTATCCCTTGCATATGGACCTGCTAGGGTTCATAGAGATTGCGTTAAATACAGAAAACAACAATAGCTTTACAGGTTGCAACATGGGCGGGTTGGATATGTTGGGTCATGGGACACTTTTTTTAATTATCGGATTGAGTCGCCCAGGAACACTTGTAATGCATTGAAAAAGAAATACACTTTGGGGACTTTTGGTAATGTTTTTTAAGCATATTCTAATGTTTGGAGACAGTTGATTTAGAAGGTATAATACATTAAAAAGAAAAACACTTTAGTAACTTTCAGCAAGTTTGACTCATTTCCTTTAAGCTTACGTTTTCATGTACCTGTTTGACAAATTAAAATATAAATGACCAGACCACCAGAGTCGACCCATTGTGAGTAAATGGGTCAAAATTTTCCAACTCTATATCGCTGTCAATATGTCCTCTATAGAAGAAAAATGATGTTTAAAACACTAACCTGCATCCAAAGAATCCTCTATGTGCAGATAGGCCAAATGATGCTGCCTTGAGAATATGGTGTTTGCATTCATTACTTAACCTGTACAGGTTTCTGAAATATACCTTCACTAGATTTATTGGAGACTTGTATCTATTAACCTAATAAGATTGTAGATAATATACACTCCCACAAGTACGCTGTTGCATAATAGATGTCCTGTTGCGTGATAGATGTCCAGTTTGCATAATATATTTATAGGAGACTTGCATAATCTCATTTTGTACAATTTTGAGATTATATCAAATAAAAAATATATAGATTTATGCTTGTTGAGCTTGAACTTCCTGATAATAATTAACTACATGAAAGGGTGTGCTATGAATCATTCCTATGGTGTTTAGTTATCCTATTGGACAACACAAGACTTTATGATTATTTTACTTACATAAGTACCATCTTTAGTTTAATATATTAATTGTTAGGCTCATCATACTTCATTTGTCTGCATACACTACATATAAAAAGAGATTGACTCCATTAATTTTGTGTTACATTAAATTTTGTATTCATGTTTCAATCAAAAGACCTTCAAAACTTCCACCATAATATGTATATAGTTGAACACATAATGACACGATTTCAACAATTTACAACACCAATAATCAATTGATTGAGCATATTGAAAAAATAAAAAGTGTAGCTATACGTACTTCAGGCCAATTCTTGTTGTGTCAAATCCTTCAAAGTGCTTAATGCATCATTGTCTGAATCACAAAACAACCAAATATTAGACAAATACAGTGTCATAAAAACAGGAAAAAAAGCCGTATTCTTATCAGGGTAAGTGACTTACCCAAAATTCCCCACGAACCCAGTTGCATCCGAATAAGTGGAATAAAATGGAAGCTGCTATATGAGGGGTGTAATGGATGTTATAGCCACAACAATCCTCACAACCGATCCTTCTGGGTTCAAGATAATAAGCACAACAATTTGTACTGCAATCATTGCAAACTATTTTACTTGAACTGAAAAGATGGAAGGTAGTCGACAACCAAAACATGTAAAAAATCGCAAGGATTAGGTACGATATGACCAGGAAATATTATGAGAGCATGAACTTCAATGACCTTTGCTGCAACCTACAGTTATATAAGACAAATTGATTCTTATATTTTACAGAAACCTATGTTCAAATTTTTAGGATAATATCATTATAAGATATGACTGCTCACCTTGAGTGCTGAAGTTGCCCTGAGTGTCTGCCTTAAAATAGCTATCAATGATAAAACAACAACAATCATCACACAAGTCATGACCAGTCACAATTCTTTGAGCTAGGCCTTCTTCAATAGCGAACCAATGAAAATTTGGGTTATTCATTTTTGAGTCGAAAGCCACGATTGAAGTAATTTGAAGAGAAAGTAGTATACAAACTTTAGTTTAAGTTCATCCATACCAACCCCATCATTATTCTTGCGAATATAGAAATAAATAAAGGTGGGCTTTTTAAGCAATGCATCAGCCATCACCACCAATCCAAATAGTCCCTATGCTCCCATTGAGGAAAAGTCGTGTTGGTGGGAAAACCCAGCCCGACCAATAACCAAAATCAACCCGTTTTGACTCTTAACCATTCTACCATTTGTTCATTTCCCAGTCCGTCTAACCCGCCATTATGTGCAACATACACACACATAGGTAACTACCTACTAACCGTTCAAACTTTCGCAATCTTCAAGGATAGTTCCAAAACATATGGATGATCATGAACAATAATAATTGACAAAGAAGTGCTCCCATATATCAGTAACACAATAACTTAGATTTTATGGTTTATATTCATTCATGAGTCCTCATAATTAGTAGACTGATTGTACCAGTCATCAAAATTATTATGCTTAAACAAAACTCACCTAAATATCAATCAAATCACAAAAAAACCCATTTTCCCATTCTGCTTGCCATTTGTACAAACGGCCAATCTTCATTAACAAACAAAGAATGATTGATCTGACATATTCGCAACCATCATTCTAGCAAGTAAGTAAACATGCAAAAAAGATAAAAACATATTTCCTAACCTTGTGACATCAAGCTTCTCATCAGATTATACGGTAGTAGCTTCGAAACCATTAGTTCACTTTCATTATGCAATAGGCGCCTACAAATGGGTTTAAAAAAAAAGGGGACAAATGAAAAAAAGGCTAATTAGATAAAAACGCTAAGAAAAAAATGCAAAAAAAAGACTTAGAAATAAAAGAAGAGATGTGTGAATACCTTCTTACGGCGATGTTGAGTCATAAAAAAACAACTATTCTCCCATAAAACTCTAACATCAGTTTCCATTAAACCTAGTCGAAAAGAATGTGAAGGTATAATGTATGAAGCTGTAAGTTTGTAACTCAGTGATCTGAAGAAAAAAAAAACTAACACTAAAATGCATTTAGAGCGTATATAATGTTTAAATCAATACCTGCAAGATGAAAACAAAGGCAAACTATAATATCTGAATCAACTATATTCTGACAAAACCGAATATAATTCACCATTAAATGATTAGACCGATCAGTACACATAGTTTTACACAAAATTGCTGCACATAAATTCAAAAAACAAAACAAATTAAAAAAACAAAACCAAAAAAACAAATCAAACGTGCTTAAGGTTTAGGGTTAATGATGTTCAAAACATTCAACCACTGCGAAAATTGTAAATAATGATACCTGCATGGTAGTAGCAATTTGTATATTGTCGACCTACAAAATCATACAATATGAATTCATTTAAATTCTAAACAAAACCATAAAAACAAATCAAACATGCCATAGATGAATCAATTCATTATGATCAGTTATGCATGAATCAAATCAAAACAGAATTATATGAGCATTAGAAAAAAAGATGTTTGGTGAGATGGGAATACGACCGAATATAATTCACCATTAAATGATTAGACCGATCAGTACACACAGTTTTACACAAAATTGCTGCACATAAATTCAAAAAACAAAAAAATTACAAAAACCAAAACCAAAAAAACAAATCAAACTTGCTTAAGATTTAGGGTTAATTACGTTCAAAACATTCAACCATTGCGAAAATTTTAAACAATGATACCTGCATGGTAGTAGCAATTTGTATATCGTCGACCTAAAAAATCATACAATATGAATTCATTTAAATTCTAAACAAAACCCAAAAATCAAATCAAACATGCCATGTATGAATCAATTCATTATGATCAGTTGTGCATGAAACAAATCAAAACAGAATTAGATGAGCATTAGAATAAAAGATGTTTGGTGAGATGGGAATACGGGATTAGGGTTATGGTTTTGAGAAAAAGGTCTGACATTATTTTTTTTTACGTTTATATGTTTGATAAGGGCATTGAGATATTATAATAAGACATCAAATTAAGCATGTCATTATTGTTTTCAAATGTCTATCACAAAATCTTGCCTGGTCTAATGGTTGAAGTGCTTGTGTGTGGATGCCAAGACCTAGGTTCGAATCCTGCAAGTGTCAAATTTTTTAAAAATCTGAATTTTAGGTTGTTCCGAATTTTCCTTGCTTAGACCTTGCTTAGGTGGCTTTAATTGTGATGACTTGGCATTAATACATGATTAGGTGGCCTTTGACATGGACTTATTTGTGATGATGTGGCTTTATCTAGTCATGTTTATCCTGTTATATATATGTTATAGATATATATATAGGTATGGTTTAAAATAAAAAGTCTCTTATATATATATATATATATATATATATATATATATATATATATATATATATATATATATATATATAAGAAAAGTTGATTTTGGTAGAAAAGTGAGAAAAGTGTACAAATCACTCCCTCTCATTCCCCTTCCTTTTTTTTTCCTAACTTAAAGGGTCTTATTGTAACTTCTTGTGTTTTATAAGGTCTGATTTGTACATTTTTAGAAATTCACTTATTCTATCATATATAATCTCATTTTCACTTCATTTTTTGTATTAATCCTTTCCAAAATTCTCTCGATCTCTCCCTATAAAATCTACGCATTCATTCGCTTATTTTTTTTCACATTTACGCAATAGGTAAAAGATTTATATAATAAATATCTTACATACAAGATCATCAGACATAATCATTAGAGAAAAATGTTACGGCAAAAAGCGTTGCTGTTTTAACAGCTTTTCAAACACAATTTTAAAAGTTTGAGACATAAGTGCTATCAAATACAGTAATATTGTAAGTGAGGCCCTTAAAAACCATGTTCTACATGTAAAGATTTAACAAAACCTCCAGATATAAAAGACATTAGATTACAATCTCAAAAGTATTGCAACCTTGACACTCCATGTATAGAGGATCTCGTAGAAGAATACTTTTATCCCGACTTCCTGAGGACAACATAGACGAACTCCAAGCTAAGGCGCCGACACGTAATCTATGTCCTTCCATTGTTCTTACTCTCTTACAACGAGCAGCGTCCCAGATCTGGAACGAATATTACACCATCATTCAATATGCTAAGATTCAACCATCACATTTAAGTATATATATAACAGAACAATACTATCAAATTAATGACATTACCTGAACTTTACCGTTGCTAGTCCCAACAGCAATACTAGTTCCCCGTTGTGCCCACCCAACCGAACACACACTATCATCATTCCCCAAATCACAAAGCTTCGTCACCTGCATGACACAATTGAGATGACCTTACAAGTAATTTATTTAAGTCTGGGTCAATTTGGTTTTTTTTTCTCCAACAAGTCGAATCCGTGATAAAATATTACGAAACTGGATTTCAAATTGATGAAATACATCTATAATAGTTATTTAAAATGCCATCTCGAATTTTCGATTGCACTGGTAATTAAAGAATATCAATATCATTTCTAATCTGGTCACTATCTTGCTAATACCAAAACACTCTTTATATAATCACGGCTGCAAATTTTAATGAGCTAGAACTGGAAACAGGGGAACACATTAAGAAATAGTATCAGAATTAGGGGGTGTTTGGGATTTCTTATTAGAACTGCTTAAGCTTTTCAAAATTAGCATAAGATCAGCTATAACGAGACATAATGCTTAAGATAGTGACTGGATTCCCTTATGCCGTAATAGAACGCCTTAATGCACTAACTGGATAAGTAATTACTGAAAACCATAGGTTTGATGTGGTGTTTGGGATAAATTTTTAAGCATCTGATGCTTATCTATAAAACCAACCTATGCCACACAATGTAAGAGATAGTGTTTGGCATTGCTTATCATCTTATTTTAGATAAGCATAACGCCTTTAAATTAAGCTGGTCCAAAAAAAAAAAAAAAAAAAAAAAAAAAAAGCTGAAAAACGTGGATAAAGCACATGCTGTTTGGCTACATCATAACACTCTAAACTCTAAATTGTTTATACGCATATCTAGTAAACAGCTCCTAAACTTGCTAATGAAAACTGACTGCTTATTCGACCCTCAAATAAAAGCATAATCCTAAGCCTTTGCTTCTATCCAAACACTAAAAGCCACATGCTTTTATTTGCTGTATCAAACGTAAACACAGTCAATAACGATGCACTAATCTTACTCATTGATGCCCTAATAACAAAGAGGCAAATTTATCAAATTAGTAAGATGGAGGCGTAATGTGTAAACGTAAATAATAGCAGACACAAACGACCAAATAGATGTGCCAATCAAATATATGTTGTAAGATCAAACCACCACTTCATTTCCTATCAGATTCACATCAAATACTATCTGAACTACTTGCCATATGAACATCGATGGCATGGCACACCAAATTTGTAGCTTCATTTCTAAAACTAATATACTCGAGCCAAGAATGTCACAGTTTCAGTAATGAATATGACTACACTACAAGAAGTTCAGTGCAGGTGATGTGCTCTACCGTGTACAAGTTTTAAAATTTATAAACACGATTTATCCGGTTCTCTATTTAACACATACGAGTAAGTATACTCGTCCGTGATAGTAAAGGTGGGTAAGTCAAGACCGTCCCAATGGATTTGGTATTTGTATTAAATTATAACTAGCTTTGTAAAAAGGGTTGTCAATCCAATTTTTGCGAAAATTCAAAAACATAAATAGAATCCAATCAAACAAAACATATACTTGTGTGTAATTCCTTAACCAATTGTATAGAGTATTCTACAAAGTTTGGTGTAACTTATAATGATGCAAAATTTTATATGAATGATTAACAATCAATGGTTTATATCATGAAGAATTATTACTAAGAATTCAATCTCCTAGTTAACTCCTTTCGGCCTTATTAACTATTATGACAATTCTATTAAACACTAGTTGTTTGAAAAGCAATTCTTATCTCATAATTTCCTACGAATCCTTTCGGCCTTTTCTCGTGATGAAATCGTTTCAAATCCATTTTAATGAGTAAATATGATGCTTGTCACACACCATATCCCATACTAATTCGTGCACTAACGTTTTGGAATAAAAACATAAAGAAAATCCTTTCGGCCTTTTTATTCTTTAAAATGTTTTTACCAACAAATTAAGCAAGATTAGATATTATTCCAACAAACTCATAAAATAAGAAATGTTTTCATGCATCACTTTTTAAGATAAGAATACTCCACAATTAGTTACATCATACACACAAGTATGCCACAAATTACTCCATAGCAATCAACATAACAACACGCAAGTAACAAACGAAACTTTCATTAAACTCAAAGTAAAAGTAGTTCATTGTAAGAAAACAAGATATACCTAGTTTTAGAATTACAAGAACTAGAATCGTGAAACTATAGCAACTACACTCCTCCAATCGCCTACTATTACAAGTAAACAACTCCAAATTCAAACCAAACTATTGAGACTCAAACTCAATATCTCCTGGAAGTTTCTACAACAATACTAGACTTTCGGGCAATAATAATATGATAGTAAGTACTTTGGTGTAAGCCTTTTACTAATTTTGGGGTGTTACACTAAGCATACATGCATAGGGTCCAATATATAGTGTAAGAACACTTATTCTTCAAATCAAAATGTCCCTCCAGAGTTAATATCAAGAAATGATCAGACTCCAATGATTAATGGGAAGTAAAACCTTCATTTAATGCGAAATGGTAACTGCAGATCTGTCCAACCGATCGGTTTTTGGACCAATCGATCGGTTCCTCGCCTCGGTAAATTCCAACCGAATTGGATACGGGTTGCATCCAATCGGTTGGATGCTTCATGCACTCACAACTTTAACTTTTTCTTGCCATTTCTTGTCGCATGCTTTATCCTTCATTTAGGTGTTGATTTCTTCCATAGAACTGGATCTTTCCTTGATATATGAACATGGAAATCCTAACACTACCAAATCCTTGAGTCCTTGTGTGGTTTCTCTCTTGTGTCCATCTCGAGAATCTTCCATATGTGCATAGTCACTTCAATTCTTCATCTTTTCATCATCTTTTCCTGTACTTGGCTACATTTACTTGCATATACACTTTTTTTTCATGATTAAGTAACAAATACATACAAATATAACCAAATATGATGCACAAAACTAATGATAACGCAACTAAAAACATGCTCATTCTGAGCGTTATCAAATTCCCCCACACTTGAGTTTTGCTCGCCCTCGAGCAAGTCTAGCATTTAGAAAAAATGATTTCAATGGTATCGTTATCGTGGTTCCAAAAATCTAACAACCATCCCGAAGGAATAATTGTTAATTTAAATTTTAATGTGAAAAATTCTTGAAACATAAACAATTTAATCTTGAGCTTGATAACATAACTAAGCACCTCACGAATGATTTTGTAATTCACTCAACACTCTAAGGGAAATTGATTGGTAAACCACTCATTGCTCAGTCATGATTCATGTGTCTTACCATAAGCTTGTACAAGTATCAAAACAATAAAATAAAACATCAAAGAGGTCTTTTATTCGGGTTTAAGGTTAAAGGTTACCGGCTAATGTTCAAACATTTCATACAAGAATATAATAGCTCGCTGGCGCGTATTTTTGAATAGATAAACAACGGATGGTCACTAGATTGTACTTGGTTCGCTGGCGCGTTACTTACATAATGGATGGTCACCAAAATATGTACTAGATCGCTGGCGCGTCATTTAGTTACTCAAAAACCGGATGGTCACTACAATATCCATGCACTACATTTCTTTACAAAGCCATCACTTAATCCGGATGCTCGAAAGCTAACAACGAATAAAGTAATTTGGTAAAGGGTAGGGATAAGGCATGGGAATATTTATATGATAGATTTCTACAAAATGAAAAAAATAAGAACCAAGTTCAAATTCTGTTCCCAACTCTTTATACCACAAATGATTACTTTCCAAACTCCTTCGATCGTTATTCCGCATCACATACTCACTTATTTCCTCTTAGCTCATTGGCTAATTGATACTCATACATTATAGCTCATTGGCTATTCGCTTTATTTACTTTTTTTTTTTTTTTAACAAACGAAACTTTCTCGTCACCCCCCACACTTTGGATGAGCACACGCTACAAAAAATACAAATAAGAGTAGCGACCTCCTTCTTCGTTGAAACAACACATACACATATCAAAGTGTGGCCAACGTGTAATCATCAAAAAATAAATAGTTTTCGAACTTCAATTGAACTTGATTCGGGTAAGGCTAAGGTGTAAAGTGTAAAATATTTGTATTTTTTTGGATTTAATCAAAAGAAAAGAATGGCTCAGAAGGTGTAACTAAGGGTATCTAGCGTAAGAGATTAACGCTAACAAATGGGTTCCAAATACGAGGATAACTAACCGATGTGGTTAGCAAAAATATTTTGTAAACGGATGGCCATTTTGTGTAAATCCTAAGTTGCCTCTTATCATTTGAATATATTTTATCACTTGAAAGTGATTTTAACCGTAATGCATAACAAGTACAAGTTCTAGAATCAACATAATCACCGGCACACTCATAACGAAATATATAGCATAAGAAATGCTTTATACAAAAAGGCTCAAATCCTCACAATTTAAGAAAGGTTATAACATGTACTAGTAAATGTTATCGAATCCAGAATGAATTAGCTCTCATAATTTGATTAAGTTCCAAAAATTTTCAAATAGCCTCATTTTTACAATTGAAACAATCTAGTTCTTTAAACTATATGAATTATGTGAGAAAACAACTAGAAAATCAAGGGCGAACGAATTCTAGTTACTTAAGTCCAAAGTTCTACTAAACCTAAAAATTTAAAATTAAATCATTTTTCCTATTTTCTTCCCTCCCCCACACTTAAGTTTTACATTGTCCTCAATGTAATAAAAATGAATTTCAAAGTAAAAGAAATGGGAAAAATTTAGTTAAAAAGGTACTACTAGGGTAAATACGCATATGCATATTTGATCATAAATAAGCAAATGAGTTCTCCAACTCCAAATAGTGATCAACAATAAGCTTCCGGTAATTCACCCCTACAAAAACAGCAAAAATATACGAAACAAAACAAACAAACAAACAAAATACTAAAACAAACAAAGTAATTAAATTAAAAACAAACCATACGTTATTAATCCTAAAAGAAAAAAATTTAAAGAAAGTAGAGATAGAAATTATTTGACACTCATAATTGTTTTTTTTAAAACACAAACCATAACATCAAGACGATCACTCGTCATCGTCATCCATACTTTCTGGTTTCTCGCTGCCTTCTGTCTCATAGTTCTCGGCCTCCTCGAAAACTTTATAGACTCTGTTTCTCTTCTTCTTCCGCCCAGCTCCAGATGATGAACCACCAACATCGAAACTCGAACCTACAACCTCGGGAACTCTGCCATACACTGGCATTGGCTCGGGAAAAAGGTGCATACCCAGGATATGGGTAAGGATACGGACCATGATAGGGATCATACGGAAATGGGTATGGTGGAACATTTGGTGGGTTGTAGGGTGGTACCGCATAATTGGCCTCACGTGCCAAGTGTTGGAGCATCGGCATGGAATAATCATAATTATAGTTATCCCTCATCATCATTGAATATCTCCAAACATCCCTACGCTCAATATCATTTAGCTCACGGTTCCAATCTCCCCATCCCGAATCAAAACTACTCGGTGCATGTCCATAAACATTTCCCATTAGTGGTGGTGGTTGAGGTGCGGCAATTGCCGGCTCAGTCCAAACTCCCAATGTCTTGTTCTTCCTATCCAACGCTTTTCCAAAACTCTTATCATCCCAAGTCTCACTCTCAATCAGACCCGAACACTTATCCAACTCTTCATCCTCAAAATATTATAAATTCCTTGCCAACGCGGTTACATAATGGCCTCCACAAATATCACTCTTGTCCTTAATCCCCGGTGCTCTCCTAGAAAGATATTCAGCTATGATCCAAGTCGCATTACCATTCTTATCCTCCTCTAGCAATTTCAACACCCACAAGTCGGGTTGATTACACTTATCTCTACTACACGTCCAATGCAAAACTCCCCAAGCTATCAACTTTTGCAAAATCTTCATCAAAGGGTTCCTTAACTTGGATGAATTTCTCCTAGAACACCCCAGATCACCAACTCGCTTCCAATAAGCTAGAATACCATCATAGGCATTGATAACGCTCAAATTGTACATATTTTTAGGAGCGTTATCATGGATTTTATGCATATATTTTGATCACTTTTATGAACTTATGGTACTTAATGAAGTATAATTTCTATTTTAGGTTCATGGAAGCTCATGACAAAGAAAACCAAGAAAAAGACGAAGAAACGATCAATAAACGAAGATTTATGCATATACAAAGAATTCCCGACAAAAGTGAGTCTCGTGGAATATATTCAAAAAGATAAAGTCATGAAGTTGTCACTCCAAAGACTCAAAGAATAAAGCACAAGAGGGAAAACGAGAAAAGAAATGAAGAAAAGAAGCTAAAACGAAGAAATAATGGAAGACTCGTTCCCGACACACCTCCACCATTTTGGCCATAACTTGAGCATACGAACTCGGATTTAGTTGATTCAAGCGGCCACGGAAAGCTAAGAGAAAGATCTACAATTTTCATGAGGCCAATTTGCTCCAACCGATCGGATGGATCCCGAAACCGATCGGTTGGTCAGCTCGTTATTTCTTCATCACTAATATTTCATTAAAGGGATAATTACTAATATGCCCCAGTTGCCCAAGTGCTTTGCTTATCCGACCCGATCTCACAAAATTCTCCCCTTAGACCAGGGTAACTTGGTTAGCCAACTATGGGATGACACATGTCCGACCAAAGTACTTGGTACGATGTATTGTTTTTTGGGCAACTTGTCATTTTTTGGGCAACCAATACATGAGCAACTAGATATTTTGGTCATTTTACAACATTAACTATTTCAAAATAGCTTACACTTAACTCATCCACACAACTCATATAAACCTCTCACAACCCTCTCCTCCTCCAGATAAACCATCACAACTCACACCACCATAACCACCCAACAACTTGACGCCACCACCATCCGACGCCTCCACCACCGGACTCCACGAACACATAACATTAATTGCAGGAATGGACAATTGATTTGACAGGTCAAACATGTCCTACAAAAAGAGTTAAACTTTGGCAAGAGAAACGGATATTCTTCGTGACTCCACATGTTCTTGAAAAAGATATACAGACTGGCAAGTCTTGATCTATTTTCTTATTTGTTTGTATGCTTATTTTAAGTTTAATCTTGATTTTTTAATATCATGTTGATGTGGTCAAAATAATTTTGATTGTTTTCCTGTCCCGGGGGAAAGAAATATCTATAAAGCTTGATATCAAAGTTTGCAATCTCGATCTATTCACTTATGATGGGTTGTGTATAATAAGGGAACATGTCAAATGGATTGAATGGGCCAAAGTGTATAAACCTTCTTAATCTTTTGATTTTAAGATTTAGATTCTTATTGCTATCTTCTTCTTTTTTTTTTTTTTTTTTTTTTTTTTTTTTTTTTTTTTTTTTTTTAACTATAATAGTAGGGGACAAATAAGTGTTTGCAGGTCAACCCAACCGACCTGATCCATACTAAAAATATAACCATTATAACCTAAAAATTGTTTTGACTAGTTGCTCAACCCGCCTATCTTGCCACCTATACTTGTAATGCTTTAGGTTCTTTAGATTCATAGATGTGGAAGTGGTTTTTCTTTTTTAGTTTCTTATGGAACTTATATGGTGCAGGATCGTGTGCGGTGAAACAAATAGTGTGCTTAGTGATTGACGAGGCTCACCGTGCGTCTGGGAACTATGCATATTGTGTTGTTGTTCGCGAGGTATGTTCACTGTGAATAGTTTTTCTAATATGCATTTTGTACATTAAATACAGAGGTGGGATATTTTAACCTGTTTAGTTAATAACGGGTTTAAGCTATGCTTTATGAGTATCTCAAACGGGTCTAAGTGTTAAAAAATAGCATAAGAAAACCGGTTAAATGGGTTAATATTGGTTTCTTTTTAGTGCATAAAATCATATTTTATTCAATAGCTCAATTTAATGCGTATGACTCACCCATCTTGCCACCTTTAAATTGGAATATGTAACTCTGACTTTAAGATGTTATGATTGCTCTTCACTCATAGTTGATGGCCGTCCCAGTACAATTGAGAATATTAGCTCTTACTGCAACACCGGGATGTAAGTTACCTGTCAGTCAGCCTGATTTTTACAAATAGAGTTAATTTCATAAAGGACTAACAGTGCAAATTTTTTTGCAAACGGTCGTTAGCTAATGGAAAAAACTAACGACAGTTAGTCTCAGGGACCAAACCCGTAATGGGTCGCAACCACAGGGACTGGATCCGTTAGAAAAAGTTTAGGGACTAAACTCGTTAAACCTGACAGACCACGTGGACCATTTATGAAATTAACTCTTACAAATATAATTTTGTGCGGCTTATATTGTAATTCATGATGTCATATGTGACCATTTACAACCGATCGCAAGACTATACAAAACGTCATTGATAACTTGCAAATATCTTCTCTTGAATATTGAAGTGAGACTGATGCAGATGTGATCCAGTATGTGAATGATAGGAAAGTTGAGTTTATACAGGTACATGCCAAAATATTTTTAAGTAGAAAGTGGTAATTTGCTTATGAATGAGCGGATTTTAGTCATGTTTTATATTAAACGAGTCAAATGGGTCATATGAATAAGTTACTGAATACAACCATCTAAGTTTTCTTATGCCAAAAGTCAGATTAATATGACAATAATATAGCTGCGGTAATCATATTTAACATGCTATTGTTTATAATAGACTGAAAAGACTTTGGATAAAAGGTGATTTAGGTCAATTCAAACTGACCTATTTTGATCCGTACTTGGATCACCCATTCTGACCTGTTACCTAGCCCTCCTGAACTGCTCATTTTTCCACCTTTACACTAAAGGAATGTATCAACTGCGTTTAAGATGTTTTATATAATGTTTGTAGGTTGAGATGGGAAAAGATGCACTTGAAGTAACTAATATGCTAAATGATGTAATGTGTCCATATATTGATAAGCTTTCTCGCCATGGGATATTCCAAAAAAGAGATGTCCAAACAGTAAGTTTTATTTTTTCCCTCTATTTGAAGACCATTCCAAGTCACTGCTGGTCATATACTAGTGTGTAAATAAACATTATCAATTATTAGTTGAAATTAAAAATACATTTTTATTAAAATAATAAACATTATTAATTAAAATTACAAAAATACAATTTTAATAAAAAAATAATCTAAGTCTTTTTGAAATTTTTTTAGGAGGTTGTATGCATTGAACATAGATTTTGGGCCACATTCAACCCATTTGACGTGTTTACCTTTTATCTAAATATTATGATTTTACCCGCCCAGTTTTAAAATCTCACTATAGATGAAACAGAAAATAAAACTTTTTAAAATCTCATTATGATTTTGTGCCATCTCACTATAGGTGAAATCATATTAATTGGCAGCTAAGCCCACTGGATTTTCTCACTTCAAGGGAGAAATTCCGCCAAGCACCGCCACCAGGAGTGCCCATATCCATGCATAATGAAATGGAATGGAAGTTATATATGGGATTTTGATCTCATTATTACATATAAGGAGGCTGCTTTCAGCTCATGGTATACCACTAACATTTGATATGCTTGAAGATAAACTAAAGCAAGGGTAATCTAGAGATGGCACATTTAACCCATTTATACAGAAATGGGCTGAATTTGGTTATGTTTTATCTCTAACAGCTCAAATAATTAAGCTAAAAGATTTTCAAAACAGAAATGGGTCAAATGGGTCAAGCGGGTTGAAAGTCATTATAAGTAAATGATAGTGCAGAAAAGCGTTTATATCATTTTATCAAAAACATATTACATCATTTCTCTAATAATGCGGCTTTTCAATAATTTTATCAAAAACAGATTACATTATTTTTTGTAATAATAAGGCTTTTATATTCTATGCAAGACCTTAGTTATCAATAAATATCAATGATATGTAAAACACAGTGTTGCAGGTACTATAATTCTATGTCTGATCTGAACCTGTTTTGACCCGTCACTCCAACCTTCTCGATTGTGCCAAAAAAAAAAGTTTATCTCATATTTACGGAGACTTGTGCTAGCTATCAAGCCTCTCGTGATCGTGACTTGAGAAGTGTAGATATATTGAGATAGCCCATAAAGATGCATATAAAGGCAAAAAATTACACGTGGCACGAATCGCCAAGGTTTGTTAACTCTAGCGGTTGAAACTTGGAGCGAGTAAGTTTTTTGTATATGATGAATGACGTGAACAGATGACAGACTTTCCATGTTATGTATGTTTCTTTAAGTCCATACATACTTCACAAGATTGCCAAAGTTGATGTCATTTGGAAGTAAAATGACAATCACAATCTCTTCATACCGTATAAACACCTTGAACTTATTTGTTGTACAATAATTTTTTTTTGGCTTGTGTTGTTTGTGTTGTATATGGTGAAGAGTTATATAAGCAAATCTAGTTGCCCAAAGTACAACTGTCTACAAGTATACACAATATTTCGTTGCCCAAAATGAAAAGCCAATAGTTGGTACCTATATTCAAGTACAAATTAACTTTCCATTTGTATAAAAAGGCAATGGCAAATATAACACATATATATAGGAGTCTCATTGATTATGATTACACCTATCAAGTGGCATTAAAATAAAATAAAGTTGATGTACTTGAGTGCACTGTAGCGCAACCTGCATGGCAAAATTAGGTAACGTTTAAAAAAAATGGGCAATTTTTAAAAGATGTGCAACTTAAAAATGGGCAACTTTGAAAAATTGGGGAACTTGCTACTGCTAGTTAAAGGCAGTTGAGCAGACATTCTACTGCTAGTTACAAAGTTTCTGCTGCTAGGAAAAAATTTCTACTGCTGAGGGTTCTACTGCTCGCTTTGTAACTTCTGGGATTCTACTGCTTGGTTTGTAACTGTTGAGGGAAATTTTTAAAAGACGGGCAACTTAAAAATGGGCAACTTTAAAAAATAGGGGAACTTGCTACTGCTAGTTAAAGGCAGTTGAGCAGACATTCTACTGCTAGTTACAAAGTTTCTGCTGCTAGGCAAAAATTTCTACTGCTGAGGGTTCTAGTTCTACTGCTCGCTTTGTAACTTCTGGGATTCTACTGCTTGGTTGGTAAGTGCAGGGACTGTTGTGTAATTTCTTATCTGAACGGATTCTACTGCTTGGTTTGTAAGTGCAGGGACTGTTGTGTACAACTTAAAAATGAGACTTCAGTTTCTCATTGCGAGAAAAGTGTCTTTATTACGTGTGTGTAATTTAGTTTTTTTGTTGTTGTATTTACTTGAATAGTTAACACAATCATTATAGGCTTTTACTAGTAAGCAAGTTAATAATTTTTACATTTAGTGTATTCCACGCAATGCATATTTTATTAGGATTTACAAATAATACCCGTGCAAAAAAGGTTTAACAAATTGTCTATTCCAATTTTTTGTTTTTATTTTTGATGGTAGTAGGATTTTTTTGATAGTGATGTAAAAGAGGTGAAGAGTTGTGGAGTACGCAAGAGCAAGAGCAAGAGCAGTAAATGTTTGTGTACTAATTGAAATTAATTACTCTTTATAAGCACAACAAGTGTAGAAAGAATCCTATCAATCTTGAAAAATTCATGACAAAAACAAAATGAATCAGGTTCAGAACCGGAAAATGAAGAATAACCCCCGGAAAAAGTTCAAAGAAAATAACAGAATATGAAAAACAAAGACTCAAAAGAATAGAATAAAATAGAGAGAATGAAAGCAATGGGTTTACAAAAATGGCTAATTATTAACCTGATGGGAATGATCAAGAATCAAGTGTTCAAGATAAAGTAATAATTCATCATAAAAGCTTGGCAGCCAACTGGGAAATGAAACTTCAGGCGGACTTGATTGATAATCATGAGCACTCAAAAGGCTTTTAACTTGATTCCTTTCACCGTCAGTCTTGGTGCGCTGTTGCTGTAGTTCATAATCCTCCTATAGCTGCCTTATAGGTTTTAGATGTACTTTGGTATAGTGAGACTCCAAGGACTTGTATCTTCTAATCCGAATGAGAATTTCACGCAAATCTTGAGCAACATTAACCTAAACATATGTATTTTTTAAGAATAAATTCAAGAAGTACAATAGCTAATTTGTTATAGATCTATCAGCCCTAATGTATTTTTTAAGTTTCACCTTGCGATTGGTTATTGCATCTGTTAGACGAGGTTGAACCATCGAGTCCAGTCTGTCCTCTAAAACTTCAAGCTGTTTTCTAATATTGGCAAATTTAGCAACCTGGAAAAGAAAAGGGTCCATAGAGCAGTTTAGAAGATATTACAACATCTTTACATGATACATAAGCAGTCAGTTGATCTTTACCTCCCCAACAGCAGTCAAGCAATGCCTCTTGTTAGCCAAAGTTTCTGCGGTACGAGGAAGATCATTACTGGCAAAAATGTCCTCGACAGTGGAGCTTAACTGAGTCAGCCCCGCCGCATCATACATAGGAGAACCCAAGACATTTAAAGATACGATGAGTAAATAAAAAAAGAGACCAAAAAAATCATGGTAAACGAAGCTGATGAAGACAAAGTGATCAAATGTATTTCCCACCTGAAGTGTTTCATAGGCAGCTTCCATCCTCCTCTTGACTATATCGACTTTAGAAAGGGTAGCTATTGAATCTGCCGATATACCCTCGGCCTGTATACAAACAAAAAAAAACCAACTAGACATAAAATTAAGCTTTTAGACAATATTTCGCTTTGTGGTATACACATGCTATGCTAGCCATTTTGCCAATGAACAAAAAAAACATCATCCAGATATATAGATATGTACAACTCGGGTAAATTCCTACTGCAGGCACTAATCTCCTCCTCCATTTGTACGGTAGTAATGCAACAATGTAGTGCGTAGAAACAATGAGTCAACAATTACTGTCTTCTAAAGCTACATTGCATTCTAGACAACATGTATGCTATGTTTGGCAACGAGTTTTTTTGGAGCGCTAAAAATATAAAATTCGTTTGCCAATTAATGTTCCACTTTTAGATTTTATATTAACACTCCTATTCAAACTCTAACAAAAGAAGCATTCCGGGTTATCTTTTACGTCATTTTACACTTTATTGTTACATTACATCTAAAGTATGCTACAAAACTTCTTTTTACAAAACAAACTCCTATCGGTTACTGCTACCTGCTACCGCTTGCACCTACTAAAGTACATAGATAAAGCATATGGCTATTAATGGGGTGTTTGGATTAGCTTATTTAGTCGGCTTATAGGCTTATTTGATTTTGGAAAATCCGATAAGTTCACTTGTTGAAGCTTATGACCTTATCAACTTCACCTTATTGGCTTAAGCCAATAAGCTAAAGTTAATAAGCTCTAAAAAGTGAGCTTATGAGCTTTTCCAAAATCTAATAAGCCCATAATTCGGCTAAATAAGCTAATCCAAACACCCTATAATACTCCACAACTATACCACTTAAAACTATTAACTATATCTACATTCTGCGATCTAACAGTGAAAACCGAACAATTTTATATCATCATTACATAATTATCACAAACTTAATTAATACACTAAGGGGGTGTTTGGGCTTATTTATCTGGCTTATGGGCTTATTTGAATATGGAAAAGCCGATAAGCTCACTCTTTGGAGCTTATGACGTTATGAACTTTAGCTTATTCGCTAACGCCAATAAGCTAAAGTTAATAAGCTCTAAAGAGTGGGTTTTCCATGTTCAAATAAGCCCATAAGCCAGATAAATAAGCTAATCCAAACGCCCCCTAAACCTAATAACAATTGTAAATACATTATTAAGAGATCTCACTTTCTTAAGCTTAAGCAAAATGGAACCAACGCTCTGACGAAGAGACAAGGCGTCATCACGGAGCCTGATGATGTCACGGTTAGCACGTGGGATGCGTAAGATAGCATTAGAGCTTTGTTCTTCTAATGAAGCGACGATCTCTTATGAAACCATTTGCAGCTTCATTTCTAGATCTACTAAGTGTTTGTCTAGTGGATCGTGTGGGTGGCGTGATGCACACACGTTGTTTATCCATTTCTTGGGGTTGAAATTCTGGTGATGGGGTTTCGGCTATGGAGGGATTGCGATGGGGAGGGATTGCGATGGGGATATAAGATTGAATTTGTGATGGTAGTGTTAGATGTGAAATGTGCTAGACGTGTGTTATAAAGAGATAGAGAGGTAAAATGACCAAAAAACCAGTTGGCCAATATACGGTTGCCTAAACAACTAATAGTTGCCCAAAAAACTCTACATACTTTGGTCGGACACGTGTCATCCCGTAGTTGGCTAACGAAGTTGCCCTGGTCTAAGGGGAGAATTTTGTGAGATCGGTTCGGATAAGCAAAACACTTGGGCAACTGGGGCAGTCTAATAATTATCCCTATTTCATTTATGTACAAGCCAATTCTAGATCCTTCCCATGTGCATTCTAGGCCATTCCACTCTACTTGGAGGCCAAGTTGGAGCATTTATCACCCAAGGTTTGAGAGTAGTATAAATAGGAATCATTTGTAAGTGTTTTACACACCATTATCATCCAATTCTATCCCAATAATCTCACAACTCATGTAAACTTTAAAGATATTTCTCTTAACCGCCCCTCACCTTTTCCAAAGGTGTTGGGGGGTTGGCTTGGGCGTCATTTCTAGAAGGCAAGGCTAGGACTTTGTATTTCATCTTACGAACTTTGGTATATTCTCTTTTAATATTAAGCATGTTTGTTTCTTTGATTGGGTTGATGATGTGATTATTCTTATTTGTCTTGTGAATGATGTCTTAATACTTGTTTGGTTCATATGATAACTTGTGATAAAAGGATGTTTGGGAATAATTAGTGTTTGTTTGATAACATCATATTTGGTTAAATTGAATCTTGTTATTGTTAATTGTTTTGATGAATCATTGTTGGGTCCACACCAAGGATTCTCAATAGTGGTTGATTTCAATTCATTAGTCGACGAATGTTTTGGTCTTGTACTTTGTGACGATTGTATGAGAAACTTAATAAACATAACAAGTAAAGGTTTAATTTGGATTAAGGGTCGAAAGGCATCTTTTGAATATGTGTTCTAATCAAGTAAATGAAACTTCACGAATTAATAACATTAAAGATTACGGTTCGAAAGGATTCTTTCTTGTTATAGGCATAAGGCTCATGACATGACCATTTGATTGAGGCTTATACATATTTGATTTATAAAACACTAAATTATTATTGGTTCTAAAGGTCGAAATGATTACCTTTGATAATATGTTTTCCAACCTAACCATCCTAATATTAGTAAAGGCTTACACCAAGTCCTTACTAACTTATTATCATTGCCAAACATGTATGTTCTTTGTGTGATTGTTCTCATATTGCTTTTCTTGTTGGTTTGATCCGTGACAATCATAACCATCAACTTGTTACTTGCTTAAACAAACAAACGACACTTGAGTGCAACCAAGTCTTTTGGGACGACCTTTACTTACCAACCTCTATACTACATACGACTAGGGTATACTTGCCCGAATGTGTTGCTATTTAATCGGTAATTCTTGTTTATAAATTTAAAACCTTGTGCGAATGCATCAAGTTTTTGGCGCCGCTGCCGGGGATTTGGTTTTGTACTTGTTTGTTCGTTTGATTGTCTTCTTGATTTATATATTGCTTGTTTGCTAATTTGTTCGAATTGCTCTTGCTCATGAATACTTGTTTCTTTGCTATTGTTTGATTGCTCTTGATTGCTTGCTTGTTTGCTCATGATAATTGCTTAATTGCCTCCCTTGCGTTTTGTTTCAAAAATCTCTAATTCTCATCTTTTGCTTAATGATCTTGGCATCAAAATCAAGTGTTTTGGTGTTGGGATTTGGTTTCGTGTGTTCTAAAAATGCTCATTCAAATGTTTGCTTTCAAAGTTTGTGCTCGAATTGCGAAAAAAAAAACCATCAAAAATGACCAGAATCATCTAGCCGATCGGATGGCAACTCCAACCGTTCGGCTGGACCACCCAAACCATCTCAACCGATCGGTCACCACCCGTAACCGATTCAGTTGGAGGCTTCTGTCCTTTTTTTTCTTAGTTTTTGTTCTTGTTTTGTGAGTTTTATATTTTATATGTTCTGTGATCTCTTGCATGTTTTTGTGTTTCTTTTTGTTCGTGTTTTTCTTGTCTAGATTAGTCTCGTATTAATTTGGAATAAGACTATCTTGTTTTAGATTGTTTTTGTTTTGATTTGTGTTACGTGACTAATTGTGTTTGCTTGCGTCTATGTGCTTGTCATTTTATGTGATTTTGCTCTTATTTGTTCATGTTTATTTCTGTTTTAAGTGTCGTTTTATGTTCTTGGTGCTCTTCTAGTATATATATGTGTTTATGTGTTTATGTGTTTTACTTGTGTTTATTTTCATGTTCGTTACGTTATGCATTCCTGTTTTATTTTGTCAATAAAAAGTTTTAAGTAAAACTTGTTTTCATTAAAAAAAAAAAAAAAAATTACCGAGCCTTTCATCCGATCGGTTTGGCACCCAACCGATCGGATAGACCCAAACCTAAAAATATTTCACCCCAACCGAATCGGATGGAGACCATGCCGATCGGTTGGAGCTCTCGGTAAATATTGGCCCAACCCAACCGATCAGATGGATACCTTGACCGATCGGATGGACCAATCAGTAAAAAAAATAATAATAATAAAAAAATAAAAAAAATAAAAATAAAAAAAATGTTATTTTCATTTTTCGTATTTTGTTCTTGTGTGTTTGTGTTTAGATCGAATAAGTTTAAATGTCTTTTGGTTTTTGCAAGAGTATCATTTCTTTTATTCTACTTACATTTGGTTTTTGTATTTTAAATTTTGTTAATTTAGTACGTTGTGAATAAATAAGTACTTGTTTTAAAAATAAAAATGTTTTGAACTTTGTGGGTATGTTCACTGGAAACCCTCACGAGACTTCACTCGTCCACTCGGGCCACCGAGGGGTTTAAAAGGCTTGTTTCATACGCTAAATGCAACCGTGATGCCTACGAAAGTGAGTTTTAGAATTTTACGCGTTTTTTGTAGTTTAGTTTATTTTTACAGATTTAATAAGCTCTTGGAGATTGGATTATTGGTGATATTATACTTGGTGTGGAGATGTCTTGTTGAATGAGAGATTGATTGATCTCATAAGCTTATGCTAGGATTTTCTTAGCACCTTATCATATGGAGTTCGATCGCGATATCTTGGCCCGGGAAGTTTCGTTTCTCTTGGACTATTTATTTATTTATTTTCCTAATTTTACATGCTTTGAAGTTAATTTTCATTACATTTTGGACAATGCTTAACTTAAGTGTGGGGGGAAGTAAATAGAAAAAACGAAACTACTTTTCAAATTTATAATTTTTGGGGTCAATTTAAAATTTGTATACTTGTTTGCCCTTGTGATCTAATTGTTTTCACGCTTTTAGGATAATATATTAGAATAACTGGATCATTCCACTGGTGAAATTTATAATTTTGAAAAATTGAGACGTGTCCCGATTAATATTGCAATCCATTCTGGGATCGATAACATTTGCTAGCACATATTATAACCCTTTCCACCAAATTGTGAGGATTTGAGCCTATTTTATATATAGCATACATCTTTTATGCTTGGATCTTTTGCTTTGAGTGTGCCGGTGATTTTATTTATTCTAGAACTTGTACTTGTAAATCATTACCAGACCGCAGTAAGATCATATTCGTGTGATATAAGTGTATTCATGTGATAAAGAGGCATCCTTAGGAATAGAACCAAATGGCCTTCCGTTTACATCTAATGATATATTAGCTAACCACATCGGTGAGTTAACCACCCATATGACCCATTTGTTAGCGTTTATCTTTAATGCTAGATACCCCTAGTTAAACCCTCCGAGCCATCCTTTTCATTTTTGATTAAATCCAGAAAAATACAAAAATATTTTACACTTTAAACCTTAGCCTAACCCTTTGTCAAAGTCTAAATGGTGGGTTGCTAGTTGCTTGGTATGTTGGATTGTTTTTGATGATTAATAGTTAGCCACACTTTGCCATTCGTGTGTGCCATTCCGACAAAGATGAAGGTGCGCAACTTCGTGTTTTGTATTTTTTGTGGTGTATGCTTATGCGAAGTGTGGGGGAGATGTGATGTATGAAAGAAAGGTTGAAAAAAAATATATGTGATGACAATTATAGCCAATGTGCTATATTATTATTATGAAGATGAAGGAAGATGAAGTATGTTTGAGATATCGATTAGCCAATGTGCTAAGACGTGATATACATATATATTTGGTGATCGATATGTGAAGAAGAGAAGATTGTAACTATAATCATTTACGGGTTTGCGGTTTGTTCGGTAACTAGCAACAATGGGACTTAGACTTGACTTTATTTTTCTTTTAAAACCAATTTCATAAATACTCCCATGCCTTATCCCTACCCTTACCAAATTACTTTATTCGTTGTTAGCTTTCGAGTATCCGGATATAGTGATGGCTTTGTGAAAATATGTAGTGCATGGATATTGTAGTGACCATCCGGGTTTTTGAATAGTTTAAAGACGCGCCAGCGAGCTAGTGCGTATTTCGGTGACCATCCATTATGTAAGTAACGCGCGAGCGAACCTAGGTTCAATCTAGTGACCATCCGTTGTTTAGCTAGTCAAAAATCCGCGCCAACGAGCTATTATATTCTTGTATGAAATATTTGAACATTAGCAGGTAACCTTTAACCCTAAACCCGAATAAAAGACCTCTTTAGATGTTTACACTTGGCGCTTACGCCACATTGGTGGAGTTTTGTTTCTTGTACAAGCCTATTGTAATAAACGGATCATGACTGAGCGATGAGTGTGATTTATCTTATATATACTCCACACCTAAATAAATGAGTGATTGAGTGAATTATACTTCGTTTCTTTTTCGTGAGGTGTTTAGAAATGTTACTCAAGCAAGAAAATCTATGGGTATTGTCATACATCTCGGTTTTTCACCATAACGCTTAAAAATGATGAATCGTATCTTGTACTTGTACTTGGTAGATTAGCATCATAATTTTTATAATCATTTTTTATGCACCATGTGGGATCTATTTTTTTTTTAATATTTGCTTGAGGGCAAGCAAACCCTTAAGTGTGGGGGGAGTTTGTGCTCATTTTCTCATTTTCTATTTTATATAAAAAAAAAAGTTTACGAGCTGTCCAACCGATCGGATGTGCGAGCATCCGATTCGGTTGGAAAGTTGCATGTTTTAACGAATTGTCCATCCGATTGGATGGAGATGCAAACCGATCGGATGGATACGTCGGTAAAATTTCAAAATTTTTAAAATTTTCTTTTCATTTTGTCATTTAGGTATGAATTTCAATTTTTCTATTTCTAGATTTGCTTGAGGGCAAGCAAAGTTCAAGTGTGGGGGAATTTGATGTTTGTCCACACGAATTATGGATCCAAGTAGCCTTGTTACTTGTTAGACGACTTGTATAAACCAAATCGATCTAAGTAAGAAACTCTAACACTTTGCTTATTGTTAATGCGGAATCTTAACTACAAACAATGAAGAACACAATAATAATAACTAACTTCGTATATTGATTCTTTTAATCTAAGTGATTACAATCTTCGTCGTTATCAAAAACTAATGACTAAGGTTCCTTTTATACACTAAGGAAACCCTAGATACAAAACTTGTTGAAGGATATATGATAACGCTTAAATCTAACATGTTTTAAGGTGCGTTATTGCTAGTTTTGTGCATCATATTTGGTTATATTTGCATGTAATTGTTGCTAAATGATGAAAAAGTGTGTATGCAAATAAATATAGCCAAGTACAGGAAAAGTGGAGGAAAACACGAAGAAATGAAGAGATTATGCACATAAGGAGAATTACGAGAAAGAAACCACATGATACTTCGAAGAACTGATTAGATCAAGACTTCTATGCTTTATATATCAAGAAAAGATCAAGTTCTATGAAGGAAATTAGTGGTACAGCGAAGGATCAAGCACGTAACGAGAAGAGAATAAAAGAAAATAAAAGTGCATGGCAGGATCATCCATCCGATCGGATGCCGCCCGCATCCAATTCGGATGGAGTGAAGTTGGAAACACCGAGAGCTCCAACCGATCGGTAGGAGCCAAATACCGATCGGTTGGCCGACACTGAAGTTACAAAGTTGCATTAAATGGTGAATTTAAGCCCCATAATAATTGAGGCTTATCAATTCTCGGCTGTTAAATCATATGGGACGTTTTTACTTGGATAATAAGGGTTTCCTCACTTATTTAAGGAACCCTTAGTTAGTTTACAAAGAGAGTTCTTTTGGGGAAGTGACATAACCTAAGAAAGCTACACCACTTAATTATTATTGCCCGAAAGCTTGTGGTTGCTGTGAAAACGTCCAGGAGATCTTGAGTTTGAGTCTCAAGAGTTGCGTCCGTGTGTGGAGTTGTTTACTTGTGATAATAGGCGATTGGAGGAGTGTGGATTGCTATAGTTCCACAATTCTAGTTCTTGTAATTCCTTGATAGGTATTTCTTGTTGAGTTATCATGAACTACTTTTACTTTTACTATATGATGAATGAAAGTTTGGTTAAATACTTGTGTTTGATTATGATTGTTATGGAGTAATTTAGTTATACTTGTGTGTGGATGATGTGACAATTGTTGGAGTAATCTTATCATAGTGATGCATGAAAACATATCTTGTTTTATGAGTTTGTTGAGATAAAATCTAATCTTGCTTAATTGGTTGGTAAAAACAATTTCAAAGATTCACAAGGCCAAAAGGAGTTTTCTTTATATTTTTATTCCAAAAAGTTAGTGCACGAATTAGTATGGATTGTGGTGTGTGACAAGCAACACCTTTACTCATTAAAATGGATTTGGAAACGATTTCATCACGAAAAAGGCCGAAAGGATTCGTAGGAATTCTTGAGATAAGATATGCTTTCAAACAACAAAAAGGACTTAATAGAATTATCGTAATAGTTAATCATGGCCGAAAGGAGTTAACTAGGAGATTGAATTCTTAGATATGATTTCTCATGACAAAAACCATTGATTGTGAATCATTCATTTTAAGTTGTGCATCATTACAAGTAACACCCAACTTGATTGGTTACTCTAAACAATTGTCATGGAAACTACACACAAGTATATTAGTTTTTGATTGATTGAACCTTGCTTGTTTGTTTTTAGAATTTGCTTCAAATTGGATTGACACTCCATTTTGCTAAAACTTATTTACTAAACCTAAACCCCAATTCCCTTGGGACGATCTCGACTTACCCACCTTTACTACCACGGACGAGTATACTTGCTCGTATGTGTGATTAGAGAATTGGATAAATCGTGTTTATAAATTTTAAAACTTGAACACAACGACACGCACATCAAGTTTTTGGCGCCGCTGCCGGGGAATTGTTAAGATTTTCTTGGTAGTTGGGCTTAGTAGTTTAAGTTTTTATTTTGTTAAAAGTTAAAAAGTAAAAAAAAAAAGTTTGGTTCGGACCAACCGAATCGGATGGATTTCCATCCGATCAGTTGGTGGTCTCGTTAACATTTTTTTTGTTTTGTAATTTTTGTTATTTTTCAGTTTTTATGATTCATTAATGTTATGTTTAATTAGTAGAGTAATTAGATTAATTAATTTAGGGTATTAGAAAGTTTTATTATGTTTAATGATTAGTTAATGTAGTTTATTTGTTAATTTTAATGTTTGGTAGTTTTATAGTTTTCATTGAATGAGTTATAATTAGTTTTTTATGGTCATTAGTTAATTAGTTAAAAGTTAATTATATAATTTAATGCTTGATAAGTAATTAGGATTATATTAATTAATTCTAGTAAATTTATTCTTAGTTTTAGTTTCTAAAAAAAAAACACAAAAACAAGTTAAAAAGAGGTTGTCATTAGTTTAGTTTTATTATTATTATTTTCAAAAAAAAAAAAAAAAAAAAAAAAAAAAATTCGATCGAACCGATCGGAGGCTGCCCGCATCCGATTCGGTTGGTGAGATTTCATCTTTTGCAGTTTACCCATCCGATCGGATGGAAGGTGATACCGATCGGATGGTTACCTCGGTAAAAGTTTTTATGATTTTTTATTTTTAGTTGTTTTGATGTTTTGATGATTTGAAGTTGTTTGTTAGCTTGTTTTTGTTTGATATTTTGATATGGTTCGATTATAACTAACCCTCACGCTAATAGTTTGGAATTCTTTGTTTTGTGGTTATGTTATGATAGTGCTAAGTAGAATGGAGAGTTTAAGCAAAGTTTCGGAATATTTGAGACATTTGGAAGAGATGTTGAGAGATTCAGGAGATTCTTTGGAGAAGTTGGAAAGCATTTTGGATGAAGCTAAGATTGGTTTAGAAAGGAAAGAAGAAGTTGGCGAAAGCAGTGTTTGTTTACCTAAGGAGAAAAGAGTGGTTGTGTTTACGCAAGCACCACCTAAAGAGTTTGATGTACCATTTATGAGGTATGCTACACCATGTGGTGTGGAAGGAGTTAAGGCTTGGAATGCTCAACTTAATATGGAATATGGTGAGAATTACATTACGGAAGAAATGCTTAGTAAGCTTGGCTTTGTTAGGCTTGATTATGAGAATTATGGTAGGAAGATAGTGAGAGATGTGAATGTTAATATTCATGGTCATGTTTTCAAGATTGATTTTGTTGTATTGGAATATGGAAATGTGGATGAACCGGAAGTTATGTTTGGTGGAAATTTCATGGTGAAAACTAAATGTAGGGTTGATTTTGCTATGGGAGAGATGAGAATTGATGTTGATGATGATACGGTAGAGAAGAAGGAAGGAAAAGGAGAGATTGTTAAAATGGGAAAGGCTAATCGCAAGAAAACACCACTTAACAAACTTACCCAACCCTCCACCCCTAAAAATGAGAGTAGTTCATCTAGTTCATCACCCAAATCACCTCAAGAAGTTAAACCATTGACTCAAGAACAAAAAGAAGCTGTTTTGGAGAACATGGAAATGAAATTTAAGGAGCTTATGGAAGAGAAGCCGGTTATAGAAGTGTTGAACAATTACATGGTTTATCGTAAGAAGTTAGATGCGGTAATGATGGCAACAGCTAGGCTAGAGGATAAGAATTTTGATGAGTTTGCAAGGGAAAGGATAGTTGAAAATGGGTTGCCTAAGAAAGAGAGCGATCCGGGAAATTTTGTGTTACCCATTAAGGTGAATGGAACCGATGCAATGTATGCATTGGCCGATACAGGAGCAAGTGTGAATGTGATGCCATACCCGTTGTACAAAAGATTAGGACTTGGTAATCCTCAACCAAATCAATATAATCTTACTATGGCTGACAATTCAAGAGCAAAAGCAATGGGAGAAGTGAAGAATGTTAGAGTGCAAGTAGGATATCAAGCTTTCTTAGCCGATTTTCTTGTGCTTAATATCCCCAAAGATAAGGAGTTACCTTTGTTGTTAGGAAGAACGTTTTTGAGAACTTGCGGAGCTATAATAGATATGGGTAGAGGTACTATGACTATTAGTGATGGGATCTTGAAGCATACCTATTATCCAAAACCTAGAGGCAAGATTATTAAGGAAGTGCATGAAGATGAAGAAGAAGAAGACCATTTAGGTTGTTTTGAAGTAGGTAGAGATGAAGAGGGAAGACCTAAATATGGGCCGATTGTCCCTAGTTACTTTGGTATTGAAGATGAGTTGGAAAGAGCATTAGCTATGGAGGTTTTCTATAACCCATTCAAGAATGTTTTTGTGTTCCATAAATTGACAGATTTTCTTGGATCCTTACCGGTTCAATTGAAGAATTTGGAATGGGGACCCGAAGGAGCTAGTGTTTACATGAAGGAAGAAGGTGATGGAGAATGGCATGTGAAGTTTGACATAGTTTGTCCGGATGGAAGGAATTTTGCAAGGAAGTTTAAAACACAAATGACTAACCGAAAGTTATCCGGCAAATTTCAAAGTGAAGACATCTTGAAGTATGAATACTTTGAAGGATGAAGGTTGAAGAGCAAAAGAAGAAGAATAAAGCACAAGGCTTGTGCTAATGTTTGTTTGTTTATTTTTAATGCATTTTTAATAGTAGTTTAATGTTTTGCATTTAAGTTTGATTTAAGTTTAATACCTTTTGGTTACCTTATGGTTTTATTAAGTTTTAATCTATGGAGTTAAGTTTTGTTTTAGAAGTTGTAGAGATAGATTGGATAACAAGTTGGGAGAATAAGTGTGTTGGTGGTATTTTTCATACTTAAAGTGAAGTCTTTTAAGGGAGTCAAATACTTTCTATTTGTTCTTGCAAGTGTCAAAGTATTGAAGAAAGAAAGAAAAAGTGAAGTTTTGCAAAAATTCAATCCGAATCGGTTGGATGAAATACTGATCGGATGGAATGAAGTATATATACCCAAGATTTCAAAAATCATAAAAACACACACATACTCATTCCACCACACTTGGGGTTCATTAATTCGACCATTAGAATAGTTTTAAGAGTTGCAGGAGAGTTGAAGGATCATCAATGGCACCAAAACAAGTAAGTAACATCATCAATTTGTGTCAATTAGGTTTTAATTCGAGTTGATTGATTTAGGTCAAAATTTAGGCGTTTTTGATATAGTTCGAATTAGGGCATGATTTTTCTGGAATAGATGGGTAAATGATTGAGGAAATCATTGCAAAAAGAATGAGATGGATTGATTAAGTTTTGAGGAAGAATGAATTAATTGATTTTTGAATCATATGGGTCAAAACTTTGAATCGATTCTGGGTAGAAATTAATGATTTCCAGATGTTGTTTAGATGTTAATTAGTGTTCCTAGGATGATGCATTATGGATTAGAACATCAATAAGGTTTGATTTCGAATATGTTCATAGTTCTAAGATTGATCATGCGAGTATGTTATGGATATGATTTAGAGATAAGTGGGATATGTAGAGACCATAGTGATTGATGAAATGCAGGATAAGGAAGAGTGGAACTAGATAGGATTGAGTTTGAAGTCGGAAAATTTTTGTTTTGGATACAGTGAGTACAACCGAATCGGTTGCGAGTTGCTACCGATCGGCTGGACAAGGTCACAACTCCATCCGATCGGATGGAGCCCTCGGTAAAACTTTTTGAAGATTTTCAAATCGAATCTTTTGGACTTCTTAATCATCTAACTTTGTTTCTTATACTCTTATATTAACGAATAATCATGATTTCTACAGAGTTATCTTGCAGGTGGATCAGGAATCGCGAAAAGAACGAGAGAAGGAACTAGAAAGAGAGAACAGATGCCGATACCGGAATGTCACCCCAATCTATTGTGGAAAGGGGAGGATGCGAGTGTTCGAAAAGCTTTTAGTGCTATACTTCTTAAGATTGGCGGATGGGTGATTCATTCACCAAGGATTATGAACTGGAATGACATGAAAGAGCTTGGTTGTGATGAGTTTCTGGAAGACATGTTTCTTATTAGGATTCTTTGGGATGGACGAATTTTGACTTCCAACATGTGGATGAAAGCATTGAGCATACGTGAACCAATATACAAGGAATGGTGCTTAGAATTTTTATGTTCAATGAGGATGAAAGAAAAGATCACTGATATCGGTGTTACCACCGATAAATTCCTTGAATTCAGACTAGGGGGACAGAAACACGAGGTTACACTATTTGAATTTAGAAACCTATTAGGTTTATATTCAGACGAAGATTTAAGTAATAGGGATTTCAAATTTTTGGTAATGAGTGGAGGAAGAAATAAAAATAATTTTGATGCGAACGGATACTGGGAGAGGATAAGTACGGAAAGCAAGCTAGTATTTGGAGAAAGTGAAGTGCCGACAATCAAGAGACCGATGTTACGTGTGCTTCATAGGATAATAGTGCAGTCATTGTTACATAGGACGTCTGGTGTGGAGTTGATTTATGAAGATGATTTATGGGTACTACACGCACTAGATGAGAAGCATCCCTATAGGCATTTGAACGTAGCATGGGTAATAGTGCAACATTTGCACAGACATGCAGCAGATGGGACAAGAAATTACATATGTGCGGGGCATTTTATTTCTCGAATTGCTAGGAATCTTGGGTTGTTTAATGAAAAAGAAATGAGCGATTTTGGAGAACCAGTTGTTCCATGGAGTATTGATATAAAAAAGTTCACAAACCTTAGAGAGAGCAGGAATGGAAAGTTAAGAGGGCTTCCAGAAGTCTTAGATATTCAGCCAATAACCACCTGGGATGGTTTATGATTATGGTTTCAAAACAATGATGGTTGAACTATTTCTATTTTCTATTTTCTACTACTTTAAACTTTAACTCTTGTAGGATTTATTTGTTTTAATTTTGGTTTGTTTGGATTATTTTTATTTTTTATGTTTGTTTGGTTTATTGTTTTTGGTATTTTGTTTGTTTGTTTCGAGCATAGTTTGCAGTATTTGCAGGGGAAGAATTGACGGAAGCTTAGTGTTGATCAATTTTTGAAGTTGGAAGAACTCATGAGATTACTTGTGATCAACTAGGCTTATGCTAATTTTTTTCCGGGTAGTTTTTTTCTATTTTTCTTTCCATTTCCTTTACTTTGAAGTTCGTTTTATTACATTGAGGACAATGCAAAACTTAAGTGTGGGGGAGGGAAGTAAATAGGAAAGATTTTTTTTAAAAAAAATTTTGGATTTTTGGATTTCAAGGACTAGAATGTGTGAATTTATTCGCCTTTGATTTTTCTAGTTGATAGACAAATTGATTCAATGGTAAATAATAAGGTTATTTTGAATTTTTTTTGGAATGTAGTCAAGTTTTGAGAGTTTTTGGTAACTATTGCTAAGTACATTTGACCACCACTTTAAATTGTGAGGATTCATGCCTTATATTTCGTATGAGTGTGCCGGTGATTATGTCAATTCTAGAACTTGTACTTGTTATGCATTACGGTTAAAATTACTTTCAAGTAATAAAATATATTCAAATGATAAGAGGCAAATTAGGAATTTCACCAAATGGCCTTCCGTTTACAATACAATTTTTGCTAACCACATTGGTTAGTTGTCCTTAGTAATTGGAACCCGTTTGTTAGCATTATATGCTAGATACCCTTAGTTACACCCTTTTGAGCCTATCTTTTCTTTTGATTTAACCCAGAAAATTATTGCACCATACACCTTAGACTTTCCCGAATCAAGTCCAAATGAAGTTCGAAACTATTTATTTTTGATGATTGCATGATTGACCACACCTTGTATGTGTATATGTTGTTTCAATGAAGAAGGAGGTCGCTACTCTTATTTATATTTTTTTTGTAGCGTGTGCTCATCCAAAGTGTGGGGGTGTTATGTTATGAAAAAAAAAAGAGAGAAAAAGAAAAGAATAGCCAATGAGCTATGTATGTGTGAAAATAAGATATTCAAAGAGCTATTATGGAAGATGGAGTTTATATGAAATTCGGAATGATGATCGAAGAAGTTTTGGTGAAGTAATCATTTGTGATGTAAAGAGTTAGGATTGAATTTGGGCTTGATTCTTGTTTGTTTTTATAGAACCAAATCAAATTCCCATGTCTTATCCCTTTCCCTTACCAATTACTTTATTCGAGCATTCGGATTTAGTGATGGCTTTGTTTAGATATGTAGCACATGTATGTTCTAGTGACCATCCGAGTTTTTGGGTAGTTAAAAAGCGTTGTTAGCGATCTGGTGAGTAAATTGGTGACCATCCGTTATGCAAGTAACGTCGTTAGCGAACCAAGGCACGATCTAGTGACCATCCGTTGCTTGACTACACAAGGATTCGTTGTTAGCGAGCTATAATGTTCTTGTATGAAATATCTATACATTAGCTAGGTAATCAAAACCCTTTTGAAGCCTAAACCTAAATAAAAGACCTCTTTGATGTTTTATTTTGTTGTTTTGATACAAGTACAAGCTTATGGTAAGAGACATGAATCGCGTCTGAGCAATTGAATGATCTACAATCAAATCTACCATCGAGAGTTGTGTGAATTTAAAATTTCCTTTGTGAGGTACTTGGTGATGTTAACAAAGCTTAATTTAATTTGCATACATTTCAAGGATTTTTCATGAACGTAATGAAAATACCATTGAGCTCAGTTTTTCTAAAAATTAGACTTGCTCGAGGGCGAGCAAAACTCAAGTGTGGGGGATTTGATAACGCTTAAATCTAACATGTTTTTAGGTGCGTTATTGCTAGTTTTGTGCATCATATTTGGTTATATTTGCATGTAATTGTTGCTAAATGATAAAAAAGTGTGTATGCAAGTAAATATAGCCAAGTACAGGAAAAGTGGAGGAAAACACGAAGAAATGAAGAGATTATGCACATAAGGAGAATTACGAGAAAGAAACCACATGATACTTCGAAGAACTGATTAGATCAAGACTTCTATGCTTTATATATCAAGAAAAGATCAAGTTCTATGAAGGAAATTAGTGGTACAGCGAAGGATCAAGCACATAACGAGAAGAGAATAAAAGAAAATAAAAGTGCATGGCAGGATCATCCATCCGATCGGATGCCGCCCGCATCCGATTCGGATGGAGTGAAGTTGGAAACACCGAGAGCTCCAACCGATCGGTAGGAGCCAAATACCGATCGGTTGGCCGACACTGAAGTTACAAAGTTGCATTAAATGGTGAATTTAAGCCCCATAATCATTGAGGCTTATCAATTCTCGGTTGTTAAATCATATGGGACGTTTTTACTTGGATAATAAGGGTTTCCTCACTTATTTAAGGAACCCTTAGTTAGTTTACAAAGAGAGTTCTTTTGGGGAAGTGACATAACCTAAGAAAGCTACACCACTTAATTATTATTGCCCGAAAGCTTGTGGTTGCTGTGAAAACGTCCAGGAGATCTTGAGTTTGAGTCTCAAGAGTTGCGTCCGTGTGTGGAGTTGTTTACTTGTGATAATAGGCGATTGGAGGAGTGTGGATTGCTATAGTTCCACAATTCTAGTTCTTGTAATTCCTTGATAGGTATTTCTTGTTGAGTTATCATGAACTACTTTTACTTTTACTATATGATGAATGAAAGTTTGGTTAAATTCTTGTGTTTGATTATGATTGTTATGGAGTAATTTAGTTATACTTGTGTGTGGATGATGTGACAATTGTTGGAGTAATCTTATCATAGTGATGCATGAAAACATATATTGTTTTATGAGTTTGTTGAGATAAAATCTAATCTTGCTTAATTGGTTGGTAAAAACAATTTCAAAGATTCACAAGGCCGAAAGGAGTTTTCTTTATGTTTTTATTCCAAAAAGTTAGTGCACGAATTAGTATGGGTTGTGGTGTGTGACAAGCAACACCTTTACTCATTAAAATGGATTTGGAAACGATTTCATCACGAAAAAGGCCGAAAGGATTCGTAGGAATTCTTGAGATAAGATATGCTTTCAAACAACAAAAAGGACTTAATAGAATTATCGTAATAGTTAATCATGGCCGAAAGGAGTTAACTAGGAGATTGAATTCTTAGATATGATTTCTCATGACAAAAACCATTGATTGTGAATCATTCATTTTAAGTTGTGCATCATTACAAGTAACACCCAACTTGATTGGTTACTCTAAACAATTGTCATGGAAACTACACACAAGTATATTAGTTTTTGATTGATTGAACCTTGCTTGTTTGTTTTTAGAATTTGCTTCAAATTGGATTGACACTCCATTTTGCTAAAACCTATTTACTAAACCTAAACCCCAATTCCCTTGGGACGATCTCGACTTACCCACCTTTACTACCACGGACGAGTATACTTGCTCGTATGTGTGATTAGAGAATTGGATAAATCGTGTTTATAAATTTTAAAACTTGAACACCACGACACGCACATCAATATACGTATCTTCTATAAAGATAATTATGTATCCTTTCCTAACTTATATCTAACAAACTTTCCTAACTTTCATGACCAGACTTAACAACTAAAGTCAAACAGACTTAACTTACTCCACCAGACTTAATAATGAACAACCAGACTTAACTATTACAAGACTTAACTAATAACACTAACAGACTTAATTACGCAGTCCACCAGACTTAATTCTGTTCTTCCATTAAGTCTTCTCTTGTCTTGTGATAATTCCCAACAATCCTCCCCTAACTTGATCTTCATGCTTCATGAACTTCAAGTTTCTTCTGAATAAGCTTCTGAGGATGTAATCTTGAACTCTTGGAATTATCTCTAACACTTCAAAACTTCAAATCTGATCTTTATGCAGCAACTTGACTTGAATAATCTTTTCACCATTTGATATGCAATCCATCTGATCTTCACAGCAACCATGACTACTTGTACATCAATTCTTTTAAGTTTCATACTATTCTCATCACTTCCAGGTGTGTAAACTCCTGTGAGAGGTGAATCATTGAAAATTAATGGATTTGATGTCTCTTTACCAATAGCCATCACTACTGGAGTAGCCAATGTTTTGGTGTGTAAGACCATGGTACATTAAAAACCATATGATTTTTAGTAAACCATCAACTATCAAAGGATTTGTTTTGTCTTTACCAAAAGCCGTTTGCTTTTGGACTAGCCAATTCTTTTGATGGAATGCACCTCATCTTGGTGAATTGATTACCATGTATGGTTTTCCACAGCCTTTACCACAAGCCATACCTTGTGGGCTAGCCAACTCTTCACTATCTCAGATATGGTGAGTTGAATACCATACAATTTTTGATAAATTGGCAACCATTAACGGATTTGAAATATCTTTACCAGATCCGTTTGTACTGGATTAGCCAGTCCTTATGTTGGTTAAACATGGTGGACTGATAACCATTTGTTGTGTTAGTGCTATGCACGTTCACCAAGTGAGAAGTTCCTTTAATCTCACTTACAACTTGAAAATTCTTTCAAACACTCTTTAAACACCCCAATATGATTCTTCTAAAGATTTTTCTTTAATCAATTCTGTGGAAAACTAGAAGGGGGGGGGGTTGAATAGTTTTACGTCTTTTAAATTTTATTGTGAAAACTTTTGCTTACTTTTTAAAAACATCGATTCGATCTTATGTGACTTCAACTCTTAAACAATATGAACAAATATAGACAAATGTAAATAAGTAATGCAAGTAAAGTAAATGAAATGAAATGAAAGATAGGGATGGAAAGATCAAACCACAACACAAGGATTTATAGTGGTTCGACTACAAGGACACCTTCCTTGCCCTACTCCACTCCTCGAGTCACCTACTCGAGAGTTCTCTTCACTATGTCAACAAACTCCCTTATGGCGGAGAAAACCTTACACAACTTTAGCTTACACCGGCTTAACGACACAAAGCTAGATGTCGAGTTCTAATCGTAGCTAGAACCAATCTCACAACTTCTACACGACTTCTTCACGACTTATTTACAACTTCTTCACGACGGCTTCACGACTTCTTCACTACGGCTTCACACCTTCTACACGACGGCTTCACAACTTCTAGACTACGGCTTCACAACTTCTACACTACGGCTTCACAACTTCTAGACTACGGCTTCACAACATCTACACTACTTCTTTACAACACAACTACTTACTTACACTTTGATCTACTAAGTACAACTACACAAACACCTTATCAAATACTTTACACAATTATACAAATATATGAATTGAGCTACAATACTTCTTCTCTAGATGTTGAAGAAGTATTCTTCTTTTGCACTTGGATGATGAAAGCTTGGATCACTTGGAAACCAATGCTTAAGAGAATATGATCAAAGGATTTTAGAAAGGATTTACAAGGATTAGAGAAGATTTAGAACAGAAGGTTTGGGGTGCAAAAGGTGAGGTAAAAGTCCAGAGATGAACCAGTATTTATAGGCAAATCTGAGAACCTAGAGGAGCGGGGCGGTCCCCTTAAATAGGTGGGCGATCCCCTTAAAATTAAGGGGGCCGCCTAGTAAATTAAGGGGGCCGCCCAAATCCGAACGTTGCTCAGATTTGTCTTTTTGTGAGGAAGGTTTTTCTGGAACATTTTTACCATTTTTGGTTGAAAATTTGAATTCATAAATTTATAAAGGATTAAACATTTTTATTTAATACCAAAAATGATTTTCTAAAAGATATAAAATGTTTGGGTCATTTTATAAAAAATCTAGTGATTAAGAAAATGTTCCTTTGATCATATAATGCATTAAGCATTTGTTTATTCATACCTTAATTGATTGAGTTGTTAAAATAGATATTTACAACTAAATACTTGTTTACGTCATAATCTTTCGTTTAATGATTTTACATTTTGTGATTATCAAAACGTAGAGATATCGAAAAAATATTAATAACGTGTTTAGGCATTATTTATATCAACAATCTCCCCCTTTTTGATGATTACAAAATCTAAACTCATTAAATTGAAAAATTAATTTTTAGTCAAGTATTTAGTGAGTTTATATCTACTTCTCCCCCTTTTTGTAGAATCAAAAAGGTTATGCCGACAAGTTTTAGATATGAAATTTTTCGGGACGAGAACTCCCCCTTGATGTGTGCCCGCTCTTGTTTGAGAGCATAATGGAAACGAGATATGGAATACTTGCAAGAAAAATATTAGAAGCACAAGCATATATATAGCAAAAATGAGCAAGCATATAAAAGAAAGACATTCATTAATTAGAGATGTTGTGTATAAATACACAACCATTACATCATAGGAAAAGCATACAACATTTAACAAATAAGGCAACTAATGATACTACATAATCATCCCAAGAGTACATGATCCGGCATAGAGCTGTTGGAGTATGCTCTCGTCATAATAACTGATTATATGGCTAGTCACATTTGAGCCTATGGGGTCACACACATATACACTGAGGTGCCAATTTATATGTCGTGTTTATTGTATTTACGATATATAAATAACCGTAAGTAACCAGGAACCGCTATTGTGCTTCTAATGAATAAGTAATGGACTTATTTCATTGGACTAGAAAAACAAATGGGAAGCCCATTTGGTCCATATAGGTGGCCGGCCTAAGGGGGTTACAAAGGGATAAGTTTGGTTTTGATTTGGTAATTATGTATGCCATAATTCTCTCATTAATTTGATATCAATCACAAAACAAACTCCCCTCTCTCCCTCTTAGCATCTCACGGCAAAACCAACAACCCTCCTTAGGGTTTTGATTTTTCACATCTCTTCTTTGAATCTTGTTTATTCAAGGAAGACTAGATTGGTTACGGGGTTAAGGACTAGCATCAATTGGTATTCAAGGACGTGTAGTGTGGATACACATAGAGGTGATCTCCATTGATCACTTGGGTTTCATATTCTAGTCGACACATAGGTCTTGGTGGTGACTCCTGGATCACGCTACAAAGGTATAACTTATGTGTTTATTTTATTTGATTGATCATATGGCACTATGGATCCTTGTATGGTGATGTTTTCCGCTGCGTGTATTTATTTGATATGTTTTTATATTGCTACATCACCTATAGTGGTATCACGAGCCATCATATGTTGTCATATGATCATCTTGTATGCGTAAAAATGGCTAAAAACGTGGTTTTTTAATGGATTTAAAAGTGTCATTTTAAAACAGCCCCTAGGGCTTAAATATTATGAATATGTCGACCTTGAGAAGGTCTTAAAATATGGACTTTTTGATCCTATGGCCATTTGTTATGCATACATCAATTGTTTACTTGATCGGTACCCGTAAAATGGCCTAAAAACGTGTTTTTTTAAGTTAAAAAAAGTTTTAACTTGTGCTACGAAGAATGAATGCATGCTTCTTTCATACACGTTTTTGATTCACATCAAAACACTTTACCCGTTAAAATTTAAGTCATTGCCGTCCAATTATGAGAACACTTGCAATTACCTTTTGGCTATGGTCAGACCTAGGTCAAATTGTAACCCAAGGTGACTATTCTCCATGGTCAGACCTAGGATTATTCTCACAGTTTTCAAATTGGATGACTTAATCGAGTATTGTGGTCAGACCCTTACCCGAGGCAAAGATAGGACTAAACATGCCAGCTTGACACTAGTTGCTTGTTCACTAGTGCCATGAGTCCCATAAAGATCTAAGAGTTGCACATGTAATGCAATTGGTCGACGTTACCTACCTATTGAATCCACCATTTCTAGTAGATCAACTGCATTAATGGTCGAACCTCAATGAGGATCTTAGCCTTTTCGTAAAATTAATTGTTTTAATATGCTTAAACTTGGGTAGTTAATTTTAAAAAGGATTAATTATTGAAACTTACTAAAATTTGAACTTTGTTTGTTTTGTAGATGACAACTCCTAATCAAACCATAAACAACTCGTACATCAGATCAATTCTTGAAAAAGAAAAATTGAATGGGAATAACTTTTTGGACTGGTATCGCAACCTGAGGATTGTCCTCAGGGCTGAGCAAAAGTTTTACCATCTGGAAGAACCTTTACCTGAAGCACCCCCTGCTAATGGCTCTGCTACTGTTCGTACCGCCTACACTCGTAGGGTTAATGAGCAGCAAGAGGTTGCTTGTCTTATGCTTGCAAGCATGATCCCTGAGCTCCAAAAGAACTTAGAGAACCTTGTAGCATTTGACATGCTGACCGAGCTGAAAACCATGTTCGAGCAGCAAGCTGAGCAAGAATTGTTTGACACTGTCAAAGCTTTTCATGCGTGCAAGCAGGAGGAGGGCCAATCGGTCAGTAGCTACATCATGAAAATGAAGGGCTACCTTGACCAAATGGAGCGTCTTGGATACCCCATGCCTCAGATCCTTGGAGTGAGCTTGATACTCACCTCACTGTCAAAGGATTATGACCAGTTTGTGCAGAATTACAATATGCACATCATGGGCAAGACCATTCCTGAGCTGCATAACATGCTTAAACTTGCAGAAAAAGGAATGCCCAAGAAGGCTCCAATGGTCCTAGCTATCAAACAAGGCCGAATCCAGAAAAATAATAAGCCGAAGGCAAAAGGCAAGGGACAAGTGAAGGGCAAGTATAAGCTTGCTTATGCCCCCAACCAAGGATCCCCCCACCTGCTAAGAAGGAGCACCCGGCTAAGGACACCCTTTGTCACCATTGTGGAAAGAAGGGGCACTGGAGGCGGAACTATCCGACCTACCTTGAAGAGTTGAAGAAGAACAAAGCTAGCGCAGCTAGCACATCAGGTATCTTCACTATAGAACTCTATAATTTTCCTAACAAATCATGGGTATATGATACTGGTTGTGGCACTCACATTTGTAATAATGTGCAGGGGCTTAGGGGAAGCAGAAAGTTGAAGCAAGGAGCTTTGAACCTGTACGTTGGTAATGGCAACCGTGCAGCTATCGAAGCAATAGGGAGCTTTGATCTCATCCTCCCTAATGGTTTAGTTATTGTTTTAAATAATTTCCATTTTGCACCTACTATTACTAGAGGTGTTGTTTCACTTTCCCGTTTGAAGGATGATGGTTTCATTCATACATTTATGGATTTTGGCATTTCAGTTTCTAAGGATAATATTTTTTATTTTAATGCTATTACTCGTGATGGTATTTTTGAAATTGATATACGTGATTCTATTTCAAACGATAGTTCTATATATAATGTTAGCAATAAGAAATCTAAACATAACTTAGATTCCACTTACCTATGGCATTGTTGTCTTTGTCACATAAACAAGAAACGCATTATGAAGCTGCAACACGATGGGCTTTTAGAGTCAACCGACCCTGAGTCGTTTGATAAATGCATTTCTTGTATATCTGGTAAAATGGCACGAAAGCCCTTCTCCCATGTTGGAGAAAGAGCTGAAGATCTACTTGGACTCATACATACTGACGTATGTGGCCCATTTTGAACAACGTCAAGGGAAGGAGCTAACTACTTCATTACTTTTACTGATGATTTCAGTCGATATGGTTATGTTTACTTGATTAAACATAAACATGAAGCTTTTGAAATGTTCAAAGTTTTTCAAAATGAAGTAGAAAATCAACTCGGCAAGACCATAAAGGCTCTTCGATCAGATCGAGGAGGTGAATATATGAGTCTAGAGTTTTTAGATCATCTAAAAAGGTGTGGGATTGTCTCACAATTCACTCCTCCATATACACCACAACATAATGGTGTATCTGAAAGGAGAAATCGAACCTTGCTAGACATGGTTCGATCCATGATGAGTCTAACAACATTGCCAATGTCCTTTTGGGGTTATGCTCTAGAGTCTGCTGCACGCATTCTCAATATGGTTCCAACCAAGAAGGTAGACAAGACACCATACGAAATATGGCATGGGAAGGTCCCTAATTTGTCGTACTTGAAAGTCTGGGGTTGTGAGGCTCTCGTGAAACGAGACACACATAACAAACTTGAGCCCAGAGCTATCAAGTGTATCTTTGTAGGATACCCAAAGGAAACGATGGGTTACTATTTCTACTACCCACCCGAGAACAAAATATTTGTTGCCCGGAATGCTGAGTTTCTTGAGAACCGTCTCATTTCACAAGAAGCAAGTGGGAGCAATGTAGACCTTGATGAAATTCAAGAGGAAGATGCACAACCTTCTGGTAACACTAGTGAGCATCAAAATGAGATTGAACATGAAAATGTTGAACCTCATCAAGATGTTGCTCCCATTCGTAGATCCGCAAGGATACCTCAAGCACCTGAGCGATATGGTTTCTATGTCGATGCTGAGGAACATGAGTTAGGGGATCATGGTGAACCCGCTAACTATCGAGATGCATTATCGAGTCCTGAACACGATAAATGGATCGAAGCTATGAATTCGGAGATGCAATCCATGAAAGACAATGATGTCTGGGTCGTAGTCGACCTACCTCCTAATGCTAAAACCATTGGGAGTAAGTGGCTCTTCAAAAAGAAGACCGACATGGATGGAAAAGTACACACCTACAAAGCTCGTCTAGTAGCAAAAGGTTTCACTCAAACCTACGGGATTGACTATGAAGAAACCTTCTCGCCTGTTGCAGACGTTAAAGTAATTAGGATTCTTATAGCCATAGCAGCGTACTATGACTATGGGATTTGGCAAATGGATGTCAAGACAGCCTTCTTGAACGGACACCTGACCGAAGACGTTTATATGGTGCAACCCGAGGGCTTCGTGAATCCTAAACATACAACTAAAGTATGCAAGCTTCAAAGATCCATTTATGGATTAAAGCAAGCATCCGGAAGTTGGAACAAGAGATTTGACGATGAAATCAAGAAAATTGGTTTCACTCAAAATTCTGATGAGCCATGTGTATACATGAAAACTAGTGGAAGTATGGTCGTATTCCTAGTCTTATATGTCGATGACATATTACTTATGGGAAACAACATTCCAATGCTACAAGATGTAAAATCCTGGCTTGGAAGTTGCTTTGCCATGAAAGATCTAGGAGAAGCCTAATAAATACTTGGAGTCAAGATCTACCGGGATAGATCAAAACGATTAATCGGCTTATGTCAAAGTGCATACATTGACAAAATCCTAAAGCGATTTAAGATGCAAGATTCCAAACGTGGAAATCTTCCAATGCAACCAAATACATTATTGAGTAAATCTCAAGGACCCTCCACACCTGCTGAGGTTAAGAGGATGAAGGGAATCCCGTATGCTTCGGCTGTGGGATCCATAATGTATGCGGTTAGATGCACTAGACCTGATGTAGCGTTCTCTCAGAACCTACCGAGTAGATTTCAACAGGATCCAGGAGAATGTCACTGGACTGCTGTTAAGAACATATTAAAGTATTTACGAAATACTAAAGATATGTTTCTTGTCTATGGTGGTGATGTCAAGCGTGAGCTCGGTGTTACTTGTTACACTGATGCAGGCTGGGAGACGGATCGTGATGACACCAAATCCCAAACGGGATATGTTTTCATCATGAACGGAGGTGCTGCTGACTGGAAGAGTGCCAAACAAAGCACTATCGCGATGTCCTCTACAGAAGTTGAATACATTGCTACTTCTGAAGCTGCTATGGAGGCGATTTGGATACGTAAATTCATTTCTGGGCTTGGCGTTGTCCCCAGCAATGAACGACCTATGGATATGTACTGTGACAATACAGGTGCCATTATCATAGCCAACGAACCAGGTGTTCAAAAGGGTGCCAAACATTTTCATCGGAAAGTACACTACATTCGAGAAGTAATCGAAAGTGGTGATATTCGTCTTCTCAAAGTTCATACAGATGACAACATAGCTAATCCTTTTACGAAACCAATGCCTTGTGCCAAACATGTCGAACATGCTAGGAGCATTGGACTTAGACCAGCTAGTAGTCTCATGTAGATCTGTATTTTTAGTATTTGAATAATTGGAATGTTAAACAGTTTAATATTTATAATGAATTGATGTACTGGTTATGATCGTTTTCATTTCATATCAACTGTGTTCTATATTTGCATGTTTAATCCATGAATAATTTACTTGTTCTAAAATTATCCATTGTCGGTTGATGATACGGGAGTATCATCAAATTAAGGCAAATGTGAGCGTGTTGGTGATTCATTTGCCAAACTCACATGTTGTTCATTGTGATGAACATTGGATTGATCCAACCTACGAGAATTCACTACATGGATCGTCGTCAATAGTGAATCTCACAAGAGGTTTTGTCTCTTATCCTTAGACTTGAGATGCAAGCAGGTCTTGCATATGTGGAGTTTCATTCCTTGATGTGGTTAAACGCTGTCCTGAATAAGGTAGTTATAAAGGCCATTATCAGGAGTGATATGAAGCATGTGAATGACACGTGTAGTCAAAATGGGATTTGTTCCTTCACTTGCTTTGGAGTTAGATACTATTGGGCCCCTCGATGAATTGAACAGATGTTTGTATGGCCGTACCCAAATGAGATTAAGATGAATCTTAATTCACTTGGTAATCTTGTTCAATATCTATATCGAGAAACATAATAGTTGAACTATTAGAATGACTTTTGATCCATGTCTAATATTCAACACGGTATCTGTAACAAAAGGATAGATGACATATAAACCATCTGAAATGAGACGTTTAAGAAACTACCCTCACATATTTCTAGGGGCATTGGCGTGTTGCTAGACGCTAACCATTGCTTGTATAATTACTTGATTATTATGACGTCGCAAGTGGGAGCTGTTGGAGTATGCTCTCGTCATAATAACTGATTATATGGCTAGTCACATGTGAGCCTATGGGGTCACACACATATACATTGAGGTGCCAATTTATATGTCGTGTTTATTGTATTTACGATATATAAATAACCGTAAGTAACCAGGAACCGCTATTGGGCTTCTAATGAATAAGTAATGGACTTATTGCATTGGACTAGAAAAACAAATGGGAAGCCCATTTGGTCCATATAGGTGGCCGGCCTAAGAGGGTTACAAAGGGATAAGTTTGGTTTTGATTTGGTAATTATGTATGCCATAATTCTCTCATTAATTTGATATCAATCACAAAACAAACTCCCCTCTCTCCCTCTTAGCATCTCACGGCAAAACCAACAACCTTCCTTAGGGTTTTGATTTTTCACATCTCTTCTTTGAATCTTGTTTATTCAAGGAAGACTAGATTGGTTACGGGGTTAAGGACTAGCATCAATTGGTATTCAAGGACGTGTAGTGTGGATACACATAGAGGTGATCTCCATTGATCACTTGGGTTTCATATTCTAGTCGACACATAGGTCTTGGTGGTAACTCCCGGATCACGCTACAAAGGTATAACTTATGTGTTTATTTTATTTGATTAATCATATGGCACTATGGATCCTTTTATGGTGATGTTTTCCGCTGCGTGTATTTATTTGATATGTTTTTATATTGCTACATCACCTATAAGAGCTTGCAACCAAAAAGGGTGGATAAAATTTTGTTGGTGAAACATTTCATCTAGTTTGGAGAGAATGGAGGAGGTGGTGGTGAAATAGGTGAAGATGGTGGAGGTGGTGGTGGAGGTGGGTTGGTTAACATGTGCTCAATGCATGAGAACATGTATTGCATTTCATCCCGAAGACCAAAGATTATGGTTCAGTTATGAATGCAACAAAGGCAAGTATCTTCATGGGCTTCAAGGAGACTCCAAGGTATGGGATTAACAAAGAGTGGTGGTGTGATGGGTGAAGATGAGAAATGAGCATCAAGAGGTGTGATTGTTGAGAGGGAAATGGCAAGTTCGATGGATGGAGGTTCTTGACTGAGATGTGGTGGTGATGTTGTTGGTGGTGATGCCATTTATGGTGAGGAGAGGTGTTTGTTAATGTAGTCATTGATGGATGAGGTTGAAGGTATGGAAGAAGAGGATGTACCATGGGTGGAAGGTGTTTTGGATGGTGCATTAGGTGCATTTGGAGATGAGCATTTAGGTGGTGGTGATGGAGTGGTGTTGTCTTCTTTAGTAAGATCAATGAAGAGTTGTTTGGGTGGTATGATGACAATCTTTTGTTTCTTAGAGGTCTTAGAGATGGAGGATTTTGGTGAAAGCATGGTGGATTAGGATGGTGTTTGATGGAGATGAGGATTGATGAAATGAGGGGTTATCATTTGGAGGGAATTTATAATATGAAATTATGGTTGGTTTGGGTAAGGTTTTGAGGTGTTGTATTAATATTCCAAACTCAGTTGGGTTATTAAGAGAAATGGTAGCTGAGACTAGAGAAAAGGGGTCACAAGATGCAAAAGAAAACAGTGAAATTCACTGTCCAGATGGCTGGTCCCCTTAATTGTAGGCCAGCCCCCTTAAAATTAAGGGGACCGCCTAGCAAATTAAGGGGGCCGCCCATCTGGTGTTTTCCCAGGCGACCAAAATTGAAAAATTTCCAGAAAAGGGTCAATTTTTGGGGTGTGTTTGCAGCAAGCTCTATTTGAACCATGTACACTAGGAATGATCCAATAATAACAATAATATATTAGGTAATAATGTACATATATAAACTAGCAAAATCATGTTATAAGCATATCATAGGCATATTATATTAAAGAAACTAGTAACAAAGTTCTAACATGATAGTAGTTAAACATCTAGCACAATGTAAGATATAACAAAATGAATGTCAAAATAATAACACTACACATAATTGTCTAATAACATATCATCAATGTTCAATTAAATCCACACCAAATAAATCTATTTCTTCTTCCCAAGAATCTTCCTGAAGACCTTTCCTATTGACTTGAATCCACCTCGAACCTCTTGATGCATTTGTTGAGTGATGTTTAGCAATGAGGTTTGTCTTTCGAAGAGGAGTTGATTGTTTTGTCGGGAGGGAGAAGGAACTTGATAGTCGGTGTAATCAAGTTCCGGAAGATTATTAATGAATGTCGTGGGTGATGGGGTACAAACACGTGATGTGTCCTCCTCCTCATCATCATTATCTCCTCGATGAGATGTAGAACCACGAGGTGGGAGTGAGAAAGAGCTACGAGATTTGCCCTTGTCACTTCGGGATTGACAAGGTTGGACACGAACAAGAGGACGCAAGACCGGTTGAACGAACTCATAAATATCACTCTCAAGATGAGGGTAATGTTCCATGACATGATGATAAAGTCGAGTAATGAACATACCATAAGGAACATTGGCATTGGGAGTGTTTTTAGCGGATATGATTCGATGAACAAAGAGATAAGCCAAATTGTATTGTTCTTCCGCAACAACACAATACAACATGTGAGCAATGCTCGCCGTGAGATGATCACGGTGACCACCGGTACCGAACGCATTCTCGCGAATGTGTTCTTCTCAACGCTTCATGTCGGGGCTTAACTCCTTGAGGAGGATTTGGTTTGCATGGATGTCGACATTTTTTGACTTAATCTTTTTGCTAGTCGTACCACGTTTTAGCTCAAGAAGTCGACGAATGTCGTCGAGAGTTAGGATCTCAGAATAGTATGGACCCTCTTGAGGTCGATGTTGTTCAAGAGAAGAAAGATCCCACTCATTTGAGAAAACGGCTTGACCGTTGTGGGGAATTTTGAGAATTTGACCGAATTGAGCGAGAGTAAGAGTGATGAATTCATTTTGGATCATGAAGGAAATGAGGATATAACCATAGTCATCGGTTTGCACCGTAACTTGGCTATAGAAGTCAAGAACAAAGCGAGGAACGATACGCTCATTGATTTTGTAAAGACAATCTAGACGAACATTGGAGAACATTCGTTCGATATAGTCGGATTGATAGAAAGATGGATCGACAATTCTCCCCTCATGAATGTTTCTATTTTTGATGGAACGATAGAAACATGCAATAGTGGGAGATATGCCAGGAGTGGCGAAGACTTTTGGAATGTATTGTTTTGTTTTGGAGACATCACCAACCGTGGCTTTATGCATTTTCACCTAAACAAGATTACAACAAGAAAATAAGATTAAAAAAAAATATGCATATGTCATATATACTACTTATGTGGAACAAAAACATACTTCGACTCTAAAAAATTTAATCCTAAGAAGTAGTTTGCAATGTTCCTTAGTTTTAGTTTTTAACTCACTTAAAATGTATTTTATGATGTTAAGAAGTAGTTATAGAGATATTTTGATGAAGAACCAAAAATATCCAAACGCTTCTTTATACATCATAAGCTACTTTGAAATGTGGCTAGACAAACATTAGATTGTATGTCTAGCTATTTCTTACGAGTATTTATGCTAAGTAACTTATTAAAAGAATGAAAATATAGATTTTGACTCAAAAATGTCTTTTAATTAATTATGCCAAACGCTCCCTTTTTCTAAAAAAATAAAGACTCATATCTCAATATACATATGAATTATGTATCTTGATGACTCAAAGTGACTAGTTACATGTTTATAAACTTGTCCATTAGTTGTGAAATTTATTTTGACTTAATCTTGACAATTTTATGACTTAATCCAAACACTCTCTTATGTTTATAAAATTATTTTTCATGATTCAAAAAGTGTATTTTTAGGATTAAAAGTTGTGATATTGTAATGTGGTTAGTTTTAACAAGTGTTTATGGCATATTTCAACAATGTATAACAAATTTTGAATGAGAGTGTTTGGTTTTTCAAAATTTTAGCATGAGGGTTTTAGATTACTTAGATTCTATGTGAATTAAGCACTTTAATCCTATGGGGAGCATTTGGCAATGGTAATACTAGACTTAATTTCAACATAAGTTCGAATTTAAAAAATTTAAATAGAATACCTAATTGTGATTAGACTCAAAATTGGATGAAATTAGATGAAATGTGATTTGAAAAACTTACAATATATGTTGCTAATCAAGATATAAGTGTTTGCCCCTTGCGAATTTAGCCCGAATTGGTGATTTGGTGAGTGGTTTTGATGGTTTTTGGGTGGTTTAGTTCGTTCATAGCAGGTAGCAAAGGAAGGGTGTGTGGAGAAATGGAGTGTTTGGCAAAAGTTTTAAGAGAAAAATCATTTTTGGTAGCAGCAGATGGCCGGTCCCCTTAAACATTAAGGGGGCCGCCCTCGTTAACTAGCCGGTCCCCTTAGTTTTAAGGGGGCGCCTACCAAAAATGGGAATTTTTTAAGTTTTGTTTCTGACGGTAAAATATTTATATGTATATAGATAGATTTATAATATATCAAAAATACATTGGATTGTATAGGCACGAGGAGGGAATACTTGACACATTTTATTAACATTTTGTTAAAAAAATATATCTTGAGAATTTTGGATAAAATAATCAAGACGTCAAGTTGACAAAGGTTTTGAGGAATGAGAGGGAATGTGCATATATATATATATATTGTGTGTGAAAGTGGAATGTTTAATGGTGTCGAGAAATGATGAGGTAAAGACGGAGATGAGTGCTGACGGCGTCGGGAGTTTGTTTCATCCATAGTTTCCTTTGAGCGAAGGTTTAAGTATTACTTCTACGTTGATCCACTTAACTCACTTCTCTTCATCACCATGAGTTTTGTGATAGTGGACATAGAAAATTTTCGTGTTGAACTTTAAAGTTCAAAAGAGCCAAAGGGGGAAGAAAAGGTTCGAAGACGAACAATTTCTTTTAGTTCTTGTTAGGAACACGTTTTGTATTATTCAAGTATTGATCATATTGTATTATGGTTGCTTAGGCCTTTAGGTTTGTTATTAGGCCCAGCCCATGTAGAAGGCCCATGGGCTGTGTCGTTTTTTAGTTTATTATGTTTATTTATGTATTTTAAGAGTAATTAGGGCTTCAAGCCCAAGTGCATGTAAAACTATAAATACCCCCTCCCACCTTAGGGAGAGGGGTTGGTTGATGAAGTTCTAATTATTGTGTTACTATGTGTTTATCATCTCCCATCCTCTCTTTCTCTCTCTAGCTTTCTCTCTCTAGATCTAGTAGGTAATTAGTGGTTAATTATAGTAGCTTAATTCATAAAAGTATAAAACAACAAGTGGTATCATTCGCCAAGGGGTAATCTAGGTTGTTAGAAGATTAGATTTAAGAAAAAACTAAAAAATCCGTAGATTTAGAGTCATCAGACTAGTTACTGTTCATCAGGTAAGTTTTTTAGTCGAATGAGCTGTTTCTGTCGAACGAGTGTTTTCTGTCGAACAAGTGGGTTATCGAAGGAACAACATCTATCGAACGAGTGGGTTATCGAAGGAACAACATCAGTCGAACGAGCAAAAGGGTAGTCGAGTTAGACATACTCTTCCAATTGATCGAACGAACAAGTTGATCGAACCATTATATTTGATCGAACAATCAAATCTGATCGAACGAACAACTTTGATCGAACAATCAAAACTGATCGAACGAGCCACTCTATCGAACGAACCTACCTAATCGAAGGACCAAGCTTATCGAAGGACCAAATTTATCGAAGGACCAAGCTTATCGAAGGAACAAGTTTATCGAAGGACCAAGTTTATCGAAGGAACAAGCTTATCGAAGGACCAAGCTTATCGAAGGAACAAGTTTATCGAAGGACCAAGCTTATCAAAGGACCAAGCTTATCGAAGGAACAAGTTTATCGAAGGAACAAGTTTATCGAAGGACTTACCTTATCGAAGGACTTACCTTATCGAACAAGCAGCCTGATCGAACGAAGTGTCCATCGACGGAACTATTACCTAATCGAACCAACCTTATCGAACAAGCAGCCTGATCGAACGAAGTGTCCATCGAAGAAACTATTACCTAATCGAACCAGAGTTTTTCTCTTGGATTTCTTACGTGACTAATCGAGTTTCTAATCTTTCAACAACAACCGTCTTTATCCTTTAAAGATCCTTCACCGTTTCAAGCTACTACAAGATGTCTCAACCACCACACTTCAATTACTACTGCCAACTAAAACAGTATCCTCAACAACAACAATACTCTCAACAACAACAACAATTTCCTCAACAATATCCACAACATCCTGCGTTTGTGTACACAACATCAATTCATTCCTCCACCACAACTATCTCCACAACAAATAATGGAACAAAATTACCTTCAGAACAATCCTTCAGTGTCCAGGGAACCTCATTGGTTTCATAAGATATGTGAAGCTATAAGCAGTCAGCAATCTCGTCATGAGGCTGGAAATCAAGATACTCCACCCATGTTAACACCTGGAAACTATGTGCAGTGGGCAAGTAGGTTTCTCCGATTCATTGAACTCCGCAAACCCCATGGACCGTATTTGAAGCATGTCATCACTGTGGGGCCCTTTCATGAACCAGTAATTGTTGTTCCAGCAACTCCTGAAAGAGAAGAAACATCCACTCCTATTGCTGTTTCTAGCTATACAACCGAACAATCCTTACAACAAGAAGCAAATGGAATGGCAATGGCCTTCATCCTTCAGGGAATTCCTAATCCCATCTATCGAAGTGTTGATGCTCAGAAGACTGCAAAGGATATGTGGGAGCATGTGCATCTTCTAATGGAAGGAACAGAGCTCAATCAGGAAGACCTTGAATCTAAATTGTACATGGAATTCAACAATTTTGTTATGGAACCTGGGGAAACAATCGAATCATACTACCACCGCTTCACAAATTTTGTTAATGACCTTGATCGCCATGACATGAAGTTTCCAAGGATTGCAATCAACTCCAAATTTCTGGGATGCCTAGGGCCTGAATGGCAGAAATATGCAACATTTGTTAGGCAATCAAAGAAGATTGGTGAGATCAAATATGGATTGATTTATGATTTTCTCAAACAACATCAATCAGAGGTGGACAAAGAAGTGGCAGTAAGAGGAGGTTTCATACCAGGACCACAACCTAATTCGCTTGCACTAATGGCTCAACCAAACTTCTCTCTACCTTCTCAGGAATTTGGAAACTCATCTTATCAACCAAGCTTTCAACCTCAAAACCAACTTGTCCCATATGAAGCACCATCTCAACAATCAGGCAACCAAATGGTAACCTATAACAACACTGACTCCAACTTTTACACAAACAGTGAATATGATGAAGAAGAAGAAGCTTTCAATTCCCTCAATGAAGCATTTGGATTGATTGCTAAAGCATTTGGAAAATTCACAAACAAATCAAATAACCGCCTTCGCTCATCTTCAAACACAAGGAATCAGGCAGTTGTTAATGATGGTCGGGTAGAAATTCAGAACAGATCATCAGGAAGGTTTGGTTCAGGGAACAGAGGAGGATATGGGTCACAAAGGTTTCAAGCTGGAGAACAAAGGTTTCAGTCTGGGGGTAATAGGAATTATATGGGGGCAGATCAGAACAGGAATCAATTGAATGGAAAGGAATCAAAAGGCATTGCTAATACTTCAATCACATGCTACAACTGTGGAGGGAATGGTCATATGGCTACTGCATGTCCAAAGCCTCGTACTATGGGCAGTGCATATCACAAAGAAGCTCTCTTGATGGCACTTAAGGATGAGAAAGCAAGCTTGATGAATGTGAAAGAAAACAGCTTCATGGCAAATGCAGACTCAGAAGATGATATGGAAGATCTTGAGGCAAACGCAGCTGTAATGCTCATGGCAAATATGCAGGAAATGAATATGTCCGAGACAGGCCCGGTCTACGATACTGATGGTCTTTCTCAGGTACATGATCCACTATATGATATTGCTTCACCTTCCGCATCTTCATTCTCAAATGAAAATTCTGTTCAAAATGATTCACCATTCTCATCTTCTTTAGATAATCAAATCAACACTGATATATCATTTGATGATGATAGAACAGTTGTCTCATTTGATGATCTAATAGAAGATGACAATCATGATCAGATTGAACAAAATGAGAATTTGAATAATCAAGATTCGGAGCTTCAGGCCTTAATAATGTCCACCCAATCACGAATAGAGAAGTGCAATGAACTTAATCAGACCTTAAAAGCCAAAATTGCAGTACTATCTCGGGACAATGAGTGCTTTAAACTACAACTTTCTGGATACCAAAAACAAGAAAAACGTGAACAAAGTTTTGAAATCGCTTTCCAAAAAGAATATGTCAAAGTTCAAGATTTGCAAAACCAAGTACGTGAATTAACCGATTCTAAGGCTGAGCTTCTCTCTCAAAAAGAAAAGGCTCAATTTGAATTCAAAAAACAAATTGATTAATTAAATTCTGAGCTGTTAAAAACTCAATCTGAGCTTTTAACTTCTCAAAATCAACTTCTTGAGGAAAAGCAAGCCTGCAGCAAACGTGTTGATTCATATCTTGAGGATATCGTCACCTTGGAAGCACAAATTAAAGAATTTCAAAAAATTGTGTATAAAAATGGTGAATCCATCACTCAAATCCAAACAACTAACAGTAAAACCAAATCCGAAAGGACACGGATTTGCACTTGGAAGTGATTACCCACGTAATCTCTCAAAAGCACTCAGTAATCATCCCAAGTTATACAATGCACAATTATTGTTTGATGACACTTTTGAGCAAGATGATATATATGGTAATGATGTGGAAATTGATGATCTTGAACGTCCAAACAAGTTTGAGAGTCGATCAAAAAGAAATCTTTCAATCGGAGATCCTTCAAAAGCAAAAAGATTTTTCAAAACAGGATTATGATTACAACGCAAGACCTCATATAAGCAAATCATTTGTGCCACCAACAGATAAACCAGAACAAACGTTGTTACAAACCTACATGAATACTTCTTCTTTAGTAAATTCTGTGTCCCAAACAGATGTAAAAATCTCAGATTTTTTGACAAAGGAAGATGTTAATCCAGAAATGCCTAAAGCTTTTAAAACTCTTAAATATTTTGAGACATTTATGGAGGACATCAAATTTTTAGAAAATGAAATTGAGTTTAACTCAAAAATCACCGTCTTCGCTTTTTTCTCTCCTATGGAGAAAGAAAAGCGAGAGGTTCTTCAAAACAAAATTTTACCTCACGTCAATCATCTGAAAAAATGTGCATCTCAATGGGAAGAGGATTTACAGAAAGAAGTGGTATCTATGAAGGACATTTTCAAATCAAAAGACGTCATAATTCATAAACAAAATCTTCACCAACAATATTTGCAAAATGAAGTTGATCGACTCTTGCAAAATGTTCTTAGTCGTGACGTTGTTTCTGTGATGATGAATGCACTTTATGAATCTGGTAATGAGTATCTTATGAAAAATCATGCTGTTGATACAAAGATGTTGCAAATAGAAATTAAGAATCTAGTGAAAGAGAATGAGGATCTTCGACAAATCAACAATGATGTGGAAAACAAAGTTTTTAATCTTCAAAAAAGGCTTGATTGGTGTCAAACTCAAAGTGCTGAATTTGAACTAAAATTTCAAAATCTCATAGGGTCTTTATCATTTCAAAACAGTCATGTTCCTGAAAATAATAAGGAAACAAAGGCTTTCTTAAGACTTAAACTGACACAGTCCGCCTTAACAGAAAATTAGATTCACAAAATCAAGAATTCCAACACATCATTGTTGATCTGAAGAAGAAAATCAAAGTTTTAGAAACAGGCAAAACCAAAGTTCATAAGATTGTACCAACGATGCAAAAAGTAGACAGCGCACCTAAGAATGCATCATCAAAAACAACCACTAATGCTCTTACTTCATCTTCCACAGGATTAGTTGACACATCTAAGGGTAGAAGATCAAAGACCACAAAGAGACCAAAGAAGACTAGTATCTGGCTACCTAAGAGTGGAACATCTAAGAATGGAGAAGTAGAAGTTAATGCATCTAGTGAGAATAAAAAGCATGTTATGTCCAAAATAGAATCTAGCTTGGTTAAGTGTAATTCTACAAAAGATGTAATGAATGCTGAATCTTTAACAGTTAAGAATGATGTCAATGCTTCTTGTGTGTTTTGTCATACTAGTATCTTATCTGGTAATCATAAAAAATGTGTTGCTAAGACTTTGATGCAGAGAAAAGCGAAACGAACTAGTGACCTCCCTAAGCCTAACACAGTTGCCAAATCAATTTTAGGGAATCCACCACTAGAAGTTTCAAAGCAGACCATAGTTGCACCTCTAGCATATCCCAAAAAGAACACAACACCTAGCACATTCCTTAGGAAGAAAGCAGAAAGTAGTAGGAAATGGCAACGTTGGCTTGAGAACACATCAAACTTTAAATGGGTAACAAAAATACTTAAATCATGTGTTTCTAACCCAACGGGTCCAACCGTTACTCCATCTGTTTCTACTAATTGTGATGCAGGTGGTTCAAATCGTTCTATGGATTGTTGATAGCGGCTGTTCCCGACACATGACCGGCAATCTCAAGCTTCTCAAAAACTTCATTTCAAAGTTTATAGGAACGGTCAGGTTCGGGAATGACCACTTCGCCACAATCATGGGTTATGGTGACTATGTAAATGGGAACATCGGAATAAGTCGTGTGTACTATGTTGAAGGTCTAGGTCACAATTTATTCTCGGTTGGTCAATTCTGCGATGGAGACTTAGAAGTAGCATTTAGGGAGAAAACCTGCTTTATTCGTGATCTTCAGGGAAATGATCTGATGAAAGGAAAACGGGGAACTAGTCTTTACACCATCTCCTTTGAAGGAATGACAGCTTCGACTCCTATATGTTTACTCTCCAAGGCTCATCCCACGAAAGCATGGTTATGGCATAAACGATTATCTCATCTCAATTTCAAAACCATGACCGACCTGGCAAGGAATAAATTGGTAGATGGTTTACCAAAATTCAGATATGCCAAGGATCATCTGTGTTCTGCATGCGAACAGGGAAAAAGTCACCGAGCTCACTTTCCACCAAAAACAGAACATAGCACAGACCACGTCCTACAACTGCTTCATATGGATTTGTGTGGTCCAATGCGGGTTCAGTCTGTAAATGGGAAAAGATATATTCTGGTAATAGTGGATGACTACTCAAGATGGACATGGGTTTACTTTCTCCGCACAAAAGATCAAGTTCCGTCTATAGTTACCACGTTTCTCACAAAGATTCAAGTGCAAGTTCGCAACACCGTTAGAATCATTCGTACAGACAACGGCACTGAATTCAAAAACCAAATCCTTCGGGAATTTACAGAGAAACATGGGATTGCTCACCAATATTCTATAGCTCGCACTCCTGAACAGAATGGCGTGGTTGAACGACGAAACCGTACACTCGTGGAAGCAGCTAGAACTATGCTGATCAATGCCCAATTGCCAGATTATCTTTGGGCTGAAGCTGTTAACACTGCTTGCTACACTCAGAACTGCGGCATGATCACCAAAAGACATAACAAAACCCCATATGAGCTAATACAAGGCAGAAAACCCAATATCAACTATTTTCATGTCTTTGGAGCATTATGTTACCCAAAGAATGATAAAGATGATCTTGGTAAATTGAAGGCAAAAGCAGATATAGGGATATTTGTTGGCTATTGTGAGAACTCCAAGGGATACAGAATTTGGAATCGTCAGACCGGAGACATTCAAGAGACGATACACGTTAATTTCGATGAACTCACAGAAATGGCTTCTGAGCAAGACCGCTTAGAACCCGCAAACAACCGTTTGAACTTCCCAGAATCTTCAGCTGAACCATTACCTTTCAAAAGGAAAGATCTAGAAGATCTGTTTGCTCCTATGTTTGATGAGAGTTTGGTTAACAGTGCGTCAGAGGCTTCCACAAGTTCCGCTGCTCAACAACTCCCAAATCAAGCACCTGATCCATCAGCATCTACCTCTACAGTAGTTGCTGATGATGCACCACAACCTGAACCATCATCATCAATAGATAAAACACCTCAACCAGCAGTTGAAGATTCTTCCCCCATTTCTAACCAAGTTCCAACACTACCAGATTTTGACGGAAATGCCTTTTTCAATCCATTTGCTCCACCCCCAACCATTCCCGAACCAGGAGAATCTTCCTCGAGCAATATGGAACCGTCAAATCTGAATCACAACACTCAACACTACCCATCTACTTATAAATGGACAAGAGATCATCCGTTAGTTAATGTAATTGGAAATCCAGATAAACCAGTTATGACACGACAGAAACTCCACACAGACGGTGAAACCTGCATTTACGCTCTCACCGTTTGTCAAGCTGAACCGAAAAATATTAAAGAGGCCATGACTTATGACAATTGTATTGAATCAATGCAAGAGGATTTGAATCAGTTCAAAAGATTGGAAGTCTAGGAACTCGTTGAAAAACCAGATGGAGTTTATGTTGTGGGATTAAAATGGATTTGGAAAAATAAGCTTGATGCAAAAGGAACGGTTATTCGTAACAAGTCACGGTTGGTTGCTAAAGGGTATAGCCAAGAAGAAGGAATTGACTACGAGGAATCCTTTGCTCCAGTGGCTAGGCTTGAGGTAGTAAGAATGTTCCTGGCGTACGCGGCTCATAAGAACATCACAGTTTATCAAATGGACGTGAAGACAGCATTCCTGAACGGACAACTTCGTGAAGAGGTGTATGTTTCACAACCAGAGGGCTTCGTCGATCCAGAACATCCTAATCACGTATACAGGCTTAAGAAAGCCCTTTACGGCCTTAAACAAGCCCCGAGGGCCTGGTACGACAAACTTTTAGCATTCCTTATTGCTAATCATTTCTCTAAAGGCTCTGTAGACCCGACATTGCTTACACAAAAACACGGGGAGGACATTCTCATCGTACAAATTTATGTGGATGACATCATTTTTGGGTCTACCCATAAAAAGTACTCAAATGCTTTTGCAAAACTTATGAAACAAAACTTTGAGATGTCCATGATCGGTGAACTAAACTTTTTTCTAGGATTACAAGTTCACCAATCACCCCGTGGTATATTCTTGAGTCAGTCTAAATATGCACAAGAGATATTAAAAAAGCATGGCATGACATCTAGTGACACCTATAACACCCCTATTTCCTCCTCATCCCCGAAGCTAGATGCTGACATACATGGGAAACCCACTGATCCTACAAATTATCGTAGCATAATTGGGTCTCTTATGTATCTCACCACTAGCAGACCGGATGTTGTATTTGCCATATACCTATGTTCACGCTATCAGTCTAACCCAACAGAAAGACATTTATCTGCTGTTAAAAGAATCCTTAGATACATCAAGGGAACCATTCATTTGGGGATCTGGTATCCAAAGGATTCTGGTTTTGCACTAACTGTTTTTTCAGATGCGGATCATGCGGGATGTATTGATACAAGAAAGAGCACATCCGGTGTGTTCAATTCCTAGGTGATAAGCTGGTGTCCTGGCAGTCAAAGAAGCAAGATTGTACGTCTTTATCATCTACTGAATCAGAATATGTAGCTATGTCTGCCTGTTGTGCTCAAATTATTTGGATGCGATCACAACTGATGGATTATGGTTACATATTCAACAAAATCCTGATGTACTGTGACTCCAAAAGTGCTATCGCTATCTCGTGCAACACAGTGAAACATTCCAAGTCCAAACACATCGCTCTCAGATATCACTTCATCAAGGAGCATGTGGAGCAGGGTACCATTGAGTTGTATTTCGTGGGAACGGAACACCAATTGGCGGATCTTTTCACGAAAGCCTTACCTCATGATCGTTTTGTGAAACTGGTTCACCAAATTGGAATGAGATGCTTGACTCCTCAAGAATTGGCAAAATTCCTGAAGAACAACTAACTAAGTCAAGCTCTCACACTCTCATGTACATATTAAAAAAAAAAAAAAAAAATCATCAACATTTAGGTGTGCAAAACTGTTTTCTCATCAAAATATGATTTCAATCTTTCAAATTCGTTAAGATATTTCAAACATTGATCATATTTTGAGGGGGAGATATTTTTGCACATCGACCATCTTATCTCGTCATTTTTTATCATCTTCATGACAAAGAATAATAGATTGGACTTAAAGGTTTAAAAGTGTCGACTTATAAGTTTTTGAGTTAACTTTGGACTTAAAATTTGTAGGAAGACAAGTTAGAGGACTAAGGCTGTTAAAAAGTGAAACTTGTGTTGGATATATAAAGGATAAAACTGACTTAGTCAACATATAAACACACACAGATTCACACACTTTCCCCCTCACTCTAAAAATTCTCTCAGCCCGCCATTTCTATCGAACGAACAAGAGTTTTTTTCAAGATTATTAATTTCTTCCAACTTGTAAGCGTTTTAATCAATATATAACTGCTTGATTGATTGATTCTTAGTAGTACTCGCTTCTTCTCACTATTAGGGTTTCATATTTTTCTAATCGGATTTGGGCGATTCTTGTGGTTATGATTTTTGATTCAATTGAGTGAATATAATTGAGCTTAACTGTGTAATAAGCGTTGTGGTAATGATCTCATTGATTGAAAATACACAAAATGAGAGATTAATCTTGATTTAGGGTTCGTATGAGGTCGAACGATTGATAAAATTGATCTGAATGATTTATGGACTTATTGCTAACGATTATATGTTTGTTAAGGAGATTAAGGACACAGAGAAGATCATGTTATCTCCGAGTTAGGAGATAACATCCAATTTTGTCGAACGATCGATATTAGTCGAACGACTCAAACTAGTCAAACGACTAAATCTTGTCGAACGAATAAATTAGTCGAACGACTAATTTAATCGAACGACAGAATTAGTCGAACGACTAGGTTAGTCGAACGACTAATTTATCGAACGACAATTTTTTTCCCGAACACCAAGTTCTATCGAACGTTCTAGTTAATCGAACGACCTTATGGTCGAGCGAACCTATCTAGTCGAACGATAAAACTTGTCGAACGATCAAATGAGTCGAACGATCTAATGAGTCGAATGACCTATATAATCGAACGACCTATATTAAGTCGAACGATCATATCTGTCGAACGACTATACTTATCGAACGACTAAATTAGTCGAACGATCTAATTAGTCGAACGATCTAAACAGTCGAACAACCTATATTATCGAACGACCTTTATTAAGTCGAACGATCATATCTGTCGAACGACTATACTTATCGAACGACAGAATTAAACTGATCTAACATTTAGCTAATCGAAAGAATCATATAATCGAACCAGATCAGACTAGTTGAACCATAGGGCTTATCGAACCAGTGCATGTTGTCAATCCAATAGTCTGTCAAATCTGTGATAATTAAATGCGGAATAGAATTTGATTATTGATTGCAGGCATGTTGTCTGTTATGCTTGATTGTGCTCTCTGTTAGACTTGTGATTTGCCTTGTTAAAAAATAGCATCTGTGTGTTTGTCTATGTCAAAGCTTATTTGGTGTATATGATGATCGTGACTTGTGTTCTTGTCTTTGCATATATAATGATTGCATGATAGAGCATTGTGGTGTTTGTCTAATTTGGTCCATTAACTGAGATTAGAATGTCTTGTTCAGTAATGTATAGTGTTGGATATATGCTAAATGTTATATGATTCTGCTAGGGTCATCATATCAGTGTCATTTTTTCTAACACATATACACTGGGCCCCTGGTATTGTTGTTGGTGTTTGCATTGAACAGATAAAACATGTCTCGCACTATGTCATCAGCATCCATCAACAGACAACCAGCAAATCCAGAAGGAAAGAAAAGAGAGATTAGTTACTGCAACTCACGGATTGATTTTCAGAAGTTGAAGTGCCATGAAACTTGTCTTATCATCAGGGAAATTCTGGAAAGACATTTCATAAAGACAACATTGACTAAAACCGCCAGTGTACCTGAAATCTACATGCATCAGTTTTGGGAGTCATTGATCATAACCGAAGACGAAAAAAACATGACAGTTACACTAAACAACACAACAATCAACTTCCAAGCAGAAACACTTAGATCAGTGCTAGACCTTCCAAGAGCAGATGCCGAGGGATTCGAAACATTTCAAGAGCCTCCTACTCTTGATGAGATGATTCGAACACTTCAGCTTATTGGGTATGATGAGTCAAGAATTGAGATGTCCTCACTCTCCAAAATAGAAAGGAAATTTTTCCCACAACCATGGCAAACATTATACTCGATAATCATCAACTGCATCACTGGAAAGGCTACTGGGTTGGAACATCCGAGATTAGAACAACTGCAATTCTTCTATGGAGTGATCAACCTCAAGCACCTTGACTTCGCCAAACTTATCTGGAAGGACATGGTTTACCTTGGCATCAAATTTCAACAAAGGTAAGATTCAACCCCCATTCCATTTCCCAGATTCATAAAACTTCTAATTTCACGATCCATGCGAAATCATTCTGAACTTAAACGTCCTTCAACTGAGAAAATGCATACTGAAGCACGAGACCGTATTCTCACCAACGTTCTAAGCTACTCTTCAATTCAAGGAGCAAGAATTCCACCAAATCTGCTAAGTAAAGAACTTATGAACACAGAAGCTTACCAGATATATGATGAGGCAGTAAAGGCTGAAATGGTGGGAGGGAAACCAAAAGAAACAAAATCTCCAAAGAGAAAATCTCAAGTTATCCCAGCTAGAGCCAAAACTTCATGAACAAAGAAATCTGAGGTAGTTCAGAAAAAGAAAGTAGTCGCTAAACCGTCTTCAAAGATGCAGCTCAGGGATGAAACAGATGACGATAATGATGAAGAAGAAGAAAGATTGAATCAAGAGAAAGGGAAAGGTGCTGAGAAATTCAAGACTGCTTTGGCTACATCAGATAAGAGTCTACAACCTGGCAAGGGTAAATCGATCAAGTTCAATTCTCCTCAATTCTCTCCCATCCGATAAACCCCAACTGAAAAAGAAGAGAGTAGAGCATTTAAGAAGACTAGAAAAGAAAGCTTACAGAAACAGGCTGAGGAAGAAGTGAGACGAGCAAAACTAGGAAAAGGAGAATCAGCATCACATATGGTGGAACAATCAGAAGTATCAGAGGACCTTAAATCTACAACTCTGAGGAGTTCTGAAGAAGGTAGTAAAGGTTCTGATGCACATGATCAATCAGCTTCTGGTTCTGAAAGTGAAGAAGAAAAAGAAGATGAAGATGAAAATGATAATGATAATGAAGATGATAATGATGATGAAGATGATAATGAAGAAGAAGATGATGGTAATAAAGATGATGACAATGATGGAAATGGTGAAGAAAGTGAGAAGGAGTCACAGGAACAACAAGGCAAAACAATAGTATCTCCAATACCACCATCATCTATGGGTCAGACCACAATAGATTACAATGAGATGAAACAAAGGGTTCAAGCACTCGAAAATGAGATGAAACAAAAATTACAAGTACTCGAAGAAAAGATGACCGAGAAATCTGAGACTGAAGATAAAGTGCATAAAGAGATATATCAACAAATCAAAGAAGTTAAAAACAAAGCAACAATGACAACTGAAGAAGTCAGTTCTCAAATAAACACAGAAGTCAAAGAGCATCTTGAAGAGTCCATTCCTAAAATAATCAAACAATACGTTCAGAAGGACCTGGAAAAGATAGTTGCAAATATGGTCAAGACTACACCATTCACACTCAAGACTGTGCCACAGAAACCATCCAGATTAGAAAGCAAAAGAATGATGCTAAAGGAGTTAGAAAATGATCCCAAAAAAGCAAAACTTCGGGAAGCACTCAGAGAATCCATCAGAGAAGAAGAAGAGACTGTCGGTGTACCACCAGAAACATGCAAGCCCATCAAACCAACCAAACGACACCATGATGATGAACCGAATGCTCAAGGAAAGAAAAGGAGAAAGCCTTCATCTTCAACAGGTCGGGCTTCCACAACACCCTCTTCTGGCACAACAAAGAAAAGCAGTCAAACAACATTTGTTCCTCTTGGAGTCGGATCATTTGAAGCAACTGAATCCTTTGATGATCCAAGCTCAGATCACGAAAATCTAATTGCTCCGATACAAATCCAAGAAGTCGTTGTTCCTTCTGCAACTGGTAAAGATGTTCCATTACCTGAGTGGGTCGATTCATCAGCTCCCAAGTATGATTGGTTTGATCAAATGGTTGACGCTTATTCTGACAATGAAAATGCTGAACCAGTGGAAGGATCAGTTGTAGACTTTGCCAAACGATTGAAAAAGGTGATGAAAGTCCAGCAACTGGGTCTGAAAGACATCATCAGAGTTCGCAAAAGTGGATTCACAGAATTTGCAACTGTTTCAACAACGGAGCTGGAATTCGAGTACAACATTGAGCAATTAGCAAGAGCCTTGAATGAAAACATCAACTCGACGCAAGAACAATCATCTGTAGACCCGTTACCTCATCGTGACTACACACAACCATTACCACTCATTGGACCACCTCACCACCTCAGGTTACCCATAGCATACTTCTTCAACAAAGATTTGGACTATCTCATCTACGGCAATACAAACTCTGAGAAAAGATATGCCACATCAATCACCAAATACCCAGCGGCTATGTATGCCTTAGAAGGTTTGGAAGAACAAATCAACATTCTTTGGAGCAAAAAGGTACAAAAGTATAATGAAGATGATGTTTTTGGGATTCATCATTGGCCAAATATGCGGAGGTTGTACTACAAGTATACGATGGCCATGAGAACGTCAGAAGACGAGGTATGGAGCAGGCATCGGATTCTATCTATTGTCAAAGCTGAAACTGAACCCATGTATGGATACAACTTTTTGATGAAGATCATAGTTAGACGAAGTAATGATAAGGAGTATGTATTCACCGAAGCTGATTATCCTCGTCTTAACCCCAATGACATCGAGGACATGTATCTACTGAAAATTCAGGGAAAACTAGAACACCTCCCTGGACAGCTTCAGTACGATATCATCAACTCGCTTCTCATTTTCATCCGCAACATTGTGATCAGACAACGGGTTGAAGACGTTCATCTAGGAGTTGAAAGTTATCAAACCAAGCTAAACCTCACCAAGACAGACTTCGTACCTAAAAATCTTCATGATCAGCAGCCATACACTTTCGGGTACAAACCATTTGGAGTATACTATCATAGAAAGAGAGCTGGTACAAGATTTATGGGTTTCGAAGATCTTCGCAAGTTCAGTGACCCAACCATCCAACAAGTCAAATCTAAACTTGAGAAGATCTTAAAGGACGAGAAGTTGGCAAAAGAGTTGAAGTGGGGCGGGAATGAGAAAAGACAAGCAAAGAAGTTTGTGAAAAGGATAGAAAAGAAGATTAAGTTTCGGGAGCAGATGCGTCGGTTGGAAAGTTATGTTGGAGGTCGGGCGAAAATTCCTAACATTCTCACGTTTCACCGTCCTGAGTAGTGAACACTGGTACTAATTCATTGTTTGTTCATTTTATCATCATCTCATCTATATTTCATCATTATTACGGCTTGTTCACACATAACAGTGTACAACACGCTCTTGTAAAGAAAGGACCCTGAGGTACGCTTCAGTGCCTCAATCCTGAAAAAGGAGCGAAAGCTTCTTACTTATGAGCAGAATTAAAACCAGAATGTTTTCTTAAGTTTTCCAAACATTCTGCTCATAAGAACAAGTACTCCCTTGTTAAGGGGGAGTATTTGAAAAATCTTTGTTCCAAATCTACAAACGTTCTTGACATTCTTCCACAAACACCTCAAAAAGAGCATATTTTAATCAAAAGTTTGTCAAAAAACAACATAGTTATGCTATTTTTGAGGGGGAGAATGAAAATGTGATTAAAATATGGTGGAAGCAACGATGATATCTCATGAGTATAAGACTCAAGAATTGACCCTCGAATTGACGATATCAACAGTCAGTAGTCGAAAGGACATATCCTGGACGGGTAATAATTTCAAGCCAGTTTATCTGGTGATGTAAACGTGTCTCGCAAAGGATATGTCTGAGTAGAATGTACCAATTTCGAGCGATAATCTTTGAATCTGATCTGGACGGGTAATAATTTCAAGCCAGTTTAACTGGTGATGTAAGCGTGTCTCGCAACGATCAGGTTCATTGAAAGTCAATCAATTCAAAAGTGCCAACTCTTTTCGGCATGTGCAAATTTCAAATTTATTACTTATGTGCACATGTTAAGGGGGAGTCTTTCTGAAAATCATCAAACTCTCAAGGTGTCAACAAAATGTCTTTACAAATTATTGACACTTTGAGAGATTTCTCAATGGTTTTGGTTTTATGGCATCATTAGGATAGACATGGAGTTATAAGGTGACTAAGGTTAGGGAAAACCGTCCTATGATCCGCCAGAGCCGGAGGGATCTACCCAAGGACAATACCAATAGTTTAGAACTAGAAAGTCCTAGGTATGATATAAAAAGGAGAAAAAAATGAATGAACGGAGAAAGAAGGGGTTGAAGAATTAAAAAGAAAAGCAAAGAAAAGGGTGAAAAGAAATAGCCCTCCATTTGTTCAACCTTAGGGCAGACACCGGGTTCAATTCATAATCTACTGGTTGATGAGCATCACCAGTATTGAAGACTAAAGACGTCATGGACCCAGTGACGCACTGCACTAAAACTTCTAAACCACTCAAGTGTCTCTCAAAAGACATTTGTTTCATTCACACGGAGAAACCTTCATAATCTATCGACCTCTCATTACGAGAGTGTTGATATTGAAAAGGAGGCAATCTGCTCCACGTCTCCGACGACCAAACAAAAGTGCACTAATTGAGTCTAGAGCCATGAGATTCATCAAAGATCTCTTAGGTACACTTAGAATTACTCTGGTGTTCTACATCATGGGCATCAGTTGTAAATTAGGAAAGTGTCCTTCGCAGATCTTAGCAATCTGCCGAGAACATTCATGAGAAAAGTCACATATGTGATTATCAATGATTGAATGGAAATCCTGCCAGAGCAACATCAAACAACTCTGACAGCAGGTCACTTCTGTAACTCCTTGTGGGTTACGCTTAGTGTTTGCTCCAAACGGTCTACAGTCGTGGGGTGATCTCCAGTGACTCACTGAATCGTGGGTGCACTTCGGTGTATCCGTGTTATCCCTTTCGGGGGAATCCGGTTCAGAACGGTCTGGGTTAGGATTTGAGAAAGTCTTCACACTATGTTGTTGATGATCTTAAGTCTGAGCTTGTAAGTACCGGTTGGTTCATGCTGCTGCTGCGGAGGAGCTTGGAGACCTGGAGTTCAACCACCATCAAGACTCCATCATGCTGATATCCCAAAGAGAAGTTCTCACAAAGACTCAGAAATATCAAAAAAGTTCAGAATTGTTAAAGAAAAGTATAAAGATTCAAGTACTACAACCTTTCTCAAAGTTAAAGATTAAAGAACTGAGAACAAGTTGAAGAATCAAAGTCAAAAGAAATATGAGCATGGTGGAGAAGACGTGAAGACACCGGAAGCAAAGATCGTTGGAACACGGCAGATTACTACCATATCGTATCACATCACTATCAAGAACAAAGAACAAAGATTTTGAAGACGTCAAAGCCTAAAGAAGCAAAGATGACGTCAAGCAACCTTGATGACCAATACTTAGGGGGAGATTGTTAGGAACACGTTTTGTATTATTCAAGTATTGATCATATTGTATTAAGGTTGCTTAGGCCTTTAGGTTTGTTATTAGGCCCAGCCCGTGTAGAAGGCCCATGGGCTGTGTCGTTTATTTAGTTTATTATGTTTACTTATGTATTTTAAGAGTAATTAGGGCTTCAAGCCCAAGTGCATGTAAAACTATAAATACCCCCTCCCACCTTAGGGAAAGGGGTTGGTTGATGAAGTTCTAATTATTATGTTACTATGTGTTTATCATCTCCCATCCTCTCTTTCTCTCTCTAGCTTTCTCTCTCTAGATCTAGTAGGTAATTAGTGGTTAATTATAGTAGCTTAATTCATAAAAGTATAAAACAACAGTTCTAGATAGTCAACAAATGATGTATCTAGGTTATGTGCGAATATATATATATATATATATATATATATATATATATATATATATATATATTATATATATATATATATATATATATATATATATATATATATGAATATTTATATAGACTACTTATTATGTATATGTATAATAGTATAGACTACTTATTATATAGACTACTTATTAGTCTTCAAGCACTTCAAAGTGTTTATGTTGACTTATAGAAGCTAATCAAAGAAAAGATGCCGATTTCCCAATGAGTTAGCAAATTAGCCACTTGGTCCCCATTGTCTAATTGGTCCAAAGTTGTTTGAACCAAACATGGGTTGCAATTGACTAGGATGCATATATGGTGGAAGTATTCCCCAAGGATTGAATCTTGGTGGATTTGGATAATTCCACATTGGGTAACTATTATTATTATGGAGATTTTGTCGATTTTGATTTCTTCTAGGTTGAGGAGTTTTAGGTCGAGGGTGAGGATTATTTGGTCTTCTTAGGGGAGGTGTTTTTGATCTTAATTTCGGTTTAGGGGATTCTTCTTTGGTTTTTAAAGATGGTTTGTAGAAAATTTTTACTTCATCATTACTAGCTATGGGTACTTTTCTATCTTTCATAAGTTTGTATTTAGGTGTTGACTCTAAGGGTTTTTCCTTGCTAGATTCACATTCAAACTTCACATTTTTAGTTTCACTAGTTGAGGCCTCAGTTGAATTAAATCCTAAGCCGGTTTTATCTCCTACCACTCTTTGAACACTTATTATTTTCCTAAGTGAGTTACTACTATTTTCAAATTTGTCGAGTTTACAAATTTATTCCTTAAGTTTTTCGTTTTCATTTTTAGTTACTTGACATGTTTTACATTCTTCAAAAGCTTCTTTGCCTTTTTCTAAGTTGTGTAGTTTAATCTTTAATTCAAGTATTTCATTTTCTAATTGATTGTTTAAGCGTTTTAGTGATTTATTTTTTGTCATTACTTTTTGACCTAGTTGGCATAATCTATTATATTCACTATCTAAGTCTTTTTCGTCTAATGATAAATATTCATCACTAAAGTATTCAATTTCAGAATGTACCTCACTTGATGTCTTAGCCATAAGACACTTCACCTCCTTTATGGTTTCTTTCTCATCTTCATCACTATCACTCCATGCTCCTCCAACGAACGCCTTTTGATTTTGCTCCCTTGACATCATTGGACATCTTCCGATGAGATGATTTGGATCACCGCATTTAAAACACTTTCTCTCACTCTTGCTAATTTTGTCATCTTTATTTCTTTGGGATGCCTTTCTTTCTTCATGTGGTTGTCTAACGAATCTTCCTCGTCTTTTGAAGAATTTATTGAAGTCTCTTATGGCCATGGCATATTCTTCGTCATCACTTTCGGAGGTTGAGCTATCCTCGTCACTAGATTCCTTCCTAGCTTTCAAAGCAATTGACTTGCTTTGTTCTCTTTTTCCTTTGACCATCTCGGAATCTTTCTTTATTATTGCCTCGTAGACTTTCAAGTTGCCGATCAACTCGTCAAGTTGAAGAGTTGAAAAGTTCTTCAATTCTTCAATCGCCGTAACTTTAGCCCGCCATTTTGGATGAAGCGCGCTAAGAAATTTCCTAACAAAATTCTTACTAGAAAAACTCTCATCAAGTGCTTTTAAACTTGTGATGATTGTGTTAAACCTAGCAAAAGCATTATCAATTGATTCCTCTTCCGGAATCATAAATTGTTCATATTGTTGAACAAGAAGATCTATTTTGTTATCTTTGACTTGACTATTACCTTGGTGAGTTATTAGTAGAGAGTTCCAAATTTCTTTTGCGGTTTCACACATAAAGGTTCTTTCTTATTCTTTACGTGGTAACGCATTGTAAATAACCATTTTAGCTTCATTATTTTTAGCAAGTTTTCTTTTTAAATCATCATTTTGTTTTTCAAAAGGTACAATTTCATCGTTTTTAGTTTCTGGATTATTTTGAATAGGTAAAAAATCACAGTTAGTAATAACATGCCAAAGATCTAGATCTTTTGATTTCACAAAAGTTTCGAATCGATTTTTCTAATAAAGAAATCCATCACTTTCAAATAGTGGTGGTCTTTGCATAGATTGCCCTTCTAAATATTTTTCAGATTCCATAGATCGTTTCAAGTTTTAAAATACAGTTTATTTTAAAAATCTTGTTTAACCTGGCTTTGATACCAATTGTGGAAAACTAGAAGGGGGGGGGGGGGTTGAATAGTTTTACGTCTTTTAAATTTTATTGTGAAAACTTTTGTTTACTTTTTAAAAACTTCGATTCGATCTTATGTGACTTCAACTCTTAAACAATATGAACAAATATAGACTAATGTAAATAAGTAATGCAAGTAAAGTAAATGAAATGAAATGAAAGATAGGGATGGAAAGATCAAACCACAACACAAGGATTTATAGTGGTTCGGCTACAAGGACACCTTCCTTTCCCTACTCCACTCCCCGAGTCACCTACTCGAGAGTTCTCTTCACTATGTCAACAAACTCCCTTATGGCGGAGAAAACCTTACACAACTTTAGCTTACACCGGCTTAACGACACAAAGCTAGATGTCGGGTTCTAATCGTAGCTAGAACCAATCTCACAACTTCTACACGACTTCTTCACGACTTATTTACAACTTCTTCACGACTGCATCATGACTTCTTCACTACGGCTTCACACTTTCTACACGACGGCTTCACAACTTCTAGACTACGGCTTCACAACTTCTACACTACGGCTTCACAACTTCTAGACTACGGCTTCACAAATTCTACACTACTTCTTAAGAACACAACTACTTACTTACACTTTGATCTACTAAGTACAACTACACAAACACCTTATCAAATACTTTACACAATTATACAAATATATGAATTGAGCTACAATACTTCTTCTCTAGATGTTGAAGAAGTATTCTTCTTTTGCACTTGGATGATGAAAGCTTGGATCACTTGGAAACCAATGCTTAAGAGAATATGATCAAAGGATTTTAGAAAGGATTTACAAGGATTAGAGAAGATTTAGAACAGAAGGTTTGGGGTGCAAAAGGTGAGGAAAAAGTCCAGAGATGAACCAGTATTTATAGGCAAGTCTGAGGACCTAGAGGAGCGGGGCGGTCCCCTTAAATAGGTGGGCGGCCCCCTTAATTTTAAGGAGGCCGCCCAAATCCGAACGTTGCTCAGATTTGTCTTTTTGTGGGGAAGGTTTTTCTGGAACATTTTTACCATTTTTGGTTGAAAATTTGAATTCATAAATTTATAAAGGATTAAACATTTTTATTTAATACCAAAAATGATTTTCTAAAAGATATAAAATGTTTGGGTCATTTTATAAAAAATCTAGTGATTAAGAAAATGTTCCTTTGATCATATAATGCATTAAGCATTTGTTTATTCATACCTTAAGTGATTGAGTTGTTAAAATAGATATTTACAACTAAATACTTGTTTACGTCATAATCTTTTGTTTAATGATTTTACATTTTGTGATTATCAAAACGTAGAGATATCGAAAAAATATTAATAAAGTGTTTAGGCATTATTTATATCAACAAACTCAAGCAACTGCTCATAAACTTCATCCTTCTCATCTGCATGTAATTTCTTTTCTATCATTGCCTTGCAGACCCTTGGTGATAAAGGATATTCTACCTCTGCAAGCATGTAAATATGAACTATCTGTAGAGATAAGCAATGTACTCTACATCTATGAAAATATCTCCAAGTCACAACTTCTTGCTGATCTGACAATTTCCAAATCTCATCTGTTGTTGAAGGTGGCTCAAACATCACTTTTAAGTCTCTCCAAAACACCCTCTCAAACTCCTCTTCAGGTGTATTGTCTCCATGTTTGATGTTTACCAACTTATAAAGTTCTTGAAGATCTTCCCTACTCACATCATTCAGAATTGCTGGAAAATTAAGGTATACAACATCAGTGTTGTCTTCCCTTATGATTTGATAAGCAGCTCTTTGTCCAGTCCTGATGATTTGATACCTGACAATTTTGGTTGGTTCCTCAGAAATTTCAGGAATTGTACCCATAGTACAACCCTCAGATGAAGGTTCTTCTTCTGATTCCTCCTCATGTATCACCTTTTTGGACTTGCTCTTTCTTGCTATACTTTTCCTCCTTGTAAACTTTATGACTGGCTTTTTGACTTCTTTCTTTTCTTCCCCAACATCAGACACTTTTTCAGCATTAGACTCCTTTTCAATTTCACTAGATGCTTTCTCAACTTCAGATGCTTTTTCAACTTCAGTTACCTTTTCATCCACTTTCTCAGCTTCTATTGTTGGCTCAGATTCTGCTACTTTCTGTCTCTTGAAACTTCTTCTCTAAGAATCTTCATAATCCACTGGCCTATAGCCATGATCTCTCTCATATGCACTCACATATTCAGCTTCAATTTCCTCAAATGATTTTCCTCTCATCTTTTCCCATGTTGAGTGCAGCATGTTCTTTAGATACATCTTCATCCCATGCATTTGATCTGCTTTAGACATCTTCTTGGGAACTTTGGTTCTCTTCTGAGTTTGTCTTATCACAGACATAAAATCCCCCAAAGTTTCTTCATTCCTTCTAGCATTCATGAATTCTGCTAGTTGTTTGGCTCTCTCCTCAGCAGTCAAACCTGGAATAGCTTTAAGTTCTTCAAACTTTGCCCTTAACTCATCATCTTTTTCAATCATTTCCTTTAGTGGATCATCATTAACCTCTTCTGATATCATTCTTGCAAGCATTTCATCTTGTCTTTTCTGCTCTTCCTCCTTTTCAATCTCAGCTTTTTCTATTGCTTGTATTCTAGCAATCTCAGCTAAAGAAGCTTGCTCTTCTCTTTCTTGTCTTTTTGATTTCTTGGACTTACAAGTTTCCATCATTATTTGTTTTCCTTCCCTTTGAGTTTTAGGCTGCTCCTCATTACCAGACTTATCTCCATGAGCAGAACTGTAACACCCCCAATTTCGTGATATGCAGCGGAATATTAAATTGGGTGTTACTTCATGGCACAACAGTTGAATAGTAGAAAACGATCACCAATTTGGTCGTTTTAAAAGATTTATCATTCGAAATATCAGAGTTTACAAAATAAGTCCCAGTGGTTTCCAAAGTTTATTAAATAGGTTTTCGAATGATATTTATAGCCTTCATAATTATCCGTGCTCCTCCGTGCCATGCGTACGCATCATGGACCTGAGATAAATACATGCTAAAAGCGTCAACACAAAGGTTGGTGAGTTCATAGAGTTTGTAGTTGAAAACTGTTGATTTACAAAATCAAAGAGTTTGTGAGTAAATATTGTTGATTTCCAAGAATCAAGAGTTTATGAGTAAATATTGTTGATTTCCAAGAATCAAAAGTTTGTGAGTTCATAGTAGTTGTACATGAGTAGTTGATTATCAAAATCAAAGAGTGGGTAATACCAGTTGATTATCAAAATCAAAGTGTGAGTGAATCCATAGAGTTTGCGTAAAATCAGTTGATTTTCCATAGTTTCTAAGTTTAGGTAATAATTGTAACATTTACAATTATTAATAAAATAAGCGGTGGTTTATGATATTATACACCCTTAGTTGGTTTGTTATAAAACAAGTAGTGGGTTAAGTTGTTATATACCCATAGTTCGTTTGTTTGCCCTAACCGGGTCAACACAAATTAGTTATTGTTTGCCAAGTAGTGATTTTCTGCTATATAGTGATAACAAGTTCAAGTTTAATAAAATAGTGGCAATACTGTATCATGACTACAGTATCATTTTCTATTGCTCTAAGTCTCATGACACTCAACGCTTAACAGGCATCAAAAATGATGTAAAGTATAAAGGCCCTCGTGATGGGTATTTGCCAATAACCCATAAGTTTGTTCAAATAAAGTGCGCCTGGGTGGCTCATCCTAGCAGACCCAAACGGGGATTGTCAGTCCCAAATAGATCTATTCACAGTTATTTACGTTCACTCGCAAGTGATTAAGGTTCATGATGTGAGGGACTTCGAACATGGCAATAAAGGTAAACTTAGGCAATAGTGGATCAGGTATAGCATACAGTTGAAAATCATTTGTGATCATGTTTATAGCAGGTATCTCTCCATGAGATATAAAATGTATAACAGTGGTTTCATAAGTTCGTAGTAATTCCGTAAGTATTACGTTTTAATAACATGTAAAGTGGTTTATCAAGTGAGTTTAATGTTTAAATTAACTAGTAAAGTTTATATGTGAAGCGAATATGTATCGCTTTCAAAAGTAATTCAGAGTAGGTAAAAGAGTAGTTTATGGAACTCACAGTAGTGTGTAAACAGTTAAGAGTACTTATGAAAAGTAAAAGCATTGTATTTGAGCATGTATCTCCCCCAAAGAGTTTATAAAACAGTAAAGAAAAGTGGGGCTATGAACTCACCTGGAGTGTAGTGTAGTAAGGAATATAATGGTGCCAAAGAGTGTGGCAGAATAGAGTAACATCAGTGATGTCAAGAGTCAGCGCACGATGATATGGAATTCGGCACGATCTAAAGAATATAGAATTCATCTTAACGCATATACGAAAGCGTAAAGGTTTCCAATAGATAATTGTTCCCATTCCCAAATGTTATTTCAAAACTTGCTTCAAAAAGCATTTCGTTATATCCGTTTAATAATGTTTGGTATCGTCAAACGTGTAGTGGTTTGAAAGTCAAGACTCGAAAACTCACACCAAAGTAAAACATACTAAGCAAGTATGAACGGAAAATAAACATGTAAGAATCATGTAGCATGTAGGTGTTAAAATGAGTAAATGGTTAAGTCTAGTCCGATTAACCAAAGTCAATTCGGTTGGTAAGTTTACCGAATGATTTAAGTTTTAATCCATTTTAACTAAAGTTAATCCGGTTAGTTAATTTACCGAATAGTTTTAGTTTAGGAGTTTTATACATTCCTACTAGTTAAATGATCGAGTAGCTTAGCTTACTAGTTTACATGTCCTCGAGTTAATATCACGATAATTATAACAAATAGTTTCCAATTATTAAGTTAGTCGATAATACAAGTCTTAACCAAAAGTACATATTTGATACCTTTTGCGTCCGATGTGTCCAATATAAGTATAATTCTGTCCAAAGTCCATTATATTTAATCCATCGTTATTCAAATATATATGACCAAATGTCCAAAATATGTCCAGAATATTAGCCGAAACATACTGATATGTCAAGTTCAATTTATCAGAAGTCGAATAATATGAGTATGAGCTGATAAATAGCAGATGAGCAGGATAAAAAGTTTGGCAGTTAAGCAGTTAAACAAGTTTAGCAGTTTAGGTTGTTCAGCAAATTAAACAAGTTTAATAAGTTTAATAAAGAGAGTATAAGCTGAAATATGTAAGTTTAAAACAATCATCCTTATATTTTAGTCTGTGGGCTTTGGCCTAGTACAAAACCAAACGTGCCCTTGGGCCCGGCCCAACAGTAATCCGAATCCCATCACAAGCATTTCACAGTTTCAATTATACTTTCAAAAACAGAAGCAATTTGACATAGATACCAGTTATTACAAGCATACACACCCTTCGGTATTTTGTTGCTAAGCCGAACCAAAACACATTCCTTTGTGGTGTTGGTCAAACCGAGTCACAAGCAAACACAACACACCCCTCGTGGGGTTGTGGTCGACTCGAGACAAAACCAACCCAACACTAACCAAGACCAAAACATGACCCATACGGATCTTTACTTGAACCCACACGGGTTTTTATACTCAACTGAGACCAAAACAAGATAAGCCGCTAACAGGTATACTAATTTACTACAAAATGAGCTATAAGCTTATAAGCATCGAACCAAACAACAACATAACAGCAATTAAGCAAGTATTCGGCTGAGACCCTAGCGGTCTCGGCTCTAGTTCTCATGGCAGTTCGATAACAACAACAGCAACTAAACAACAACAATAAACAACAATCAACTTGCCGAGACCATCATGGTCTCGGCTTCGTCTCGCGGTGCAGCCAACATCAGCAACAAACAAATGACGATAACAACAAGTAATAACAAATTTAACATTTAGAATCTCAATCAAAACCCGCTTTCCTAATCTTATTCCTCGGCCACAACCCATTCGGTATCACTATCCAAATCCGAACCACATAAACCACAATGACAAATATTAACCAAAATCAAACCCAAGTTCACATTCGATCCTAGTTCACAGTTAAACTAAATAGTACCAAATAATCCATACAAACACAAACCAAAATAACTGTTTGGCAATTTAGAATCAAAATAACAGGAACACTAAGTAACAACATCAAGCCATTGCCGAGACCTCCATGGTCTCGGCTTACCTTTCCTTCGCCAACAGTCCACCGAAACGGACCCTTGGTCTTCCATTTTCATAACAACAAAATACTAACAATACAGTATCAATAATAACTAGAACAAGCATTAAGTACATCAATAATACCGTGAGCTTATGCCCACGGTTCGTATAACTCGACACGACAAACACACTTTCGATACCAAACTCATTTTTAATCATTTTTATTTAATAAACCTTTAAACCCATTCATTTGTTAAACCCGAAAAGATCAATATTAAACTGAGTTATACCTCATATTCTATCGATTAACACTCGGTGAGTGTCGAGAAGTGGTGAGGACGAGTTCTTGATGGCGCGTGTTTTAGCGAGGGTGACAGTGGTGAGTCGATCGAGCGCGTGGAGTAGCATTGGTGGTAGAGGAGGTGACGCTGAGCAGTTTGGTGGTGGCGGTGTGTCACGGTGACTGGTGGTAGAGGTGGTGTTGAAGGTGTCGGTAGTTGGAATGATGGTACCGGTTGGAGTGTTTAATGAGTGTAAGTATGGGAGTTTTAAGAGTGAAGTGTGTGAGTGTGATCTTCTTCTGTTATCCGTATATATAGACCAGAGAGAAGAAAGAAATACAAGTTGAAAGTGGTTTCATTTGGATTTAGTTTGTGTTCTCATGTGTTTGTTGGTTGTGGCGTGAGAATGGAGTGTTATAGTGAATGAAGATGATGAGGCATGATGAGAGTAGCAGAGAAGCCATTGATAACTCATTTTGGAGTTAGTTCATGAACCTATATATCTGTTTTGTGTGGCGTGAAGTATAAGAGTTGAGTGTTGCAGTAGAGAAGAGTGTGTAAGGGATGATATCTTGTCTTTTACTTGTTATCTAAGAACCGAATTCTAAAACAAATATAAAGGGTCGATTTGGTTTTTAGCACGTGGAGTTCAAGTGGGAAAGAAGATTGTAAAGTCAATAGTGTGTGTAAGTTGGCAAAATGAATATTGTATTTGTTTGTATCAGTCGGTGTTAAGGACCAAGAGGAAGAAAACAATTATAGATCATGGTTTCTTGTTCTTTGCTCCTGTCGAGACCCAAGAGAGAACAAAAGAGTGTGTAGAGATTAGGAATCAATTTGTGTCATAAAATGAGTGTGTTTGTGGGATTAACGTTTAAATGAGTTATCGAAATAAAGATATAGAAGACTTGTAATGATACGTAAATAAATGTATGAATGAATGTTAAGAAAAGATCACAACATCTCATACCGAGATGAGGTATGTCGACTGTGAAACCAGAACAAGGAAACGTGAGCTTTGTGGATATAATAGAGCTTGAATAGTGACGGGCTGGAATTTGTGGCCGAAGTCCAATGTTATTAGTGAGTGGGTTCGTACAACGTTAAGTGTTAAACGTTTTAATTTAATTCGCGATTACTAGACTATTGAGGTTCACACTAATGAGGGTGACATAAAGAATACGCGATCGTGTTACGACGTTTAGGTTAACATAGTTGAATAAAAGCGAAAATTTAGCCCGTAAAAATGGTTAATTAAATAGTGACGATAGATCAGTCTTCGTTTACTATTTACGAATGAAGGGGAAATTTACGGGATGTTATAAGAACTAACAACCTCACCAGACTTATTTTGACCACCAGACTTAATTTCCTTACCAGTATTAACTTCACCAGACTTAATCTCACCAGAATTAATACCTTCAGCAGACTTATCCAATTCTTCGTCAGATTCTTCATCAATTATCAACTTTCTTTTTGGATATCTACTTTTCTTCTTTTGTTGTTGAATTTTACTCAGAGATTGAGCTAATGTTTCTGCTGCTTCCTTTGTTTTAGGACTTATATCTACTTCATCAGCTGGTTTATCCTTTGCTGGTGTCTTAACAACTTGTTCTTCCTCTAAATTTCTCCCATGTTTGGAAGAATTCTCATCCTCACCTTCTTGATCATCAAAAGCTACTCCTTTCTCCTTCATAACTTTTTCCAACTTTTTAACCCTCTTGACCAAAGTTAGAATAGCCCCACTCTTAGCATTGTTTGCCTTCTCCATTCTATTCTCTTAACCAAAGCAGGCACCAATGTTAGAAGATCCTCCACAGTCATAGGGTTGGATTCCTCCTCCTGAATAGGACTTGGAATATGGGTTTGCTGTGGTGGTGAAGATGGTGTAGGTGTAGGTACCCTTGGTTGGGATGGTGATGAACTTGGTTGTGGTGTTGGTGATCTTGGTTGTTCCTGAGCTTGCTCCACATTGGTTGGTTGTTCAACATGAGATGTACCTGCAATGTTAGTTGAACCAGGAAGCATAGCAGGCAAAAGTGGCCAAGGTGCCCCATTAAATCCCCTTTTCATGTTTGCAAAGATTTTAGGAGTAAATGCCACAATCACATAAATCTGCATTTTATCTTCAGGTTCAAAATTTAAGATCATTTGCAAAAATCTTGGGTACATCAAAAACTTATGTTTTGCATTTTTGACATTTTCAACCATGCCATCAAAAATCAATTTTGAAAAATTAAAAGGCCGTCCAAGTGCAAGACAGACCAATGCAGAAGCAATGTTGCTTCCAAACTGATCCCATCTACCACTCTTGGGACTTAGGCAATGGAGCAAATGATGAAGTAAAAACCTCCACTGTGGTGTAAAATAGCTTTTCCAAAAAGTAAAGGTACCATCAGTGGGATATCCTATAGTTATCATACCCTCAAAAAGGTCATCATTAGACAATATGTATTCCCCTGAAGCATCATCTAATTGGAGACTACTCCTAATGGAGGCTTCAGTAATGGTGAAGTCATTGGTGTCAATTGTTGCCTGTAGCTGTGGTGTACCATCAGCTAGGGTTTCATAGGTCACAGGTCCCCAAAATTGCTTAACAAGAGATGCATAAATAGTAGGATTTGCAGTTAAAGCGTACCGAAGGTTAGAACCTTTCAAGAAATCTACTATCTGCTCAAAGCTGTCACTTTAGTTTGGTTTCTTCAAGAAACCAACTTGATTGTGCTTTTCCACAAACTTTAGTGAAGCCATTGATGAGAGAATGACCAAGTGCTGGTTGAGAATTTAAATTAGGGTTTTTACTGGTAGTAGAAAAACAGAGTAAATCTTGGTCGTGAATAAAGATTGTAGAAATTAGAAGTAAATAATGGATAAAGATGAAAAATGAATTAACTCTTATCCATATATACCTTTTTCCCCAAAAATATCAACGGTCATATTTAAAAATAAAAAATCTTTATTTGACTGACCAGACCTAACGGTAATAAATTAATTACATTTGTCATACTACCAGAGTTAAAATCGGTCAACCAGACTTAAACACTGACTCACCAGACTTAACTAAAGAATCAGACTTACATACTGAGCAAGCAATAACAAAGCTTCATATCACCAATCCATATTGTTCTGCAAAAGTTAGTCCCAACACCAAGAGAAAAACAAGAAAAGCACACAAACTCAAAAATGATTTTTTTTACTAGAATTAAATCTACTACAAGGATTAACTTCTAAAATTACCAGAATTAAAAATAACTACAAGAATTAACTTCTAATACTACCAGAATTAAAGAAAATCCTAAGTACTGGTTATTATACAAACTTTACATTTTGAAACCCCCCCTTAAGTTTAACCTCCCCTTAAGTTTATCATACAATGCAACCATAAGTAATTAAACCTAGGGCCATCAAAAGCTTTAGTTAAGAGGTCTGCATCATTGAAGTCTGTGTGTATTTTATCCACTCTAATTAATTTCTTTTCATAGCAATCCCTAATGAAATGATGCCGGATTTCTATATGTTTAGTTTTAGAGTGGTACACAGGGTTCTTAACTATACAGATAGTGCTCTCATTATCTATGTGAATTATAGTGTTCATAAAGTTCAAACCATAATCCAGCATTTGGTTCTGAATCCACAAGACTTGTCCACAGCAATTGGCAGCTGCTACATATTCAGCTTCAGTTGTTGATGTAGCTACAATGGTCTTCTTCTTGCATTGCCAAGAGATTAATCTTCTTCCAAGGAGTTGACGACCTCCATTTGTAAATTTCCTATCAAGGCTTGCACCTGCATAATCACTATCTGAATAGGCTTCCAGGTCAAAAGATGACTCTCTAGGATACCAAAGGCCCAAATTGGGTTTGCCCTTTAGGTATCTAAAGATTCTCTTCACAGCATGAAGATGTGAAGTCTTGGGGTTAAACTAAAAATGTGAACAAACACAGGCTGCATACATAATGTCAGGTCTAGAAGCAGTAAGATACATTAGAGAACCTATCATTGATCTGTAAAGATGCACATCTACATCAGCAGCATCTTCATCCTGTGTTAAAGGCACCTTGTTCTCCATGGGATTGACTGCAGTCTTCACATTTGAAAAGGCAAACTTCGTCAAGATCTCTGCTACATACTTGTCTTGAGAGATAAAGAGTCCATCTGCTTGTTATTTCACTTGCAGTCCTAAGAAAAATGTGAGTTCACCCATAGAACTCATCTGAAACCTCCCCTTCATTAATGCTTCAAACTCCTCACACCAAGACCTTTAAGTAGAACCAAATATGATATCATCCACATAAACCTGGACTAGGATGATATCCTTCTTATTTCTCTTGATGTACAAGGTCTTGTCAATCACACCTCTTTTGTACCCATGCTCTTCAAGGAAGTTGGAGAGAGTTGCATACCAAGCTCTGGGAGCTTGATGGAGACCATATAAAACTTTGATGACTTTGTACACTTTCATAGGTTCTGCTGGATCAACAAAGCCAGGAGGTTGATGAACATATACCTCTTCTTCTATAGTGCCATACAAAAAGGCACTCTTCACATCCATCTGATAGACTATGAACCCCATATATGATGCATAGGCTAAAAATAACCTAATAGCCTCAATCCTGGCTACCGGAGCAAAAACCTCATCATAATCTATCCCCTCCTCTTGTCTATACCCTTGTGCTACTAATCGTGCCTTATTCCTTACAACCACTCCTCTTTCATCCCTTTTGTTCCTGAAGACCCACTTTGTGCCAATCACCTTAGCTCCACTTGGTAGATCTACAAGAACCCAAACTTTCTGCAATTTGAATTGCAATAACTCCTCTTGCATTGCTTCCACCCAACTCTCATCTTCAAGTGCTTCAGAGACTTTGGTGGGTTCCTTTTGAGAAAGGAAACAAGCAAACAAGCAATGTTGTTGGTCCTTGTGGTTGACCCTTTGCTGCTTCTTAATAAGACTGATAAGTGCATGAGATGTAGGAATCTTTTGCACTTTACTTCTGGTTTGAACAGCTGATTGAGGATCACCAATTATCTGACTTTTGGGATGAACTTTGTGAATTCTGAGTGTTGGAGCTGGGCTTACATCTACTTCAGTGGGTAGGTTGTTGAAGTCAGTAACTACCCCTTCTTCATCATAAGAAGCCCCATCAAAAATGCCTTCATCTGGCTTATCAAAGACCTCAAGTTCAGGCATCTCAGAATCATCAAAATCAGCATTTGGAGTAGACTCAGGTTGAGCAGAATTAACAGCATCTCTACCAGACTTAACTGAGTTAATGCTGGTAGGCTTCTCTCCATCAGAATTAATGGCAATACTACCAGGATTAATCAGATTAGTGCTGGTAGCCTTCTTCCCAAGATGTTTGTCAGCCAAAGCATTTATTTCTTCTCTAAAGGATAAGATTTCTTCTGAAGCCTTTGTAGGAGAACTCTCTTTTTCTTGAGGCTTGTTCACAGTCTCCTTCCTTTTTGTAGAAGATTTCTTTAATCCTTCATTTGTAGTAACATGGTTGACTTCTGTGGTAGAAATCACACTAATCTCCTCAATTTCTTTGCCTTGATCAGCAGTGCTTGCATCTTGAGTACCTGCATTGTTGGGCACTTCTATGGAACCTGCATCATGGTTAGCTTGATTCTCCTTGGAGACAGGAATATAGTTCATAGAATCAGTTAAATAATCAAGATCAAACATCGATCTATGACCTAGTCCCTTCACATTGGGTTTTTCCTCAAGAAAATTAACATGAAGATTTTCCTCTACTTTCTTGGTCACTAAATTGTAAACCCTAAGGGCCTTACTATTCAGTGAATGCCCAACTAGAAACCCCTCATCAGATTTTCCTTCAAATTTTCCAAGCACACTTAAGGTATCGAGAATGGTCACATGGCACCCAAAAGGCCTTATATAGCTAATAACTGGTTTATGGCAAAAAATAAGCTCATAAGGTGTTTTATTCTAAGGCTTGGTCACTCTAGCCCTATTGAATATATAGCAAGCAGTTGCAATTGCTTCAGTCCAAAAGGTTGTGGGTAAGAATGAGTCTGCTAGCATGGTTCTAGCTGCCTCAATCAGGGTCCTGTTCATTCTCTCAGCAACTCCATTTTGCTGTGGAGTTCTAGCATTGCTATGTTGTTGCTTAATTCCTTTTTCACCACAAAACTCAATCATGCTCCTATTCTTAAATTCTCTGCCATTGTCAGTCCTAATGATCTTAACCTTGTGATTGAGTAGGTTTTCTATTTGCCTAATGAACCTTTGAATTAAATCAGAGGTTTCATCTTTAGTAGTCATAAAGAATACCCAACAATACCTGGTGCAGTCATCAGTAATGACAAGGCAATAACTAGCATGGTTGATACTTCTAACAGATGTAGGGCCAAACAGATCCATGTATAAGGTATGCAAAGGCTCAGTGACAATCCTATCTAACTTAGCCTTACAAGAAGCTCTATGCTGTTTGCCCTTATTACAAGCTACACAGGCATGGTCATTCCTAAAAACCTTGGAAGGTAAGCCTCTAACTAAATTACCCTTCACAAGTTTGTTCATATTCTTGAAATTAACATGACCTAACCTTTTATGCCACAATTTAGATTCATCCAAAGTAGCTTTTGCAAGCAAACTAGCAGAACCTTTTGCAACTTCAGGTACTTTCATATCAAAACTGTACATGTTGTGTTGTCTAGGAACTTTAAGAAGTATCTTACTTTCATCAGGCATCTTAAAGTTCGAAGTCAATACAAAACATTCAGTTTCACTAAAAAGCACCTTATGCTGCTTATCACAAATTTGTGATATTGAGAAAAGGTTAAACTGCCCTAGTTCTTTTACAAAAGATACATTGTCAAATTCTAAATTGCCTACAACAATTCTACCTTTACTAGTTATATGACCTTTACTCCCTCCAAAGGTAACAGAACCTCCTTGGAATTCTAGAAAATCCTTCAGATGATTCTTGTTACCAGTCATGTGCCCAGAGCACCCACAATCAAATATTCCTTTGTCTTCCATGTTCTTCAGTGGATGTTCCTGCACAAAAGTGGAGAAATTAGTTTCTCTTTAGGACCCAAGCCTCTGAAGACTTGGGTCTGCCCTGTGGATCAACAAATTTATAGGTCTTGTATGAGCTTGATCCACTGTTGTTCTTGGATTCATAAGTAAGTGTGTTCTTAAAAGGATCCCAAGACCAACATGCTGGGGTCTTAACAGCAGAATCCCCATTTTCCCTTACAGCACTTGAGCTTGAAGCTTGTGCTGCATTATTAGTAAAAGGACTCCTCATAGGTGAATAAGGTTTGTAAAAATTGCTTCTTTGATTATATGAGTTCACCTGTGGTCTATTTATTGGTTGCCTGGGTCCAGAATGATTAAACCACCCAGAATTAACACTTGGCCTCACATAATTAACATTTTGACCAACAGAACTGACATTTGGTCTACCAGAATTAAAATTTGGTCTACCAGAATTAAAATTTGGCCTACTAGAATTAAAATTTGGTCTACCAGTACTAACAGATGACCAACCAGAATTAACATTAGGCATACCAGAATTAAATTGCGCTGGTCTAGTCACAAACTTATTAGCATGATTAATCCTGTTAGCATTATTCCAAACTGGTTTATCATTCATATGGCTAGCATTAACACTCTTATCCTTTCTAAGTTCAGCCTCTCTTTTCATCCTATCCTCATGAAAATCACAGTCCCTAATCAAATGACTTAGACTACCACACACAAAGCATCTTTTAGGACCAAAATTGTGGTTTCTCTTGTACTCTCTTCTCATTCTATCAGGTTTTGGTGACTCTTGATTTTTGACAGATTTCCTAGGAGATTTTATGTGAGAATCACAACTAGGTTTATCTGTATGAGGTTTGGGTATAGTCACAACTGGTTCACTATTTTTGACTGATCTTGACTCAGAAACATCTTTAGGTGCACTCTCTGATTCTGAATCAGACTGCTCAGAGATATCTCTAGTAGATCCTTCACTGTCATTGGTTTGACAAGTGGAGTATTCACTAGATTTGTCATCTGAGTTTCCTGTCTCAGGATAGATAGGACTCTTTTTACCATATACAAACAAAGAGTCATCTAGGTCTTTCTTTTGTAGAGGAGTGTAATCTCCACTTAATGGAGGTGGCACCCCTTTAAAATTATCAGTTTTAATGAACCTATTGTACACTGGCTTACCAATAGAATCCTCTTTTCTACATTTGAACACAGATCTGTCCATCTCTTCCTCATAGCTTAGAACTTCACTATCAGACTGTATCCCATAACCTAAGCCAATTTTACTTGTAGAGCTCATACTAGATGCTATTATCTTATCCTGAAACTTAGCAGAATGAGTCCATTTATCTACTTTCTTTTGCAATTCATCTCTTTCCTTAACAACCTTCAAGCCTGCTTTTCTATATCTCTTAAGTTTTTCATCTTTTTCATATATCTCATTAGCTTGAAAGGTGAGTTTTTCATTTAAGGAAGCTTGTTTGTTTTGATAGTTTACTATTTGTGTTTCTAAAGTTTTAACAACTTTAGTATAAGCAAGAAATTTTGCTTCCTGATCACCTATTTGTGTTAATTGTTCAACACATAAAGCTTTAAGATGATTATATGAATCAATGCATAATTTTGAGCACAAAGATACCTCATTACTGGAACCAATAGCCATAAGTGCATGGTTTGGCTCTTCATCCTCAGATGTGTGTTCATATTAATTCACAGCTCCAGCTTCTAATGTCATCAAGCTCGTCTGATTCTTCCTCATCTTATCATCATCTTGAGAGTCAGAACCCTTCTTCTTTTTCCAATCAGTAGTCACTTTTTCCGTGCAATCTCTGGCAAAGTGACCATGCTTGTGACAATTGTAGCACTCAACAGTCCTCCTATTGTATCCCACTGGTGACTTCCCATCAAGCTTAATGTTCCTCCCAGTCTGCTTGTAAAACTTCTTAACCCTGAAAGCAATCATGGCAATTTGCCATTTGATATCCATTTCTTCAACTTCAACATCATTGATCTGTTCCAGATCCTCACTGATGAAGTCTTGATCTTCTGGTTCCTTAGCAAGAAGTGAGTAAATTACTTCATCAGCAAAGCCTGCTGGAGCATCTCTTTCTTTTCTCATGCTGCTAGAAGAAGTTCCATAACCACCAGAATTAATGCTGCCAGACTTAACCTTGTTAGTGCTGCTCTTGCCTTGAGAAACAAAAGCAACATTTGTAGAACTTGAAGATGCTTTTCCTTGGATTTCCTGTTCAAACACCTTGAGGTTGTTGTACAGGTCATCAGTAGTCATGGTGTCAATTTCACCATTCATCCTCATGGTCAATGTCACACTTGACCATTCTTTTGGTAGTGCTCTAAGAAACTTTTGGTTTGCATCTTCTTCTGACACAGCTGCACCATGAACCTCCAATTGTGATAGAAGATGTTGAAACCTATCATAACCTTTTTCCAATCCCTCTGAACTGGATACACTGAAAGCTTCAAATTGCTATTTAAGAACAGCCTTTTGCATCTTCTTGGAGTTAGCATTCCCTCCAAATCTTTTCTTGATAGCCTCCCAAATTTCTTTGGCATCATTCATGCCATGAAACCTTCTCAAATGCTCTTTGGGAATTGCCATTAGCAGCATAGTCTTGGCCTTCTTCTCATTTTCAACAGCTCGTATCTCTTCAGCAGATACTGGCGGTAATATCCTAATCACTCCATCTGTTCCTTGTGAAATCCTTTTCTTCGAATTCCCATTCTGTATGACCTTCCAGGCTTCGCTGTCAATATATTCCAGATAATGTTCCATCTCCGTAGCCCAGATGTCATATTCTTCTCTTTTTAGGATTGGGAGTTTTATGTTGGACATGGTTGTTGTTGCAGAGATGGGTTGTTGTTGTCTAGATGTGCTTGCTTCAGGTTTTTCTTCATCATGGATTAATTTTTCATCATCACTTTTGTGAACTGAGAAACCATCATTCTTATTGGGATTTTCAACGTCAGACATGTTGCCGGGTTTAGGAGAATGAATTTAGGGTTTGGTTATTCTGTTTCTTCAAACTCAGAGTCTCTTTACAGGCTCTGATACCACTTTTTGGTCCACACGAATTATGGATCCAAGTAGCCTTGTTACTTGTTAGACGACTTGTATAAACCAAATCGATCTAAGTAAGAAACTCTAACACTTTTCTTATTGTTAATGCGGAATCTTAACAACAAACAATGAAGAACACAATAATAATAACTAACTTCGTATATTGATTCTTTTAATCTAAGTGATTACAATCTTCGCCGTTATCAAAAACTAATGACTAAGGTTCCTTTTATACACTAAGGAAACCCTAGATACAAAACTTGTTGAAGGATATACGTATCTTCTATAAAGATAATTACGTATCCTTTCCTAACTTATATCTAACAAACTTTCCTAACTTTCATGACCAGACTTAACAACTAAAGTCAAACAGACTTAAATTACTCTACCAGACTTAATAATGAACAACCAGACTTAACTATTACAAGACTTAACTAATAACACTAACAGACTTAATTACGCAGTCCACCAGACTTAATTCTGTTCTTCCATTAAGTCTTCTCTTGTCTTGTGATAATTCCCAACATTTGATAACGTTCAAATTGTACATATTTTTAGGAGCGTTATCATGGATTTTATGCATATATTTTGATCACTTTTATGAACTTATGGTACTTAATGAAGTATAATTTCTATTTTAGGTTCATGGAAGCTCACGACAAAGAAAACCAAGAAAAAGACGAAGAAACGATCAATAAACGAAGATTTATGCATATACGAAGAATTCCCGACAAAAGCGAGTCTCGTGGAATATATTCGAAAAGATAAAGTCATGAAGTTGTCACTCCAAAGACTCAAAGAATAAAGCACAAGAGGGAAAACGAGAAAAGAAATGAAGAAAAGAAGCTAAAACGAAGAAATAATGGAAGACTCGTTGTTCCCGACATACCTCCACCATTTTGGCCATAACTTGAGCATACGAACTCGGATTTAGTTGATTCAAGCGGCCACGGAAAGCTAAGAGAAAGATCTAAAATTTTCATGAGGCCAATTTGCTCCAACCGATTGGATGGATCCCGAAACCGATTGGTTGGTCAGCTCGTTATTTCTTCATCACTAATATTTCATTTGTGTACAAGCCAATTCTAGATCCTTCCCATGTGCATTCTAGGCCATTCCACTCTACTTGGAGGCCAAGTTGGAGCATTTATCACCCAAGGTTTGAGAGTAGTATAAATAGGAATCATTTGTAAGAGTTTTACATACCATTATCATCCAATTCTATCCCAATAATCTCACAACTCATGTAAACTTTAAAGATATTTCTCTTAACCGCCCCTCACCTTTTCCAAAGGTGTTGGGGGGTTGGCTTGGGCGTCATTTCTAGAAGGCAAGGCTAGGACTTTGTATTTCATCTTATGAACTTTGGTATATTCTCTTTTAATATTAAGCATGTTTGTTTCTTTGATTGTGTTGATGATGTGATTATTCTTATTTGTCTTGTGAATGATGTCTTAATACTTGTTTGGTTCATATGATAACTTGTGATAAAAGGATGTTTGGGAATAATTAGTGTTTGTTTGATAACATCATATTTGGTTAAATTAAATCTTGTTATTGTTTATTGTTTTGATTAATCATTGTTGGGTCCACACCAAGGATTCTCAATAGTGGTTGATTTCAATTCATTAGTCGACGAATGTTTTGGTCTTGTACTTTGTGACGATTGTATGAGAAACTTAATAAACATAACAAGTAAAGGTTTAATTTGGATTAAGGGTCGAAAGGAATCTTTTGAATATGTGTTCTAATCAAGTAAATGGAACTTCACGAATTAATAACATTAAAGATTACGGTTCGAAAGGATTCTTTCTTGTTATAGGCATAAGGCTCATGACATGACCATTTGATTGAGGCTTATACATATTTGATTTATAAAAGACTAAATTATTATTGGTTCTAAAGGTTGAAATGATTACCTTTGATAATATGTTTTCCAACCTAACCATCCTAATATTAGTAAAGGCTTACCCCAAGTCCTTACTAACTTATTATCATTGCCAAACATGTATGTTCTTTGTGTGATTGTTCTCATATTGCTTTCCTTGTTGGTTTGATCCGTGACAATCATAACCATCAACTTATTACTTGCTTAAACAAACAAACGACACTTGAGTGCAACCAAGTCTTTTGGGACGACCTTGACTTACCAACCTCTATACTACATACGACTAGGGTATACTTGCCCGAATGTGTTTCTAGTTAATCGGTAATTCTTGTTTATAAATTTAAAACCTTTTGCAAATGCATCAGTCATTATGAAACCTCACTAAGCTCACAAAATGAGCTTTAAACAACCTATGTTCAACCTCATGTTGCTCATACAAACCAAGAGCCACAGCAAATCTCGGCAAAGTATACGCATGCTCATTCCCGCATAACCTAAACCAAATATAAGTCTCCCTCATAAGATCAACCACTTTCCTTTCAAAATAGAAAGTTGAAAAGAATTCCAAACACCATTCTCGATACACATCTTCATAGATACTAAAAGCTCTTTCCCATGAGAAATCTTCAAACGTATCCCCATCACCAGGATACACATAAGTCATTTTCATCATCTCCCTTAACTGATTTTCACATTCATACTTCGTAAACAAACTCCAATCAATTAAACGTGGTTCGGCAATAGTCCTAACCTGTAACTTAGAAAGGCGCTCACGATAGGTATGCTTTTCTTCCTTCTTCAACTTACTGAACTTAAGATTCTCATTGCTTTCCGATTGAACATTATAGGTAACCTTGCTCCTTGCATTTCTTTGAACATACTTAGTCACAATCGGGTTAACTCGAACACGCGATGAACATGAAGAACCTACAACATTACTCTATAGAAAACGCAAATATATATTATTATAAGAGTATAAGAACCAACGCTACACGATTTAGAAGTCCAAAGAGCTCATTTGAAAAAATTTCAATAAATATTAACGAGCCCTCCATCAGATCGGTATTGGCTTCCATCCGATCGCATGGAGTAAAAAGTCTGTCCCAACCGATCAGTCGCAACCCGTAACCGATTCGGTTGGGGTTCTGCTGCAAACGAAAAAACTTTTTATTTTTTACTTCAATCGATTTCTAACAATTCCAACTCTCTCCTAACCTGCATTTGAACACTTATGATGGTTTCTACAACTCTAATTCGTTCCTATATCGATCCATAACATCTCCAAATGATTTCTTAATCAATTCTATAACACCCAAGAACACTAGCAAATCAAACTCTTCAATTAGTGTTCTAATCAACAATGCACTATCCTAACATCACTAATTAACAAGCATATAACATCTAGGAATCATCAATTGCAACTTAATTCGATTTAAAGTTTTGACCCAATTCAATCTGAAAATTCAATTAACCACTTCTTCCTTAAAACTTAATCAATCAATCTAATTCTTTTTGCAATGTATTCCTCTATCAATTACCCATCTATTCCTAAAATATTACATCTTAATTCGAAGTCTATCAAAAATACCCAAATCTTGACCTAATTCAATAAATCCGAATTAAAACCTAATTAAACCAAATTGATGATGTTACTTACTTGTTTTGGAGCCATGGATGATCTCTAAACACTCCTGCAACTTCTAATTAACTTCTTATGGTCAAATTTATGGACCCAAATATGGTGGATTTTGTGTGTGTGGGTTTCTTGTGATTTTTGAAATTGTGGGCTTATATATTCAACTCCATCCGATCAGCTTCATGATCCAACCGATTCGGATTAAGTTTTTGTAAAAATTCACTTTTCCTTGTAAATACACTTTGGTAAACTTGTAAAAGTAAACTCAAATGTATTTTTCCTTCAAAAATCTCTTTTTGTATGTAAATGTTCCACCGCACTTGGTCTACCAAAATTTGTCCAAGTCTATGACTACTAACTCTAAACAAAATTAACACTAAAAATCTCAACTAAAAACATAAACTCCATAATCATAAAAACTTAATAAAGAGAAGTCTTAACCTAAACCTTAAAAATTAAAACTTAAAATAACTTAAATGCAAATATTAAAATACTAAAATGCATAAAAATTAAAAGAAACAAACAACTAGCACAAGTTTTGTTCTTTATTCTTCAACTTGTTGCACTTGATCTCCTTCATCCTTGAAAGTACTCATGCCTTAGAATGTCTTCACTTTGAAATTTTCCAGACAACTTCCGGTTTGTCTTTTGTGTCTTAAACCTTCTTGCAAAATTCCTTCCACTTGGGCTGTCACAACTCGTAATTTCAGGTCATTTTTCAAACCTCGACAATTTACTATTCATGAGTTACTATTCATAAAACACTATTCACCAATCACTATTCATCATTTTTGAATCCAGTTTGAGACTTTGAGAAGTCGTCAAAAATTTTACTATTCACATGACACTATTCATTCCCGGAGAAAAATCACTGTTCATGCCCATAAATAGTGCATCATTCATCATGTCGTAAACTAGGTTTACGAGGATTCAAATACGCGTAACCAGTTAGGTTTAGCTGCATATTCATGCATCATCAGTAAGGACACATCATACAGACTAGAGTAGTCTGCATATCATCAGTAATGTCAGTACCATATCAGTTCATGCATGTGTCTGTGTGATTTTCATTGACGTATGCATAATTGTTTAATTAACGTTACCACTCAGTCATTTCTACCAACAGTAAATCAAATACTCCAGACAATGATCCTAATACATTTTCAAGTTAATAATAATGGTATAGAGATTATATTATTACTTTACCCGGTGTTTTTAAACCAATCGTTACATTTTTCATTTGACGCTTATAACTCCGTCGGTTTACGAAATTTCAATCCGATTATCATTCTAACACCCGATTCTTGCAAAGAACATGATTTTACAATTTTTACAACTTCGTCGTATCTCATTTCACCTCGTCACGAGTTATTTCTAGTTAACTCGGTACCCGATAACACCCAATGTATACACAAATTAGCTAAACACTTACACTAAGTGGGACACTTGGCACAATTACAACAAACCCTTCCATTTTACCCCATGTGTGCCCCCCCCCCCCCCCTTAAACCCCCATGTAGCTAATCCATCCAAATTGCATTAATTGAATTTCCCTTCATTTATTTAGAAAGCCACTAACACCAACACATACAACATAACCATCTTTGTGAAATAAAGATCAAACTCTCTCCATTTCATCCACCCCATTCGGCCACATCAAGAACAAGAAGAGAAATCCATAGATTTTTCAAGAACAAGGCATAAACATACTCCATTTACCTTCCTAGTTAAAGCCTTGTGATCAAAACCTCAAGTTATTGCACCTTTCTTATCAAATCACTCCAAATTGTAAGTAAACTTCAAGAACATCATTTTGATCTTTTCATTCTTTTATTTACTTCATATGATAATGTATTTTCAAGATTATACTAGTTACTTTTGCAAGTTACTTATGTTTTGATACCATTTTGTTTATAAACTATCACAAACACTAGATCTATAAGTTTCACTAATAACCACAAGAGATCCACCAAGATTGGTGATGTTTAGGACCCCATGACACCCTAAGAAGGTGTATGGTAGGATTTGCGAACTTGTGGAGTTGATTTGAGGTTGTATGATCAAGATTAGAACCATAGAAATGAGTTTTTAAAACATATATATACCTACTGTCCAAAATCGTGTAAACTGGAAAACTCAGTAATTTTTGGCATATTTTGGCCTTCATATTCAGAAAGTTCTTTCAAAAACGAAACCGTGGCCGCAAGAATCACTAAAATCCGACTTATAACGAAGGAGATATGATCATTCGAAGTTAGACGACGAAAACTAATTTTCTGAAAATAAGCGTGCTGTTAGCCGAACTTTAAATGACCAAACGAGGCGTTAGACGTAATCTAGATGACCCGAACCATTGAGATTATGTTAGTTCATGTTATGACGAATCCGTGGATATAAAGAACGTAGAAAACGAGCTTATAACGACCAAGATATACACGTTCAAAGACGATGAACTCTATTATATTTTTCAGCCCTAATAGAAAGTATTTTTCTAAGTATATACGTTAACATTTTTACAAGCCATTACATTGATAGCCGGTTTTCTATCTATTCAAGACGCGTATGATCAAAAGTCCAATAACACGACACGAAAGACTTGTAACAACGTTTTATTTTCAAGGACGTCAAATTCATTCACAACACTTAACGTGCACTAATTCGCGACTAGTTTTGCGATGCCGTTTTGGATATATTTTCACAAGTATGAAAAGTATTGTTTTGCGACGAAAACATTATATTTGCCAATAGAACACCAAACAAGGATCATGAAGTGTAGTTTTAACATATTTGCGCGAAATGTGGTTTATAACTTAACAAGACGTCAAAATGTATCTTTCGACGATAAACATTGTTTTCAAAACTTTCGAGTGGTATCGATAACATACGTGTTTGCATGAGTAACATCATTTTATTTGCTTACCTTAGATCATATCATTCATGATAGGTCGTGGTTAGAGACCGAGCTTTGTTTCATCATATCTATTATGATCATTGTTGCTTTATCATATCAGGTGAGTTTTCATAGCCCCGTTTTAAATTGTTTATTGATTTCTAAACTCTTGGGGGAGAATACATTGCACCATTTTTATATGCGGACCAAAGTATACAAACTCATTACATTGCTTAAGTTTCATCATTGCCCAGATTAAAGTCCCCTTATATTATCATGAACCGTTAATTGTTAGTAAGCGAGAGTGAGTGGATAGATCTATTGAGGGTGACTCCTCTGTTCGGGTTGGTAGCACCAACTGGTCAAACGAACGCATTTCATTTTTGTCATATTTGAGTGATTGGCAAACACTCGGTTGGGGCATTTCATTCAGTCTAGCATCGGGGTCATGAGCTTAGAGCTAATGTATCATTTTTATGTGGCATGGATTTGTCATACACTTTATACTTGTGGTTTCCGTACAATCATTCATTTACATAAACCTATGATCTCACCAACATTTTTGTTGACCATTTTTAGCAATGTATTTTCAGGTAATTAAGGTATCGCATGTTGGCTTGCATATGGACATCATGGAGTCGCGGAGTCGACGCGTCTCACTTTATATTTTATGCACTTATCCATCGTTTGAATTGTATGAACTTGTTTTCTGAAAACTTGTTTCACCTTTTGGGACCTAGCTTTATAACTCTGAATGTTTTAAATAATCAAACGATGTATTTTCTAAACGACACTTTAGGTCGTTCAATATAACTACAACTTTGGTGCTATGACCGGTCGTGCCCCTGAATGACTTATTCCGCTGCAAGTCACGAAATTTGGGGGTATGACAGATTGGTACCAGAGAAAAGGTTATAGCGAACTAGGTTATTCATTATACCCTAGACTATAGCTGCACCATCATAGCATCTCATCATTGTGGCATAAGTGCATATTCATTATATCACATGTAGTGATTGCGATTTCATACATATATCATTTCATCATAACTCACATTGTGTAAATTTTTATTTACTTTTATTTCACATCTGTTGTTTCAGTGATGTCTTCGGATTCACACCCTATTGTTATCTCGTCTGAATCTGAGTCAGCGGACGATACTTCTTCACTACCCTCTATCATACTAGAGTCAGTTTCATCACCATCGCTACCCACTATCATTTTATCATCAGTGGAGCCTACTCCACAGTCTTCACCAGTTATGTCAGAGGCCGAGACAGAACCCTTTAAGGAGGGGGAAGTCGTGCCTACACCACCAGTTTCACCTGTGATCCATCGTGGTCCCAGAGTTGTTCCGGTCATTCAGCCGGGGGAGCAGATACCCTGTGGTCGAGTTTACCGCACATACCCAGGTGGGCCGCGCATGAAGCGTACTGTTGCAAAGCAGGTTCATCGTCTCACAGTCAGGTCACCAGCTGCATTTGTATCTTTACCACCACCATCATCACTTACTTCATCTCAGCCACTCCGTCGCCGCTTGACAGCGAGGAGGAGTGTGACATTCAGTACACCACCACCATTATCACCTTTACCATCCTTATCATCATTGTCTCCACCATTGCCATCCCTATCAGCACCACAGATGCCATTAGCACCAGCTCACATCAGAGATTCTACTCCTACGTCAGACCTACCGCTCAAAAAGCGGGCTCGTCTTGATATTTCATCTCCAGATACTTCAGATGCCACAGAGATAACACCACCCCGCAGATTCGAGGTTGGTGAGAGCTCGAGGGTTGTTGCTGACAGATTGACTACTGTTGCTACATTTGACTCACGACTAGATCAGCTTCAGGCAGAGATTGAGAGGGCATTGTCTCATCTAGACGAGACTCCAGTGAGCCATATTGAGGCCATTGAGGAGGAGGTCGAGGGATTGATCCAGGGCAGGGTTGCCATTGATGTTTCACACCAGGGTTTAGAGGCTCGTCAGTTGAAGAGTTCAGAGCATATCACACAGCTTAGGCAGGAGGTGCCGGGGTTAGTTGACAGAGCACAGAGGTTCCAGGATGAGCATCACGGCCTGGTCGATGAGTTATCTTCAGTTCAGGCTAGGTTGTCTGCATCAGAGACTAGAGAGACAGACCTTCAGACTCGAGTTCAGCACTTAGAGGAGATCGTTGTTGCGATGTCTAGGGATATTCATAGGATTTTCTGCAGGTTAGATGGAGCACCCGGAGGAGGTGCCTAGTGTTAGACTGTTATCATATAGCTTGTACATTATTATCCTAGTCCCGGGGTGTGGGACATAGTTAGTACTTGTTGTCTTTTGATTGTAGTACAAACAAATATATCAAGTGTGACTCTACTATGCAGGATTTTCGTTGTGCTATTTTATGATATTGGTCTGCGTAACCGAAATTTTCATGTATTATATTCATGTGCGATGTGATTATACTTATGATGTTTCGTTGTGGTTTCATTGTATTTATACATGCTATGGTTGTATTTATACGTATTGTGGATGTATATACATGTTGTGGTTGTGTATATTGTGTATGAAGATCGTTTCCATTGTGAGTTCTCATTGTTATATTCTTTTGTGATTGTGAAGAATCATGCCACCCAAAAGAGCTACTCCTGCTATGACACCCGCCCAGATTAAGAGACTTGTTGCCGACAGTATTGAGGCAGCATTGGTAACTGAAAGTGCTGCCGTAGCTGCAGCTGCTGCTGAAGCCGCTTCGCGGGCAGAAACCGCAGAAGCCGCAGGAACAGATACTAATGGAACAAATGGTCGTAAATGTACGTACAAAGATTTCAAGAGTGGTGATCTAGAAAAATTCAAAGGCACTGAAGGAGCCACTGCCATGATCCGATGGTTTGAAAAGACAGAATCAGTATTCCTTCTATGCAACTGTCCGGAAGACAGCAAGGTTAAGTTTTCTACTAGTACACTCGTTGGGGAAACTATGTCATGGTGGAATTCGTATGCAAAGCCCATGGGAATGGAGAATGCTCACAAGCTTACATGGGATGAATTCAAGAAGTTGCTGACAAAGAAGTTTTGCCCACGAACAGAAGGAAAAAGATGGAAACAGAGTTTTATGAGCTAGTGACAGCAGGTAATGATATTGAGGCTTATATCAGAAGATTCCAGGAATTGGCAGCATTATGTTCGACAATGGTTCCGGATACTGAGAAGCTATTGGAGAATTTTATTGGAGGATTACCTCACAACATCCGTGGTGATGTGATTTCTTTTGACCCACAAACATTGGATGAAGCAATCAGAATGTCTCAGAAACTCATGGCTCAGATAGTGAAGAAAGGAACTGCTTCAGACAACAACAACACCAACAGTAACCGTAACTACAACAACAACTACCGAAACAACAACTATAACAGCAACCGAAACAATTGCAATAACAATAACAACAAAAGAAATCGGGACAACAACCAGAGTAGCAATGTTACTCAACCACCACCCAAGAGACAGGAAACTGCAAAGGCTTATGTTGCAGGTCAAACTGAGAAATGAGGTTACAGTGGTACTTTACCTAAGTGCAACAAATGTCAATCCCATCATAATCCTGGAAATTGTCCGAATCTGTGTGGAAACTGTAAGAAAGTTGGTCATTCAACCAGGGATTGCAAAGCTCCGATTGTGGTTGATAATCAGAAGCCCCCAGTAACATGCTTCGGATGTGGAGAAATTAGACACTTCAAGAAGGAATGTCCAAAAGGAAAGAATCAGGGAAACAATAACCAAGGTGGAACAACTAGGGGAAGAGCTTATGTCCTTGGAGGAGATGATGTCAGGGAGGACCCGAGTGTCGTTACAGGTACGTTCCTCATTAATAATCGTTATGCATCCATATTATTTGATTCAGGAGCCGATAGAAGTTTTGTTTCTACTGCATTTGCACCATTACTCAACATTGAACCAACCGCATTAGATATTCCCTATCACATTGAACTAGCTAACGGTAGTTTAGTTGGCACCAACACAATCATTCGTGGTTGCACTCTTAATTTTCTTAATCACCCGTTCAACATAGACCTCATGCCAGTAGAACTTGGAAGTTTCGATATTGTCATCGGTATGGATTGGTTATCTCAACATCATGCCAGAATCATCTGTGATGAAAAAGTTGTTCATGTTCCTTATGATGGCGAAACATTGGTCGTTCGCGGAGAACGCAGTGGGACTAGACTCAGCATCATCTCGTGCATTAAAACAGAGAAATACATAAAGAAGGGTTATTATGCATTCTTGGCTCATATCACAGAAAAGAAGTCGGAAGAGAAGCGACTTGAGGATGTGCCAACAGTTAGAGATTTTCCAGAAGTTTTTCCAGAAGACTTGCCAGGACTGCCACCTACTCGCCAAGTCGAATTTCAGATTGAATTAGTACCGGGAGCCGCACCGATTGCGCGAGCACCTTATCGACTTGCACCTTCAGAAATGCAAGAAGAGTTATCGAACCAATTGTAAGAGCTCTTGGATAAAGGATTCATTAGGCCGAGTTCATCGCCTTGGGGAGCACCAGTTTTGTTTGTAAAGAAGAAAGATGGATCTTTCAGAAGGTGCATTGATTATCAAGAGCTAAACAAATTAACGGTGAAGAATCGTTATCCACTTCCCAGGATCGACGATTTATTTGATCAGTTGCAAGGTTCCAGTTATTACTCCAAGATCGATTTGAGATCGGGTTACCATCAGCTTAAGGTTCGGGAGGAGGATATCCCGAATACAGCGTTCAGAACACGCTATGGTCATTATGAATTTCAGGTAATGCCGTTCGGATTAACCAACGCACCAGCTGTGTTCATGGATCTCATGAACAGGGTGTGCAAGCTGTATCTAGAAAAGTTTGTGATCGTATTCATTGACGATATCTTCATCTACTCAAAGAGCGAAGAAGAGCACCGAGAACACCTCAGAACAATCTTAGAACTGCTCAAGAAAGAGAAGCTGTATGCCAAATTTTCAAAGTGTGATTTTTGGATCAGAAGAGTACAATTTCTTGGTCACGTCATTGATAGTCAAGGACTACAGGTTGATCCAGCAAAGGTTGAGGCAGTTAAAGATTGGGCAACGCCAAAAACTCCCACAGAAATTTGTCAATTCTTAGGACTTGCCGGATATTACAGAAGGTTCATTGAAGGGTTTTCCAAAATAGCTAAGCCACTAACCAAGTTGACACAAAAGAACCAGAAGTACGATTGGGGAGAAAAGCAAGAGACCGCTTTTCAGTTGTTTAAACAGAAACTTTGTAGCACGCCAATTTTATCATTGCCAGAAGGGATTGAAAACTTCGTGGTATATTGCGATGCTTCACACAAAGGACTTGGAGCAGTGTTAATGCAAAACGAGAAGGTGATAGCTTATGCATCTCGTCAGCTTAAGAAGCATGAGAAGAACTACACTACTCACGATTTAGAGTTGGGTGCCGTGGTTTTCGCACTCAAGATTTGGAGGCATTATCTTTATGGAACAAAGTGTGTAGTATTTATAGACCAAAAAAGCCTACAGTACATTCTTGATCAGAAGGAACTTAACATGAGGCAACGTCGTTGGTTGGAACTACTTAGTGACTACGACTGCGAAATCAGATATCACCCAGGAAAGGCCAATGTTGTGGCAGATGCACTCAGTCGGAAAGAGAGACTCAAGCCTTTGAGAGTCAGATCATTGGGAATGTCAATTATTTCACCACTACCATCAAAGATCCTAGAGGCTCAGGTAGAAGCACTCAAGGAAGAAAACCTACCAAGTGAAACACTCAAAGGAATGCAAGATAATGTAAACAGTTTAGTAAGGAGATCAGATGGAACATTATGCTTCAAGGATAGAAGTTGGATACCTCTCTATGGTGGAATACAAGAGTTGATCATGCACGAATCACATAAGTCGAAGTACTCTATTCATCCAGGTTCTGATAAGATGTATCAGGATCTCCAGAAGCTTTATTGGTGGCCCAATATGAAAGCAGAGATAGCTACGTATTTCAGTAAATGTCTTACTTGTGCTAAAGTGAAAGCCGAGTACCAGAAGCCATCAGGATTGCTTCAGCAACCAAAGATTCCCCAGTGGAAGTGGGAACGCATTACAATGGACTGTGTCACTAAACTTCCCAAAACATCAGGAGGTTTCGATGCTATTTGGGTAATAGTTGATCGTCTTACCAAGTCAGCTCATTTCATTCCGATCAAAGAGACTTACACTATGGATCAGCTCGCAAGACTTTATGTCAAGGAAATTGTCTCAAGGCACGGTGCACCAATTTCCATCATTTTCGATAGAGATAGTCGCTTTACTTCAAATTTTTGGGAATCATTGCAAGACTCATTTGGATCTAGGTTAGACATGAGTACCGCCTATCATCCTCAGACCGATGGTCAGAGCGAGAGAACGATTCAGACATTGGAAGACATGCTCAGGGCATGTGTCATTGACTTTGGAAATGGTTGGGCTAACCATTTGCCATTGATCGAGTTCTCTTACAATAACAGTTATCATACGAGCATAAAAGCTGCACCATTCGAGGCACTCTACGGTCGTAAGTGCAGGTCCCCAGTTTGTTGGGCCGAAGTTGGTGATGTACAACTAACAGGTCCAGAGTTGGTCAGAGAGACATCAGAAAAGATAATTCAGATTCGAGAAAGACTCCAAACAGCCAGAAGTCGACAGAAAAGTTACGCCGATGTTCGACGCAAACCATTAGAATTTCAAGTTGGAGACAAAGTCATGTTGAAAGTCTCGCCTTGGAAGGGCGTGATACAATTTGGAAAGCGCGGTAAGTTAAACCCGAGATACATAGGACCATTCGAGATTCTGGAAAAGGTTGGTCCGGTAGCATACAGGCTTGAGTTTCCGTCAGAGCTCAGCAATGTACATAACACGTTTCATGTCTCAAACCTCAAGAAATGTCTTTCAGACGAAACACTCGTAATTCCATTGGAAGAAATTCAGATCGATGATAAGCTTAACTTTGTGGAAGAACCAGCAGAAATCATGGACCGGGAGGTCAAACAGTTGAAACAAAGTCGAATTCCGATCGTCAAAGTTCGCTGGAATTCTCGCAGAGGTCCTGAGTTTAATTAACGTTACCACTCAGTCATTTCTACCAACAGTAAATCAAATACTCCAGACAATGATCCTAATACATTTTCAAGTTAATAATAATGGTATAGAGATTATATTATTACTTTACCCGGTGTTTTTAAACCAATCGTTACATTTTTCATTTGACGCTTATAACTCCGTCGGTTTACGAAATTTCAATCCGATTATCATTCTAACACCCGATTCTTGCAAGGAACAGGATTTTACAATTTTTACAACTTCGTTGTATCTCATTTCACCTCGTCACGAGTTATTTCTAGTTAACTCGGTACCCGATAACACCCAATGTATACACAAATTAGCTAAACACTTACACTAAGTGGGACACTTGGCACAATTACAACAAACCCTTCCATTTTACCCCATGTGTGCCGCCCCCCCCCCCCCCCCCTTAAACCCCCATGTAGCTAATCCATCCAAATTGCATTAATTGAATTTCCCTTCATTTATTTAGAAAGCCACTAACACCAACACATACAACATAACCATCTTTGTGAAATAAAGATCAAACTCTCTCCATTTCATCCACCCCATTCGGCCACATCAAGAACAAGAAGAGAAATCCATAGATTTTTCAAGAACAAGGCATAAACATACTCCATTTACCTTCCTAGTTAAAGCCTTGTGATCAAAACCTCAAGTTATTGCACCTTTCTCATCAAATCACTCCAAATTGTAAGTAAACTTCAAGAACATCATTTTGATCTTTTCATTCTTTTATTTACTTCATATGATAATGTATTTTCAAGATTATACTAGTTACTTTTGCAAGTTACTTATGTTTTGATACCATTTTGTTTATAAACTATCACAAACACTAGATCTATAAGTTTCACTAATAACCACAAGAGATCCACCAAGATTGGTGATCTTTAGGACCCCATGACACCCTGAGAAGGTGTATGGTAGGATTTGCGAACTTGTGGAGTTGATTTGAGGTTGTATGATAAAGATTAGAACCATATAAATGAGTTTTTAAAACATATATATACCTACTGTCCAAAATCGTGTAAACTGGAAAACTCAGTAAATTTTGGCATATTTTGGTCTTCATTTTCAGAAATTTCTTTCAAAAATGAACCGTGGCCGCAAGAATCACTAAAATCCGACTTATAACGAAGGAGATATGATCGTTCGAAGTTAGACGACGAAAACTAAATTTCTGAAAATAAGCGTGCTGTTAGCCGAACTTTAAAGGACCAAACGAGGCGTTAGACATAATCTAGACGACCCGAACCATTGAGATTATGTTAGTTCATGTTATGACGAATCCGTGGATATAAAGAACGTAGAAAACGAGCTTATAACGACCAAGATATACACGTTCAAAGCCGACGAACTCTATTATATTTTTCAGCCCTAATAGAAAGTATTTTTCTAAGTATATACGTTAACATTTTTACAAGCCATTACATTGATAGCTGGTTTTCTATCTATTCAAGACGCGTATGATCAAAAGTCCAATAACACGACATGAAAGACTTGTAACAACGTTTTATTTTCAAGGACGTCAAATTCATTCACAACACTTAACGTGCACTAATTCACGACTAGTTTTGCGATGCCGTTTTGGATATATTTTCACAAGTATGAAAAGTATTGTTTTGCGACGAAAACATTATATTTGCCAATAGAACACCAAACAAGGATCATGGAGTGTAGTTTTAACATATTTGCGTGAAATGTGGTTTATAACTTAACAAGACGTCAAAATGTATCTTTCGACGATAAACATTGTTTTCAAAACTTTCGAGTGGTATCGATAACATACGTGTTTGCATGAGTCATATCATTTCATTTGCTTACCTTAGATCATATCATTCATGATAGGTCGTGGTTAAAGACCGACCTTTGTTTCATCATATCCATTGTGATCATTGTTGCTTTATCATATCAGGTGAGTTTTCATTGCCCAGTTTATAATTGTTTATTGATTTCTAAACTCTCGGGGGAGAATACATTGCACCATTTTTATATGCGGACCAAAGTATACAAACTCATTACATTGCTTAAGTTACATCATTGCCCAGATTAAAGTCCCCTTATATTATCATGAACCGTTAATTGTTATTAAGCGAGAGTGAGTGGATAGATATATTGAGGGTGACTCCTCCGTTCGGGTTGGTAGCACCAACTGGTCAAATTAACGCATTTCATTTCTGTCATATTTGAGTGATTGGCAAACACTCGGTTGGGGCATTTCATTCAGTCTAGCTTTGGGGTCATGAGCTTAGAGCTAATGTATCATTTTTATGTGGCATGGATTTGTCATACACTTTATACTTGTGGTTTCCGTACAATCATTCATTTACATAAACCTATGATCTCACCAACATTTTTGTTGACCATTTTTAGCAATGTATTTTCAGGTAATTAAGGTATCGCATGTTGGCTTGCATATGGACATCATGGAGTCGCGGAGTCGACGCGTCTCACTTTATATTTTATGCACTTATCCATCGTTTGAATTGTATGAACTTGTTTTCTGAAAACTTGTTTCACCTTTTGGGACCTAGCTTTATAACTCTGAATGTTTTTAAATAATCAAACGATTTATTTTCTAAATGACACTCTAGGTCGTTCAATATAACTACAACTTTGGTGCTATGACCAGTCGTGCCCCTGAATGACTTATTCCGCTGCAAGTCACGAAATTTGGGGGTGTGACATGGGCAAACAATATCAAATTTCACATGCCATTCCCCATCTCCATCTTCTTTCTTGTAAACACTCGGACCATCGGGTCCCCACTCTAAATTTTTGAGTTGGACCGGTAATGATCCAATAAAATCTGTGATGAAGCTTATTTGGGTCCGAACTTACAACTACAAATAAGCTTGCTTGAACGTTTATGAGCTCTAGGCTGTTAAGCCTTGATCTAGGATTTTGGCTATTACAAGCACAATGATAATATTGGCGGAATATTCAAACAAAGAATACAATACTATCACAACAATGTTTTGCCAATTTCACCGTTTGTTTATTCCAACTAAGCCCCAATGTTACATGATCAATATAACACGATTACTATCTAATCAGGGATCAAAGATCCTTGAGGCTAAACAAACCTAACAACATTAGACCCCATGTCCAATGTTCATCAGACCCCTCGTCTGATGTTCCCACACACACTCTTTAAGTGCTTTACATTTTAACACAACTTTGTGTTGTTGTAATTTGAGAGTACGAAGCACTTTGGTGATCACTAATCACATAGTGACACACTCACTGTCCATAGTGACCCACCCTTTATCTAAGGGGTATGATCTTCCTTTTATAACATAAGGAGATCATTTACAAATTGATAAGCTTTTAGTCATCCACTTGCTTTTACATGTGTCAAGTCAATAAGATACAACTTGTATCTTGAGTGTTCAACTTGATGACTTGATAAATATCTAGATATTATATTTGTATAAACATGACTCATACAAAATAATATCTTCTTCGTTCTTATCTTTGTAGCAGCAGAGTGACTCATTGATTCAGCAGCACCTTCATTTGAACTAGCAGCAGGTTGTTACACTAGCAGCAGTCTCATTTTGTACTAGCAGTACCTTGTTGTGCTAGCAGTACCTTGTTGTACTAGCAGTACCTTTGTTTTTGCACTGGCAGTACCTTGCTTGTGAATCAGCAGTACCTTGGTGGTCTAGCAGTACCTTGCTCTTGGACCAGCAGTACCTTGTATTTTGCTTATCATTCAGTATTCTATATGTTTCATTCTTCTTGTTTTTGATCATCAAATCTATGGAATATTTAATTCCTTACAATCTGTAAGTTTATTAAACACAAAAATATTTTTAAATGGGTTAAAGAAAGCCTCCATTGCTAGAGCTCTCTCCATTTCATCTTCGATATAAAAGAAACTAGGAGTAACCGGCCCATATTTAGGCCTACCTTCCTCATCTCTTCCTATTTCAAAACATCCCAAATATTCTTCCTCATTATCTTTCTCATGCACTTCCTTTACCATTTTCCCTCTAGGTTTTGGGTAGTAAGTGTGTTTCAAAATCCCATCATCAATAGTCATCGTACCACGGCCCATGTCTATTATAGCCCCACATGTTCTTAAAAATGGTCTACCTAACAAAAGTGGTAATTCTTTATCTACCGGTATGTTAAGTACTAAAAAGTCGGCTGAAAAGGCTTGGTACCCTATTTGAACTCGAATATTTTTTACTTCACCCATTGCTTTTGCTTTAGAATTGTCGGCCATAGTGAGATTAGATTGATTAGGTTGGGGGTTACTAAGTCCTTAACTTTTGTACAACGGATATGGCACAACACTCACACTTGACCCGGTATCGGCCAATGCATACATCGGAGTTGTTCCATTCACCGTAATTGGTAAAACAAAATTCCCCGAATCACTCATTTTCTTAGGTAATCCATTCTCCATAATTCTTTCTCTCTCAACCTCATCAAAAGTTTTGTCCTCTAGCCTAGATCTAGCCATCATAACCGCATCTAATTTCTTACGGTATGTCATATAGTTATTCAACACTTCTATCACGGGCTTCTTTTCCATAAGTTCATGAAATTTCATCTCCAAATTCTCCAAGATAGCCTCCTTTTGTTCTTGAGTCAAAGGCTTAACGGTTTGTGGTGAGTTAGGTGGTGAATTAGATGATGACGATGATGAATTATCATTCTTTGGGGTGGAGGGTTGGGTTAATTTGTTAATAGGTGCTTTCTTCCTACTAGCCTTTCCCATTTTAACAACTTCTTCCTTCCCTTCCTTGACTTCTTCCATTCCTTCACATAATTCCGCAAGCATCACATCTACCTCCTTTTCTTCTTCTAACTCCGGCTCATCGGTGTTTCCATAGTCTAGAACAACAAAATCAACCTTGAAAATGTGACCGTGAATATTGACACGCACATCTTTCACTTTCTTCCTTCCGTAATCTTCATAATCAAGTCGAACAAACCCAAGTTTATCTAGCACATCCTCGGTTATATAATTATCTCCATACTCCATATTCAATTGTGCATCCCAAGCTTTGACTCCTTCCACACCACAAGGTGTAGCAAACCTCATGTGTGGTGCATCGAACTCCTTCGGAGGAGCTCTCGTAAACACAACAACCTTTTTCTTCTTTGGCAAACAAACTTGATTTTCTTCTACTTCATCTACCTTTTCAAGATCCATCTTAAATTCTTCCAACATACTTTCCAAACGATCCAAGGAATCTCCAGAGTCCTTGAACACTTCCTCTAAATTCCTCAAATACTCCGAAACTTCGCTCAAACTTTCCATCTTACTAAAGCAAATAATAACTATAACATAACCAAAAACACAAAAATCCAAATCATTAGAATTAGGGTTAGTCATAATCGAAACATACTCAAAATGAAATCATATCAAGTAACCCAACAAGTTCAAACACTCAAAACACTAAAACAACTAAAAATTGAAAAATTTTGAAAATTTTACCGACGCATCCATCCGATCGGATGGTAAAAACCCAAAATGGCCCAGCCAAATCGGATGCGGGCAACATCCGATCGGTTGGGTCGAACAAAATTAAAAAAAAAAAAAAAAAAAAAAAAAAAACTTTTTTTTTAACTCTAATTAACTTTAATATAATAACTAAGAAATAAAATTAATTATCTAGAAAAAGTTAACCAATAATTAATAACTTTAAATAAAACAAATTAACTCTACTAATAATTAACATTAACTAACAATATAAATGAAAAACTCTTAAACTACTAAACATAAAATTAAATATACTAATTACATTAACTACTATAATAAAAACTTTAAAACATTAAAACTAATCCTATGATCATCATTAATTAACTAATTAAGCAAATAATTAATTATAACTATTACTACACTTAAACTATCATTAAAGACTAAATAAAACAGAAAAATAACAAAAACAAAAAACTTTTCTCAGAGCTCCAACCGATCGGATGCTAATCCATCCGATTCGGTTGGACCTAAAACCAAACCTTTTTTTTTAACACGAAATTTCTAAATAAAAAATTATAAAATTACAAACAAAATTCAAAACAAATCAATTCAAATCCCCGGCAGCGGCGCCAAAAACTTGATGTGCTCTACCGTGTAAAAGTTTTAAAATTTATAAACACGATTTATCCGGTTCTCTATTTAACACATACGAGCAAGTATACTCGTCCGTGATAGTAAAGGTGGGTAAGTCGAGATCGTCCCAAGGGATTTGGTATTTGTATTAAATTATAACTAGCTTTGTAAAAAGGGTTGTCAATCCAATTTTTGCGAAAATTCAAAAACGTAAATAGAATCCAATCAAACAAAACATATACTTGTGTGTAATTCCTTAACCAATTGCATAGAGTATCCTACAAAGTTTGGTGTAACTTGTAATGATGCACAATTTTATATGAATGATTAACAATCAATGGTTTATATCATGAAGAATCATTACTAAGAATTCAATCTCCTAGTTAACTCCTTTCGGCCTTATTAACTATTATGACAATTCTATTAAACACTAGTTGTTTGAAAAGCAATTCTTATCTCATAATTTCCTACGAATCCTTTCGGCCTTTTCTCGTGATGAAATCGTTTCAAATCCATTTTAATGAGTAAATATGATGCTTGTCACACACCATATCCCATACTAATTCGTGCACTAACGTTTTGGAATAAAAACATAAAGAAAATCCTTTCGGCCTTTTTATTCTTTAAAATGTTTTTACCAACAAATTAAGCAAGATTAGATATTATTCAAACAGACTCATAAAATACGAAATGTTTTCATGCATCACTTTTTAAGATAAGAATACTCCACAATTAGTTACATCATACACACAAGTATGCCATAAATTACTCCATAGCAATCAACATAACAACACGCAAGTAACAAAGGAAACTTTCATTAAACTCAAAGTAAAAGTAGTTCATTGTAAGAAAACAAGATATACCTAGTTTTAGAATTACAAGAACTAGAATCGTGGAACTATAGCAACCACACTCCTCCAATCGCCTACTATTACAAGTAAACAACTCCAAACTCAAACCAAACTATTGAGACTCAAACTCAATATCTCCTGGACGTTTCTACAGCAATACTAGACTTCCGGGCAATAATAATAAGATAGTAAGTACTTTTGTGTAAGCCTTTTACTAATTTTGGGATGTCACACTAAGCATACATGCATAGGGTCCAATATATAGTGTAAGAACACTTATTCTTCAAGCCAAAACGTCCCTACAGAGTTAATATCAAGAAATGATCGGACTCCAATGATTAATGGGAAGTAAAACCTTCATTTAATGCGAAATGGTAACTACAGATCTGTCCAACCGATCGGTTTTTGGACCAACCGATCGGTTCCTCGCCTCGGTAAATTCCAACCAAATCGAATGCGGGTTGCATCCGATCGGTTAGATGCTTCATGCACTCACAACTTTAACTTTTTCTTGCCATTTCTTGTCGCATGCTTTATCCTTCATTTAGCTGCTGATTTCTTCCATAGAACTGGATCTTTCCTTGATATATGAACATGAAAATCCTAACACTATCAAATCTTTGAGTCCTTGTGTGGTTTCTCTCTTGTCTCCATCTCGAGAATCTTCCAAATGTGCATAGTCACTCCAATTCTTCGTCTTTTCAACATCTTTTCCTGTACTTGGCTACATTTACTTGCATATACACTTTTTTTCATGATTAAGTAACAAATACATACAAATATAACCAAATATGATGCACAAAATTAATGACAACGCAACTAAAAACATGCTCATTCTGAGCGTTATCAGCAGGCTTATGTACAAGATAACATTTACTAAAGTATAACTCATATACAATTCTATCTGACTGACAGCAAATAACGATGCACTAATCTTACTCATTGATGCCCTAATAACAAAGAAGCAAATTTATCAAATTATTAAGAAGGAGGTGTAATGTGTAAATGTAAATAATAGCAGACACAAACGACCATATAGATCATCCAATCAAATATATTTTGTAAGATCAAACCACCACTTCATTTCCTATTAATTCACCTCAAATGCTGTCTGAACTACTTGCCATATGAATATCGATGGCATGGCACACCAAATTTTTATCTTCATTTCTAAAACTAATATACTCGAGCCAAGAATGTCACAGTTTCAGTAATGAATATGACTACACTACAAGAAGTTCAGTGCAGGCTTATATACGAGATAACATTTACTAAAGTATAACTCATATAAAATTCTATCTGACTGACAGCAAATAACGATGCACTAATCTTACTCATTGATGCCCTAATAACAAAGAGGCAAATTTATCAAATTATTAATAAGGAGGTGTAATGTGTAAATGTAAATAATAGCAGACACAAACGACCACATAGATCAACCAATCAAATAGATCAAACCACCACTTTATTTCCTATTAATTCAACTCAAATACTATCTGAACTACTTGCCATTAACTGAACACGATAACTGATGAAGAATACCTCACTGTACAACCCGTTCCTTGTAAAGAAAACAATTTTTGTATTAAAACAATGGCTTGTGCACACATATCAGTGCACAACCCGTTCCTTATAAAGAAAGGACCCTGAGGTACGCCTCAGTGCCTCAATCCTAATATAAAGAGCGAAGGCTTCTTACTTTTGAGGAGAATTAATCGAAATTTTTGATAAGTTTTTTCAAAATTCTGCTCAAAAGAACAAGTATTCCCTCTCGTGTATAAACCTCAAAAAGTGATTTCACTTTTTGAGGGGGAGTACCTGAAATCATCTTTGTTCAAAACATAAAGTTCTTGTTGGATTCTTCCCACAAACCTCAAAAAGCATATTTTAATCAAAATGTTTTCCAAAAACAACATCAATATGCTATTTTTGAAGGTGAGAAAAATAAAATTGTGATTAAAATATGTTAACATACGTGTGGAATCTCGCATGAGCTCGACTCAGATATAACCAATGAATTGACAAAACTTAACTGTCATTAATCGAAAGGACTTGTCCTGGACGGGTAATAATTTCAAGCTGGTCTAACCAGTGATGTAAGCATGTCTCGAATAGGACTTGTCTGTGTAGAGTGTACCGTTTTGAGAGATTTTCTTTGAATGTGACCAGGACGGGTAACAATTTCAAGCTAGTCTAACTAGTGATGTAAGCGTGTCTCGAATCGGTCATGTTCACTAAAAATCAATCAATTCAAAAGTGCAAACTCCACCCGACATGTTCAAATTTATCTTAAAAACTTATGAGCACATGTGAAGGGGAGTATTTCAGAAAAAGCAAAACTCTCAAGGTGTTAACAAAATATGTTTATAATCATAAACACTTTGAGAGATTTTTCAAATGAATGGTTTATGGCAACATAGAATAATCATGGAGTTATAAGGTGACTAATGTTAGAAAATACGTCCTATGATCCGCTAGGACCGGAGGGATCTACCCACGTACAATACCAATAGTTTAATACTAGAAGTCCTTAGGTATGATTGAAAAAGAAGTAAAGAAATGAAAGGAGAAAGAAGGGGTTGAAGAATTAAAAAGAAATGTAAATGAAAGGGTGAAAAGAAATAGCCCTCCAAATGTTCAATCTTAGGGCATAAACCGGGTTCAATTCATATGCTACTGGATGTTACTACGGTGACACCAGTATTGAAGACAAGCCGTCATGGACCCAGTGACGCATTACACTAAACCTTCTAGCCACTCAAGTACCTCTCAAAAGATATTTGTTTCATTTCTCACGGAGAACCTCACATAATCTATCGACCTCTCACTCCGAGATGTGTTGATATAGAAAAGGAGACACTCTGCTCCATGCCTCCGACTACTAAAACCAAAATGCACTTAATCGAGTCTAGAGCCATGAGATTCATCAAAAGATCTCTTAGGATACACTTTCCAAAACATACACTTATGTTCGCCAAAAGGAACACGAGTTGTAAGAGTCTTTTATGAGAACTTTGGATCTTGCCACTCATATCATGGTGGTTGTTGCTATGTTTCAAATGGTCTACAGTCGTGGAGTGATACTTCGGTATACTTCAGCGGCTCACCTGAATCGTTGATGCACTTCGGTGTATATGTGTAAGCCCTCTTGGGGGTATCTGGTTTAGGAACAGCCTTGGTAAGGATTAGAGAAAGTTTTCACACTATGCTGTTAATGATATCGAAGTCCGAACCTGTAAGTGCTGGAAGCTTTATTGCTAACTGTTTTCGTGCAGGTACTCATGGAGATCGGGAGTTCCATAACCACCATTATTATCATCAACTTCACAATAGTTTCCACATGCTCATATCCACATCACAAAGTAAGTTAAATTCAAAGAAAGTTCTCACAATGATCAAAGCAAAGCAAAGTTCGAAGAAAGATTGTACGTCAAGCAAAAGAATCTACAAAGTTAAAAGATAAAGATCAAAGCAAATGAATTGAGGGCTACGTGAGTATGAAGTTTCACGGTCAAAAGATGTATGAGCATGTTGGAGAAAGATGTAAAGACAACAGAGTTAAAGACGTTGATGAAGGCAAGGCGAACCAACATAAGATCACAACAACAAGAAAAAAGAACAAAGAACTAAAGACGTCTCAAGCCAAGAAAGTCAAACATCAAGAAAAGAGATAAAGACGTCAGACAACCTAAGTATTGAAATGACCAACCCTTAGGGGGAGATTGTTGGGATTACATGTAATCATTATAAAGTGTCGGTCATTTAGTATATGTATTAGGTCGTAAACTATAAGGCTTGTATGTTAGTTACAAGGCCCGCTCATGAAGCAAGCCCATGAGCGGCCCACTTAGTGATACTAGGGCAACGCCCCTTATACGTAAGACACTATAAATACCCCTTCTCATGATGAGTAGGGTGTTGGTTCTTGGTTAATGAAACATTTCTTATTACAAATACAAGTTCCTTCCATCACTCTCTCTCTTACTTTCTCTCTCTAGAAATATCTATTCACACCAAGTAACAATGGTAGATTAGGGAACCTACAACAATATAGCCTAACAGTCTTAACTCTTGTTCTAGCAGCATCAATCCTTCAGTAGTAGTAATCTTGAACTAGTAGCATTAACTTTTGTTCCAGCAGCACTAACTACTTAGTGTATTTCCTTGAAGTTCTTCAGCATTACTAACAGTCATAAAATACACCAGGAGTTTTAATATTTGTATTAGCAGCATTAAACACTTAGAGCATTTACCTTTGAATCCCAAGAGCAGTCTTAACCATATGAGCAGTAGTATCATTAACAACATCAAGAAGCTTTAATTCCCAACAATCCTCCCATAAACTTGATATTTTCTCCTAAAATCATCAAGTTTCATTCAAAGCTTTAACCATCACCAGGAGGATGCTTCCAAACACATTACTTTTTCTTCTTCTCTTTTGGAGTGAGTATTCTCTCCATTTTCTTGAGCAGCTGATAGGCCATTTCATCAAATACATCAATTTGAAGTCTAACTGTTCCATTCAGCATCTGATGAACTATAGCATGATTCAAAGGATATGTTTTCTCAACCAGCATGTAGACCTGAAGTCCATTCATGGCCCCAATATGAACTCTAGAAGAATGATAAAGCTTCCAACTCAAAACTTTATTTTGAAACTGATCATGCCATACTCTATCTTCTGGATGAGGTTCAAACATAACGTTTAGATCTCCCCAAAGAACTCTATCCAAGATATCATCTGGCCTTGTATATCCATACTTAGCCTTGACCAACTTCCATAAAGTTTCTAAGTCCTCTTTATCAAACCTTTTAAGCATCTGTCTAAAAACACAGTAAGTCTCTGAGACTTTCCACCAGCTCTCACTATATCCCACCAAGATGTCTTTCCATGAAAGCCAGTTTTCCAATCTATGATAGGTACTTTGGTCTTCAAAGGAACAACATCAACTATTTCCTCTTCACTATCTGAAGCAATTACTATCAATTGTTGCATTTTAGCTTTTTCTTTGTCAATACCTTCTTGTTCTGTCTGCTATTGGCCCTGCTCTTTTAGAACTCCCCACCACCTCTTTTGTTTCCATAGGCACAAATGTGTTCACTGATGAAGCGAAAAGTGTACCGCTTTTAGGGGGTCATTTAAGCCCTAAATCGTATTTATTTGATCAAATATTGCCCTAAATCGTTTCTTTTGTCATTTTAGGTACTTTGGAGAAGAAATCTGGAAAAGGAAGCATTTTGGACGTTTTTGGAGCATAAAAGTGAAGAAAACGACAAAGTCTCAAAATCGGCTAAAAAGTTACCTTTGACGGCGTCAGGATTTACTCCAGACGGCGTCATGGCTTGGCAAAAGTGGTGGATGTGAAAATTACTCATGATAAGCCAGAGAAATTTGCATGGGAATTCTGACGGCGTCACCCTTTGGAGTGATCAAGGTCGTCACGGCTTAATTTAAAGAGGGACGGCGTCATGCCTATATTCTGACGGCGTCAGCTTCTGATAGGCCAGAAAGGATTTTGGAGGTTTAAAGGGAGACGGCGTCAAGAAGGCCATCACGTATTATCTAGTCACAACTTGCGCGCGCGGTAGCTGTTACTGTTTTGGCCATAAAATCTTCATACGAACTCGGATTTTGGTGATTCAAGAGGCCACGGAATCGGGACAAAAAGATCTACAATTTGGTGAAAAAGGGGAGCTGACGCCGTCACTTGTTAAGGCTGACGCCGTCAGAACCTCTCGGACAGTAAACTGCCTATAAATACAACATCATAACTTCATTTTTTGTAAGCCCTAAACCCTAAGTCCGATTATAGGGTTTAGGTAGGTGTTTTTCCAGCAACTTAGAGGGTCCTAATCATGCCATAAACATCTTGTAATGGTTTGTTTATCGATTCAATCTTATGTTATGTCTTCAATTATGATTATTGTTGATTGCTCTTCATTAATTATGCTTGGCTAAATCACCTTGTGTCTACTTATGATTGTGTGAAACTTGTGTATAACTAATTAGATCTTATTGATTTCTTGTTGATGTGTGTGTCCATCTCCATCAATTAGGGCATGACAACTTCAATAGATCTAGTTGGTTTAGTTTATAATTCTTGTTTCCTATTGTCTCTTGTTTGATTGGGTGATATCGATGTTAGGCTTAAGAAAACTAGCTAACCTCCTATGCGGTAACTTGCTTGAACGTCTTAAGAAACATGAACCAATGCGTACTAGGTTTATTTGGTTGTATTTAATGCATGAGCGAATTCTAGTGATCCCATGTTAGGAGCTTCTTAGCCGGCTCGACATAGGAGTGAAGTAGGAGCTTATAGAGTTGGGGAAGTACGTACGCCACCCCACGATTGGTATTAAGGAATACAACCCGTCAATTAAAACAAGGTGTGACAATTCAATAGGTAGAATTGGATAGCTAGCAAGGAGTAACATATCATAAGTAGACATGCTTCATTTCCCTTGTAGAACCCTAGTTTACTTTTCTTGCATATTAGTTTAATTATTAGCTTTTGGGTTAGTTGATTAGCAACTAATTCCGCCCCTTCTTCCAAAACCAGAGATTTTTACTTGCTTTCCATAAAATATAAAAATACAAAAAGAATCATCCCTCACCTTTAGACCTAGTTAGATTAATTTCAATCCTAACGAACACTATTCTTTGAGTTGAACGATCAATCCCCGGTACTTGCCACTTCACTATACTACAACGGTCAGGTACACTGCCTGGTGGGGATTGCAAACTTCTCAAGATCCCTTGAGAGGTAAAACCTGTTGTAAGGTTGCAAAACCACGCATCAAGTTTTTGGCGCCGCAGCCCGGGGAGTATTTATTGCTTAGGTTGAAATTTTATTTTTATTAGGTCTACTCACAAGATTCCTATCAAGTGAGATATTTTCTTTTTATTTTGTAGCTTTCTCGTAGTCTATCTTTTCTTTGTGATTTTGTTTGTAATTTGCTTCAAATGGACTTTTCACTTAGATTTCTAAGATTGCAAGATATGGTTGAGTGGCTAGAACACCAAGAAGTTCAAAATACCTCATTTAGAGACACTTATGAATCATATGAGCCTTCACCTAGGATAGATTCTTATGAACAACCTCCATGTTTAGGATCTTATTTTAGTGAGGCTAATAGGAAAAGCGACCTAGTTTGCCAAGGAATTGTGGATAGAGCCGTATCAATAAATCATAAGTTGGATGAAGCACTAGGTTTGTTATTATCACTACCTAAGAAAACAATTGACGAGGATATAGGTGATCTTGACACGTGGAATAATGAGGTAAACACCATAAGCCCACAAAATACTCAACCATCATTTGAGGCACCCACACCGCCCGTGACTTACCCGGAAGAAGTAGAAGAAACTTTAGGAATCCCGATGGAGGTAGAACCCTTGGATCAAGCACAACTAGAGGATATAGGTTTGCACACTTTTAGTGATGACCTTACTCATAGTTCTAGGGAATTTCCTAGTGTTGATGAATTGGAACCTCAACCTTTACACAACTTTTCATCCTTAGATTTACATCTAGGAGAAAAAAGAGGAACCGACCCACCCATCAACCAATATTATCCGGGTAGTTTTAGGATGAAGGAAGCCATTCACTCACCCCCTTCACCTCACGTGGCATATTCACACTCTAAGGGTGTGTATCGCTACTTTCACCCGCACTTAATCCTAAGTGTAGGGAAAACCTCCCCTATTTTTGTTAAATAAGGGTAGAGTCAGGCTCGTGACTCGAACAAAAACAAGCGCTTATTGGGAGGCAACCCAAGCTTTATTTGCTTTATTTGTTTGATTGTTTGTTTATTTAATTTTATTTGTTTCCGTATGCATTTCTTATTCTTTTTGTTTACTGTTCATGTCTCAAATATAAATTGTGAAAATGCTTTATTTTGTTTTTAACTTCGTCTTAACTACATATAAAGGTATTTTGCAAAAGATAAGTGTAAGGGAAATTTAAATCTGTTTTAAAGAACAAGATTGAACATGAACGATAACAATGAGATATAAGCATGCATATTAGTATTTGTTTGAGTCAAATGCTTGTATCGAGTCATAATGATGTTTTGCAGGATTTCCAGGAAGTAAGGTATAGGTTTTTCCAGAAATTTTTCGGAAACTTAACATGAGAATTCTGTCAGATCATTTCTGACGGCATCAGGCCTTACAACATGACGGCGTCAGGTTTTAATTTTCTGAAATTTTTGAAAGTTTTGTTTTTCTACCGGAATCATAAAAAGTTTTTATTAAATCTCTAACTTATAAACTCCAGGAATCTGCAAAACATTCATTCCGCAAGCATTATATCTTTAATTGTTTTATTTCTAAGTCTGGAATTACACCTAGTTGTGAGTTGTCTTTGTTCGGTTTGATGCTTTGGTTTTTCTTGTTTGTTTTCTCAGGATTAACAGGTTATTTTGGACAAGGAGATGTTTGTGGAATCAAGCTTTTGACGATGCATTAGTCTTGGAGCTTCTACATTCTCTTGGAAGAAGATCTAACCATGTTACCTCTTTATCCACCGAACGAATCAGGGGAGTATTTGATTTCATTCTTTTACTTTATGCTTTTACATCTTGTTATTTGAACATTGGGGACAATGTTCATCTTAAGTGTAAGGGGGTAAAAGTACGATTAGAGAATGCTATTACGCTTGATTTTTGTTTGTTTAATAGTAGATGTGTAATAAAACTGAGATAAATACCTGTTAGGGTAATTTTAGTGCCAAATTTAAAATTTTTTACAACATATAGGAGTGAAACTTTGATCTTAATGAGCGTCTCATGGATAGGAATTATATGACTAGCACAAAAACCGTACCACTAAAAAATTTTCCACCCCAAATATGTGAGGTTCGCCCCTAGAATTGGTAGGAAAAGCATTTATGCTATGATGTGTGTACCGGTAGCACTTAGATTCTAGAACTTGCGTTAGGACCATTCCGAGGCCACAAGTGAGACTACGTTCGTGTAGTTAGATTTACTACATGATAAGAGGCATTAGGATTAACCCATTGTTTTACACCTGTGTTTTTGTTATAATTACATTGGCTACATTGGTCAAGTAATTCTCCCACACCCTTTGCGTTGTACTCATTTTTAGTACACGATACCCCTAGTACACCCCTCAGAGCCTATCTTTTCGTTTCGACCTTTAAGCATTTTACTTAAAGGAAGAATTTGTTACACCCCACTTAAATGTACACCCAAATCGCCTTAGCCTACCTTGTATGCACTTATTTTTAGTGCATTATTGTGACAACGTTTCTTTAAACCCAAGTTAATTATCTAATTGATTACATGGTTGCTAAGTCAAGTCATATCCCTGTACATATTGTTTTGGGACGATTGGGACTCATGGGTAAAGTACTAGTATAATGGAGTAATGGGGAAGAACATCATTTATTACCCCCATATGTGCTAAATATTTTAAAAGTACTCCAAGTTTTTCGATTATCTTAATTCGAGTCATTAGAATAGTTATTTGTAAAGTTATGTAAAAGTTCAAGTGTAAGGGGAATGCAACGCCCCTATGATGTATTATTTTGGATGGTAGGGCAAAAGTGTATGCAAAAAAAAAAAAAAAAAAAAAAAAAAAAAAAAAAAAAAAAAAATCAAGAAAAATCAAGAAAAATACAAAAAAAAAAAAAAAAAAAAAAAAAATGAGAAAAAGAAAAAATAGAAAAAACATACGGACTACCATCCCGTTTCATTTTATGTTTATTTTATGTTTTTGTTATTTTGTTTTTAGCTTAAGATTGAGTCGAGTCTTGGCTTAGCAACATTGTATAGTACATGTAATTAATCAAGATCTTTAACTCGCCACCAGTAAAATATCCCTTATCCAACAAAACCGTGTTTATCATATCCCTACACCTAACGTTATAACCCATTTAAAAGCCCTCTTTGATAGTTTATCTTAGGTGCTTACGCCTAGTGGAGGAGGTTTTCGATCCTTTCCCAAGCCTATGGTAATCTATTTGCTATGACAGGTAGTGAGAGATATTATCCGTTTTCATTTATGAGATTTATTTTTATGACACTTGAGAGATGTGAGTATCTAAACACTACTTGTGAGGTGCTAGTTTGTAATCTCCGTGCTTATTATGATTAAAGTGGAACGATTATTTGTTGTAATTACTTTTATATTAGCGTTAAATGACCCCTAACTTGTATTTTGATTAGAATAAAAGCGCATTTGCTTGAGGACAAGCAAATCTCAAGTGTAAGGGTATTTGATGAAGCGAAAAGTGTACCGCTTTTAGGGGGTCATTTAAGCCCTAAATCGTATTTATTTGATCAAATATTGCCCTAAATCGTTTCTTTTGTCATTTTAGGTACTTTGGAGAAGAAATCTGGAAAAGGAAGCATTTTGGACGTTTTTGGAGCATAAAAGTGAAGAAAACGACAAAGTCTCAAAATCGGCTAAAAAGTTACCTTTGACGGCGTCAGGATTTACTCCAGACGGCGTCATGGCTTGGCAAAAGTGGTGGATGTGAAAATTACTCATGATAAGCCAGAGAAATTTGCATGGGAATTCTGACGGCGTCACCCTTTGGAGTGATCAAGGTCGTCACGGCTTAATTTAAAGAGGGACGGCGTCATGCCTATATTCTGACGGCGTCAGCTTCTGATAGGCCAGAAAGGATTTTGGAGGTTTAAAGGGAGACGGCGTCAAGAAGGCCATCACGTATTATCTAGTCACAACTTGCGCGCGCGGTAGCTGTTACTGTTTTGGCCATAAAATCTTCATACGAACTCGGATTTTGGTGATTCAAGAGGCCACGGAATCGGGACGAAAAGATCTACAATTTGGTGAAAAAGGGGAGCTGACGCCATCACTTGTTAAGGCTGACGCCGTCAGAACCCCTCGGACAGTAAACTGCCTATAAATACAACATCATAACTTCAATTTTTGTAAGCCCTAAACCCTAAGTCCGATTATAGGGTTTAGGTAGGTGTTTTTCCAGCAACTTAGAGGGTCCTAATCATGCCATAAACATCTTGTAATGGTTTGTTTATCGATTCAATCTTATGTTATGTCTTCAATTATGATTATTGTTGATTGCTCTTCATTAATTGTGCTTGGCTAAATCACCTTGTGTCTACTTATGATTGTGTGAAACTTGTGTATAACTAATTAGATCTTATTGATTTCTTGTTGATGTGTGTGTCCATCTCCATCAATTAGGGCGTGACAACTTCAATAGATCTAGTTGGTTTAGTTTATAATTCTTGTTTCCTATTGTCTCTTGTTTGATTGGGTGATATCGATGTTAGGCTTAAGAAAACTAGCTAACCTCCTATGCGGTAACTTGCTTGAACGTCTTAAGAAACATGAACCAATGCGTACTAGGTTTATTTGGTTGTATTTAATGCATGAGCGAATTCTAGTGATCCCATGTTAGGAGCTTCTTAGCCGGCTCGACATAGGAGTGAAGTAGGAGCTTATAGAGTTGGGGAAGTACGTACGCCACCCCACGATTGGTATTAAGGAATACAACCCGTCAATTAAAACAAGGTGTGACAATTCAATAGGTAGAATTGGATAGCTAGCAAGGAGTAACATATCATAAGTAGACATGCTTCATTTCCCTTGTAGAACCCTAGTTTACTTTTCTTGCATATTAGTTTAATTATTAGCTTTTGGGTTAGTTGATTAGCAACTAATTCCGCCCCTTCTTCCAAAACCAGAGATTTTTACTTGCTTTCCATAAAATATAAAAATACAAAAAGAATCATCCCTCACCTTTAGACCTAGTTAGATTAATTTCAATCCTAACGAACACTATTCTTTGAGTTGAACGATCAATCCCCGGTACTTGCCACTTCACTATACTACAACGGTCAGGTACACTGCCTGGTGGGGATTGCAAACTTCTCAAGATCCCTTGAGAGGTAAAACCTATTGTAAGGTTGCAAAACCACGCATCATTCACCCTCTTGAAAACTTAGTCAAACTTATCTTTGATCTGCTCAAAACTGAGATTTTTCAACTGACTTGGCTTCTAGTTGTCCATATTTCTTAGGTAAGTTTTCATTATGTTTCTTTGTTGAGTTTTGGTGGGTGGCTTGTTCCTCTTAGCTTTAGCTCTCTTGGATGCAAAGAACTTTTTCCTTTGTTCTAAGAATTCCATGAGCAGCTTAGCTTGCTCTGCATCAGTTAACTGCTCCCTTTCTTCTTGTTGTAGCCTTTGAGCTAAAAGATGATCAGCTTGACACTTGACTTCAATGTCATCGCATTGGTCCATAAATGAAATTTTCTAAGCTTCTTTTTCAGCTACAACTCTTGCCTTTTCAGCCACAATTCTATTTTCTTCTTCAAAATCTGCTGCCAACTGCCTTGCAACTTCTACATATGCTAGCTCTTGTTCTTTCCTTGATAACGGCTTAACCACTGGTTCTTCAATCATTATTCCTTTACCCTTACCTTGTGGTTGTTGTGAAGTGATTGTTGTTTTGGTTGTTGATGTAGTGGATGGCTCTTTGATCACAACACCTTTTGCTGGTGGTCTTAAGTGCTTTAACTCCTTAAGGGCTTGAGCTATGGTGATCTCTTCTTCTTCTGATGTTGTAACCACACTAACTTTTTCTGCAGCACTAGCAGTATTAACTTCTAGCCCAGCAGTAGAAACTTCAACACTAGCAACATTAAGTGTAGCAGCATCAACCATCATTTTAGCAACTTCAACCACCTTCTCAACATCAACTCCAGCAGTTTTAGCAGTATCTTTAGCAGTACTAACAGCATCAATTTCTGCCACATTATCCTGTTGATCTGCAACAACAAACTTATCACCAGTATCAACCTCTTCATTCACATGCTCATCAACCTCAAAATAGTTACCCTCATCAACCAACTGCTCATTAACTATCTCCACATTCTCATCTTCTTTAGCCTCCCCTGAACCTATGGTCTCATTCCCCCTTGTTTGGGAGCATCCTCTTCTAAAACCTTGAGAAAATCTTCAGAATCTGAGGACTCTATCCTAGTAGTGGTACCCACCTTGAATAATCTCTTAAGCTTGTGAGACCCTGACCTTTTACCTTGTTCTAACTTCTTGACCCTCTTTTTCAACTGTGTAATTTCCTGCTGCTATGAGGATGTAAGTTTCTTCAAGGCAAGGACCTTAGATTGGAGAGTGGTACAAGTATCCATCAATTCCTTAATAAGTTGCATACTACCCTCACCACTTCGGATTATGTTACCTATCCCGAGAGGTGGATCAGTGGGTATGTTAGACTTAGTCTCAAAGCTCGTTTGAGCTTTTGAGCCCCCTTGGTTTCTTGGCACCTGGGAATTCCATCATCTGAATAAGTTTCATGGGAACTTGATTCAGTAGATGTTGCCTTGGATTGGGTATTATTACTGTTACCGCTGTCCTGCTCTGCTTCTAGGCTAGAAGCAGTAGTGGCAGCCCTTTCCAAACTACCTCCCTTCTCCTTATGGGTAGCCTCATCTACAACCATACTAGCACTAGCCTGAGGTAGCTCAGTGCCCTTTATTTGTGATTTCCTACGTTTATAGGTCTTTTCTGGTTGTGATGATGATGGTAAAATGGTGGGTGTTTGATGGGTATCAGTTGGGATATTGAACCTTCACCCATTTGAGTTTGGTCTAGTGCCACCATTGTTGGAAAAAAAGGTGTCACTCTCCCTGAAAAATCTTTTCCCACCCTCTTCATGTTAGCACAAATCTTTTTGGTATGAGAGGGTGCAGGATAAATTCTTTTGTGAGTTTTCTTATCAGTAAATTGTTTGTCTAAGAAAACTTGTAAAAACCTTGGATATATGTAAAATTTGTTTGCTGATTTATCCAAGTTCTTAATCATACCATCAAAAATCATCTTTGAAAAATTGGACTTCTGGTTTTTAGCCAAGCATATTATAGTAGAAGCCATATTAGTGCCAAACTCATTCCACGAAGTTGTTTTAGGACTTAAGCATTGTAAGAAAGTATGAATTAAGAATTTCCACTGTGGGGAGAAGTTTGCTTTGAAAATTTTTAAGGAATCATTTTTCTTCTCATATCGCATTAGTGCAAGGTTTTCAAAAATTGCAGAATTTGAGAGACACTCAATACCGTCTTTAGCATCTGCTAGTCGCAGAGATCTTCTAACAGAGTTTTTAGTAACGAGTATATCTTGGCCATCTACAACAGCCTTAATTTGTACTTCACCATTGAGTGTTATGGCCTTAGCAATAGACCAAAACTGTTCAATATGTGAAATATATATAGTAGGATTCACAGTTACTGCAAACCTTATAGGATTTACATTCAATAAATCAATGATTTCTGTAAATCCTTCAGACTCTTTTGAGTTTTGTAAAAATGCAATCATGTTGTGGGTGTCGGAAAAAGAAAGGTTCGACATTGTTCTGATTTTGTTGTAGTTTATTGTGGGTTTTTGCAAATTGATAATAAAAAGAGTGTTAGGGTTTGTATTTGAGAGAATTATGTGCGCGTGAATTCAATTGAATGAATGATTTGGGGATTTAAACCCTTAATCAAAGAAGTTACATAACCGTCCCCTGTACTCTCATACTCAGCAGTAGAAACCTAGGAGCATTAAGTTAAGCTTGGCAGCATTAACTTATGCCTAGCAGCATTAACTCAGTTTCCACTTCAAACACCTTAGTTATCAGCACTCCATCACTTGTCTTTGCTTATCCTGCAAAATGTTAGTCCAAAAACCACAAAAACACAAGCAATAACCATATTCTCAATGATAACAACATGATTAGACTTAACAGTTTTAAGTAAAACCAACAACAGAAACTAGTAGTATTAAGTATAACTAGCAGCACTAATTAAACTTAACAGCAGGAACTCATTTTATCTTAAATAACAGTACTAATCCTTACAACACTTTACAAAAACATAAAGAGATCAAAGATTTTAAAGATTTAACATTCCAATACTAGCAATCAAATATTGAAATCTACTTACATCAAAAGCTTTTGTAAGCAAATCTGCAACATTCTTGTCAGCATGGATTTTAACAAATTGAATTAGTTTCTTTTCATTGCAATCTCTTATAAAATGATGTCTAATCTCTATATGTATTGTTTTTGAATGAAAAACATGATTTCTAATTTTGCACATAGTACTATTATTGTCAATAAAAATCTTGGTATGCATAAAATTGTACCCATAATCTTGCAATTGATTCTGAATCCAGAGAACTTATCCACAGCAACTTGAAGCAATCACATATTCAACTTCTGTTGTGGAATTAGCAACCACAGTCTATTTCTTGCACTGCCATGAGATCAATCTGCATCCTAGGAATTGACAACCTCCTGTTGTAGATTTCCTATCCAAGCTTGCTCCAGCATAATCACTATTAGTGTATGCTTCCAAATTAAAAGGAGAATCTTTTGGATACCAAAGGCCCACTTTAGGTTGACCTTTCAAGTATCTAAAAATCCTTTTCATAGCATGTAGATGTGAAATCTTTGGAGTAACTTGGTATCATGCACAAGCACATACTACAAACATAATGTCTTGCCTTGAAGATGTGAGATACATCAGTGAACCAATCATTGATCTATATAAATGAACATCTACTTCTTCACCATCTTCATCTTTAAGCAAAGGCTTCCCAGTGAGTGTTTGCAGTTTTTACATCTGTATACCCAAACTTCTTTAAGATTTCAGCAACATACTTATCTTGACTTATAAATATGCCATCCTTCTTCGGCTTCACTTGTAATCCTAAGAAGAATGTAAGCTCTCCCATAGAGCTCATTTGAAACTTCTCATGCATTAATTTCTCAAACTCAATGCACATCTCCTTCTTTGTAGAACCAAAGATGATATCATCAACATATACTAGAACCAGCAAAATATCATCTTTGTGCCTTCTTATGAACAAAGTCTTGTCAATCTTTCCTCTGTGAAATCTATTGTCCAGTAGATATGTTGACAAGGTTTCATACTATGCTCTAGGAGCTTGATGTAAACCATAAAGTGCCTTTTCAACCTTGTAAACTTTGTCAAGAAAGTCTGGATCTTCAAACCCTGGTGGTTGACAAACATATACTTCTTCTTCAATCTTTCCATATAGAAAAGTACTTTTGACATCCATCTGATACACCACAAAGTCTTTAAATGAAGCATAAGATAGAAATAGCCTAATTGCTTCAATTCTTGCAACAGGGGCAAAGACTTCATCATAGTCAATCCTTTATTCTTGTGTGTACCCTTGAGCTACCAATCTTGCTTTGTTTCTGATCACAATACCTCTTTCATCCTTCTTGTTTTTGAAAACCCATTTTGTACCTATAACCCTCTTTCCTTTAGGCAAATCCACCAGAGTCCAAACTTCTTGTAACTTGAATTGCAGCAACTCTTCTTGCATAGCTTCTACCCAACTAGACTCCTTTAATGCTATAATCACATTCTTGGGTTCTGCTTGTGATAGAAAACAAGCAAACAAACAATTTTGAAGATCTTTATGACTGTTTCTTTGTTTAATAGTTGAAAGGTTGATCGATACACTGTAAGGTGGTTAAACCTTTGATGCTTTGTGTATGTGATAAGTTGAGTTAATATGATCAAGTACGCGGAATTTACTTAATCACACTTAGAAGGTTATTTTTGTGTTATGGAAATGGAACAGTTATGCTTGTGTATATTGAACAAAGAACATGCAATGTTATCACCAAACGATTCAATATTATTCAAGATAATACGAGTGATCAGGGTTACAAAGACCTTGAATCTTATGTTTCTATGACTTGTGATATTTGTTGTGTTTGTTCTATGTTCTTAAGAGTTATGTTCTAAAATACTTAATAAATTCACACACTATTATGTCACTCTTAGTCACACACATATCTAGTCTAAGATCTTTCTTTTATATATCAAGAAAGATCTTTACAATATTGTTAAGTCTTATCAAACTACTTGGTAACTTATCTTGAGTGTGCCAGTACATAAGATACAACATGTATCTGTGTACACAACTTGTTACTGATCACTTTGTCCAAAGATATTATCTACCGTATATACTTGACTTTAGTACACAAATATCTTTTCAATACTTTTCCAACCAGCAGTGGTATCACTCAGCAGTATCGACTAGCAGTACCTTCTTTGTACTACCAGTACTAACTTCAGTTAGTATGGTTAGCTATAACTTGAACAGTCCTTAGATATACACTAGCAGTTGGAACTGTTAGAGTATTCTTCTCAGCAGTACTAACCTTCAACATAGTTCTAGCAGCTTCTATTAGTGTTCTATTTTTCCTTTCAGCAACTCCATTCTGTTGTGGAGTTCTAGCAACACTAAATTCTCTCCTAATACCTTTTTCTTTGCAGAATTCATCCATAACACTATTTTTGAACTCTGTCCCATTATCACATCTAATGACTTTTACTTTCTTGTCTACTAGGTTTTCTATCTCAGTAATGAAAGTCTTAAGGATGCTAGGTGTCTCATCCTTAGTAGCTAAAAAGGAAACCCATGTAAATCTACTATAGTCATCAGTAATAACTAGACAATATCTCTTATGTTGCATACTTCTAACATTTGTAGGACCAAATAAGTCCATATGAATCATAAACAATGATTGATTGATAGAGTTAAAAATCTTGGGCTTACAAGTGGCTTTGTGTTGTTTGCCTTTAAGACAAGCAATGCATGTTTGATCATTTTCAAATTGTTTTTGAGGTAAACCTCTTACCAAACCATTCTTAACAATCTGATTTATGGTTTTGAAATTAATATGACCAAGCCTCCTATGCCATAACATTGATTCATCCAATGTGGCCTTTGCAACAAGACAAGTTAAAGCCTTTTTAGGAACAATGTTCTTCATGTCTACACTGTACGTATTGCCCTTTCTAGGAATTTTAAGAAGCACTTGACTTTCATCAGGCATCTTAAAATCAGGAGAAAGTACAAGACATTCAGAGTCACAGAAAAGAACTTTGTTCTTTTTGTCACACATTTGTGAGACACTAAAAAGATTATAATTTAGCTCTTGTACATAGTACACATCTTCAAAATCTAAATTTCCAGTTTTAATGGTACCTTTACCGGAAATTTTGCCGCCAACACCTCCTCCAAAGGTAACATAGCCTCCATGATGTGTTTTTTTTTAGGTCTATAATAAACTACCAAGTTTTAAATTTATATTTTGCCGAACTAACCTATAGACTCTAAACACTAACGAGCAGTGTACCCGGTCAATGTAGATAGTTTTTAGGTAAGCAAGGGTCGTTCACTAGGAGTGAAGCTAAAATGATCTAAAGGTATTCTAATTATTAACTATTCTATCCTATCCTAGAAAGCAATTAAAGATAAGGGGGGTTCAGCCTGAGAGACTGGCACGGGTTTGATTTTATTCTAACTAAACTAAGATAAACAAACAATACAAGTATGAAGACACCAAAGATAGGAAGAACGGGTTAGCCAAGTCTAATCCATTTTATAGTTATACATGCTTATGTCTACTTGTTTTAATTCATTCAATTGTTAATCGGCATATCAATTACAAAATTCTGTCACAATTAAGTAACTAGCCCTCGGGGCGGATATGACGAAAGATCATAGTGACTCGTCTAGCATCAATACTAACTTATTACTTTAAACCATCTAACCTAGTTCGGTATTACACGCTACTAGTCCTATTAGGTTGTAGACACGTTCCGTTTATGCCAAACAATAATTCCTAATAGAGATTCGGGTTAACACGCATATAACTCAACCAAAGCAACCACAATTACAGGTAGTTAAGTCACATCAATTAAAGTTATAAGGATCATAACCTAGTTACATAGACTTCTACTAGTTATAAGCAATAAACGAGTTTTTATCGACAAGCACCCAATCCAATAACAAAGCAAACACATCGACAAAATCATAAAAACTAATAAAACTTCATAAACATGGCTAACACCTAAGGGTGTTAGCACATAATCTCTGTAACAAAGTACATAAACATAATCATAACGAATAAAGTATGAAACATAATGAATACGATACGCTAACCGAATGATTAAGTAAATATAACAATGATTAGAGATGTTCTTCAAGGATGATTAGGTCTTCAATATTGATCTTCTACTGTTTGGAGAGGCTTTGATCGTCTGGGAATGCCCCTAAGGGTTCCCAAAGATGCCCAAATTCGTTAATGAGTTCGGTATTTATAGATTCTGAAATCTGGGTCGATACGGCGCATCTATAGAGTTAGATGCGCCGCATCTATAAGTAAACGTAGCCTCCAAGTCTGAAACTGACCCAATACGGCGCATCTAAATACCAGATGCGCCTCATCTCCCAATACGGCGCATCTAAAGACCAGATGCGCCGCATCTCCTTCAGATATAGGTAGATCTCCTTTTTCTCTTTCCGTGGCCGCTTGAATCACCTAAAACGGAGTCCGGATGAAGATTTTATGACCAAAATACGAAAGCATCTTCAAGTGTCGACTTGTAATCTTGACTTCTTCATTAAGCTTCTAATCTTCACTTGATCTCTTGAATTCTTGGTAAGGATTGTATATGGCCGATACGGCGCATCGGATTGGTCCGATGCGGCGTATCTGGAATAGAACAAGTTGGTTCTTCTTCGTTGACCAGAGTTTCATATGCGACGCATGATAAAATCAGATGCGGCGCATGCTTCAAAGTCAGGCAATGGTCTTTAATCTCTTCAATTCAACAGAGTTTTCCAACTTGATTCATTTTGCTCCAATTTTCGTCCGAAATCGTTAACCTTCACCTAATGCTTGTTTATAACTGAGAATTACAAAAGTAAATGATTAAGTATCAATTCTCATACAAAGTGATATAAAACAAGTCAATAACATAGGATAAATGATGCTAATAATATGTCGTTATTTGATGTCATCAAATATCCCCCCACTTGAACTTTACTTGTCCTCAAGTAAACCTTAGATTATAACTTATGAAAATGTATCCTGAATAGGATGTATTTTTACAATTAAGCATTTATTCGTTTTATCATAATTGCACAACCAAACACTTACCGAATTAGAAACAAAAGAAAATATTTCGATAAAAGCAAATCTAATCGTTTAACTGTCCAGTCGTGACGAATATTCTATCATAAGCTTGGCAAGTATACGCATCTCCCCCACTAAAGCCAAGGAATTACAAGTCTAAAGCGGTAAAAAGGGTTTGTTGGTTAAGGGTTAATCATTCTTCTTAATCTCTATCGATCTCAAATTCCAGAAAAGGCGACAAAATCACAAATACATGATCGAATCCACGAACACGATACTTGCAATTGCTCAAATCCTTAACTCGAATAGGCTAAAGATAGGACCAAGTAATCTTTACCAATAATATTATATCAAAAAGGGCGACAAAATCATAAATACATAGTCGAATCCACGACTACGATACTTAAGATTGCTCAAATCCCTAATCTCAATAAATCAAAGGTTTGGATGAAGAATGATATAGGGTATGGATAATATTTAGGATATAAATTGGTGTAAAAATAAAATTAAACAAAACAAATAAATTAAAATCCTAAGTGTGGTTAATCACTATCCCAACCATCCCATGAATAAGACTCATATCATTGGACAACTCACGCTTTAACACTTGAAACACACGCTTTAGGTAAACATGAATTATACTCAACAAGATCTCAATCAAAGAATATCCTTAGTTGGTGTTCCCATAACGGCCAACTCCCATTCAATCCATATAATAGAATATACAACAACTAGTGGTGGTGATATCTCCCACTTAATACAAAACTTTACATAAGTTGGTTAAAACAAACTTCCAACTTTCTTCTTCTTTTTTTTTTTTTTTTTTTTTTTTTTTTTTTTTTTTTTTTTTTTCTCTTTTTTTTCTTTTTCTTTTTCTCTTTTTTTTTTTTTTTTTTCTTTTTCTCTTTCAATCAATAAAAACATTAATGGTGTAAAATTTCACCACTTCACCATCACAAAAAATCTTCATAATTTCAGATATAAAAATAATAGTGAAAGTAGTAAACACACAAAAATAAACTAAAAGTTATACAATATTTACTTTCACTCCAATTGCATTGTGCAATTTCCCGACCTAACCATAGATAATGAATTACGCACGCGAACACAGGTAATGTAAGGAAACACACTTTGCCTAAAGCAATTAACCAACCACGGATTTTAATCTATAGGGTAGGCTAAGGTGTAAGGGTGTAACGAAACATTTTAACAAAGGTGTAAGAAACGAAAGGAATGGCTCTGAGTGTTTTTCTAGGGGTATCTTACTCTAAAAGTGAGAGTAACAAAAGGGTTTATACGGGGGTTAACTAACCAGTGTAGTTAGCTAATAACACATAACATATATAGGCTATTTGGGTGTAATCCTAGAATTTTACCACTTTAGACAGGTCACTCCAATTATATAAATAATACTTATTATGGTGGTCTCGAATAGTATACAAGCCAAGTTCTAAAGTTTACAAGTCACCGGCACACTCATAGATTTGTGGATTTTGATAAGTTCACAATTTTTGAAAATAAGGTTATGTTTGCAGCTATGCAACTTAGATTAAACAAAAACATGCTAAAAAAAATTAAATTTTGATAATTAAGCATAGATTAAAGCATATTTTTGAAAATTTAGGACAAGTAAACGTTCTAATTCTCCATCCCCCCACTTAATTTAAACAACGTCCTCGTTGTTTGTATTTGAAATTAAAAACAAGAGATAGAAAGAATTAGAACGGAGAACTCCCCTGAGATTTGCTCGGTATGATCTTCCAATGTAAGTGTGCGAGCGTATAAAATGCGGGAGTCCATCAACATCTTCAATATTCCGGATCTGTAAAAATATAGAGACCACAGGAAAAACAAATCTCGAGAAACATCTCATTAATCATCGGTTAGAAAACGATAAACAAAAGAAAAACAAAGAACTGTATTCAATTCTGGCAGGTCGATACGCCGTATCTAAAAAGATAGATACGCCGCATTGATGTTAGCAAAACAGTTCGGACTAAAGTATTCTAGATGATTCGATACGCCGTATCCATAGGGGTTGGATACGCCGCATCGAAGGCCTGGGACAGACTCGACAGAAAATTAAATTGACATAAATTAAAAGATAAGCATGGGTTGCCTCCCACGAAGCGCTTGTTTTTGTTCGAGTCATGAGCCTGACTGCACCCTAATTTTCGGATTGTCAATCTTAATTATTACCTGAGAGATAAACAACCAAGAAAACTAGTAGTAACCAGGACTTTTTTTTTTTTTTTTTTTTTTTTTTTTTTTTTTTTTTTTTTAATAAAATTTAAATACACACAAAAGATTAAATAAAAATGGAAAATAATTTTGGGGTCACGGAAAATCGATACGCCGTATCTAACAGACAATAGATACGCCGTATCGACATAAGTTAATACGCCGTATCCAACAGACAATGGATACGCCGTATTAGCTTTCTGTAACAGATTTTTCAAATTATATAATCCTAAAAAAAAATCACACAAACTAAAAAAAAATTTTGCCCACAGAGCGTCAATACGCCGTATTCACAGACAAGAATACGCCGTATTGAATCAGATAGATGCGCCGTATTCACAGACAAGAATACGCCGTATCTCCCTTCTGAGACAGACACACAGACAACAAACAAACGATAAAACAAATAAACCAAACACACAAAAATAAACTAAAAACAGAAAAATACCAATAAAACTAGCAAATAGATAAATTCACTCCCCGGCAACGGCGCCAAAAACTTGATGTGTTTTTTTTAGGTCTATAATAAACTACCAAGTTTTAAATTTATATTTTGCCGAACTAACCTATAGACTCTAAACACTAACGAGCAGTGTACCCGGTCAATGTAGATAGTTTTTAGGTAAGCAAGGGTCGTTCACTAGGAGCGAAGCTAAAATGATCTAAAGGTATTCTAATTATTAACTATTCTATCCTATCCTAGAAAGCAATTAAAGATAAGGGGGGTTCAGCCTGAGAGACTGGCACGGGTTTGATTTTATTCTAACTAAACTAAGATAAACAAACAATACAAGTATGAAGACACCAAAGATAGGAAGAACGGGTTAGCCAAGTCTAATCCATTTTATAGTTATACATGCTTATGTCTACTTGTTTTAATTCATTCAATTGTTAATCGGCATATCAATTACGAAATTCTGTCACAATTAAGTAACTAGCCCTCGGGGCGGATATGACGAAAGATCATAGTGACTCGTCTAGCATCAATACTAACTTATTGCTTTAAACCATCTAACCTAGTTCGGTATTACACGCTACTAGTCCTATTAGGTTGTAGACACGTTCCGTTTATGCCAAACAATAATTCCTAATAGAGATTCGGGTTAACACGCATATAACTCAACCAAAGCAACCACAATTACAGGTAGTTAAGTCACATCAATTAAAGTTATAAGGATCATAACCTAGTTACATAGACTTCTACTAGTTATAAGCAATAAACGAGTTTTTATCGACAAGCACCCAATCCAATAACAAAGCAAACACATCGACAAAATCATAAAAACTAATAAAACTTCATAAACATGGCTAACACCTAAGGGTGTTAGCACATAATCTCTGTAACAAAGTACATAAACATAATCATAACGAATAAAGTATGAAACATAATGAATACGATACGCTAACCGAATGATTAAGTAATATAACAATGATTAGAGATGTTCTTCAAGGATGATTAGGTCTTCAATATTGATCTTCTACTGTTTGGAGAGGCTTTGATCGTCTGGGAATGCCCCTAAGGGTTCCCAAAGATGCCCAATTTCGTTAATGAGTTCGGTATTTATAGATTCTGAAATCTGGGTCGATACGGCGCATCTATAGAGTTAGATGCGCCGCATCTATAAGTAAACGTAGCCTCCAAGTCTGAAACTGACCCAATACGGCGCATCTAAATACCAGATGCGCCTCATCTCCCAATACGGCGCATCTAAAGACCAGATGCGCCGCATCTCCTTCAGATATAGGTAGATCTCCTTTTTCTCTTTCCGTGGCCGCTTGAATCACCTAAAACGGAGTCCGGATGAAGATTTTATGACCAAAATACGAAAGCATCTTCAAGTGTCGACTTGTAATCTTGACTTCTTCATTAAGCTTCTAATCTTCACTTGATCTCTTGAATTCTTGGTAAGGATTGTATATGGCCGATACGGCGCATCGGATTGGTCCGATGCGGCGTATCTGGAATAGAACAAGTTGGTTCTTCTTCGTTGACCAGAGTTTCATATGCGACGCATGATAAAATCAGATGCGGCGCATGCTTCAAAGTCAGGCAATGGTCTTTAATCTCTTCAATTCAACAGACTTTTCCAACTTGATTCATTTTGCTCCAATTTTTGTCCGAAATCGTTAACCTTCACCTAATGCTTGTTTATAACTAAGAATTACAAAAGTAAATGATTAAGTATCAATTCTCATACAAAGTGATATAAAACAAGTCAATAACATAGGATAAATGATGCTAATAATATGTCGTTATTTGATGTCATCACTCCATCTACTGATTAAAAATCTGAGAGATAAGACTTGTTGCCTGTCATGTGCCTTGAACATCCACTATTTGAGTATCCTTGATCCTCTTGTTTATCAATTGAATGTTCCTGCACAGAAATAAGAAGTATTAGTTTCTTTTGGGGACCCAAGCCATTACTGACTTGGATCTGCCTCTTGCATCAATGAAATTTAATCTCTTAAGAACAGTTGATGCAACATTGGATTTAAGAATCCAACATGCTGAGGCCTTAACAGCATTTGCCCTGATTTTCCAAGCAGCAGTATTAACTACTTGCCTAGCAGTATTAACTGCTGGCTTTGCAGTTTTACCCTTTGGTTTCCAAACTTGTTTTTGGACCACTGCTTTTGATTGAATGGGCCTTGTAACAGTTTTTGATGCATTTTTGTAAGTTTTTTTTTTGCATTTTTAACTGTTGGTCTTGGGTTAACAGTCATGAAAGGTCTAGCAGTAGAAACTGTTGTTGAAACTGCTCTAGGTTTTGTTCTCTTAGACTTAGAGTGAAAGTGAGTTTGAGGAGTTTGCCTTTTGAAATTCACCCTATTGTTTCTATATCCAGATATCCATTTGTTACAGAAAGCTACAAGATGATCAAAACTACCACATGAGTAACAAGCTTTGTTATAAAAGAAAAAGTCATCACCTAGTTGGTTAGACTTGAGGCCATTCCAATTTCTTTGGTTACCTCTGGGCTTGCTAGTGGATCTATATTGTTCACAATATTTAACTGGTTTCCTAACATGTTTAATGTTTGTTTTAGGCTTAACAGTATCCTTTTTGATCACTTTAGGAACCCTTGTTCCTGCTTTCTTAACTACTTCAGGTTTAGACATAACCTGTTCATCTTCATCATCATCAGATACCCAGTCTTCAATGACTACTCTATCTGATCTTCTATCAGAGGACACCTTGTCCTCAGGAAGTGAAGTTTTACTTAAACTTTCACCAACTTTCTTAGGTTCATCAACAACTAGCTTTGTTTTTGGCTGTACACCATATTGTAGCTCAGGTTGTTGAAATTCAGGGACACCTGAATTTTCTAGGTCAATCCCTGGGGGTTTAGGGATACCTCTGTATGGAGGTGGGACACTCTTATATCCTACTCCTGACTTAGCTCTATTAATCACTTGACATTCTATCATGTTGGTCACACCTCTAGAAGCATGTTCTAGTGTCTGTGTAGTCAAGTGAATGTTTCCATTTTCCTTTTTGACCCTATCAAAAGCCTCTCTTAAAAGCTTAATTTCAGCATCTTTAAAGAATATGTCTTGTCTTAGAAGAGCTTTGTCATCAGAAAAAGCAAGTTCATTTTCTTTGTAGTATAAGATCTGCTTTTCTGTTGATTCTAAACCACACTTATAATTAATGTAGTTTTGATGAATTTTGCTTAGCTATTTCTTTTGTTCATCATAATGTTTGATTAAAGTTTGTAATTCTTTAAGAGCAGTACAAGCATTTGAACAAGCTTTATGAGTTTGTACCTCAGTAGTAGAAAAAGCCATGAGTCCCATTTGTGAAGAATCTTCTTCTTCATCAGCCATGAAACTCCAATCAAAATCTAGCCCATCAATAGCTACCATGGCTTTTGAGTTTGGCTCAGAAACCTCCCTTGTTTTGGATGTGCTTCCAAAACCTTTGTTCTTGCTATCCTGCTGCCTTGGCCTTCTACATTCTCTTGAGAAGTGCCCCATCATGTGGCAGTTATAGCACTCTATCTTTGACTTGTCAAAACCAGCAGTATCAGTATTGCTGATTAAGAGCTTCTTCCCCGTCCTTTGATAGAACTTCTTGGCTCTCATGCTAAGAAGAGAAATTTGCCATTTTAGGTCCATTTCCTCTAGATCATCATCATTGATCTCTTGGAGGTCTTCATAGGTGAGCATGGACCCATTATTTTGACTTGTAAGAAATGCACAACAAGTCTTTTCATCTAAAATACCCATGGTACTGCTTGATGAACTAGCAGTACCAACACCATCAACAACTTTCACCTCCTCACTTGATTTTGAGGTACTAGGAGTTGAAATAAATGCCATGTTTCCAGTATTAGAACTAGTACCTCCATTCTTCTTCAAATCTTGCTCTACAATCTTAAAGTTGCTATACAAATCTATCAGCTCCATTGTATCAAGGTCTTGCTTATTCTTCCAGACAACAACATGCATAGCCCACTCTTTTGGTAAGCTTCTCAGAAATTTTGAGTTCAAATATTCTTGAGGTATTTCAACTCCAAGAATAGCAAGTTGGCTCACAATATTCTGAAGCCTATTAAACATATGGTCAAGAGATTCATTGTATGTAGAGGAAAAGTTTTCAAACTGCTGCTTGAGCAGTGTCTTGTGGGTTTTCTTGGTGGCTTCATTTCCACCATATCTGGCAATAATAGCTTCAAATAATGACTTGGCATCTTTGAACTTGCTGAAGTTTAGAAGTTGATCATTAGGAATGGTCATCATCAGCATGCTTCTTGCCTTTAAGTCATTTTTCTTCTTTATTCTATCTTCTGCAGATGTTGGCTTTGTCTGCAGAGATGTCACCACTTTGCCGTCCACTGTTGATGAAATGGTTGTAGGCTGGTAAGAGTTTCCATCTTCAATGATTTCCCAAAGTGCATAGTCTTGCACTTAGAAATATTGCTCTATCCTCAGCCTCCACATCTCAAACTCATTCTGTTTGAGCATGGGTATTTTTGCCGCAACATTGGTCTGAATAGATTCAACGTCCATTTCTTCTTCTTCTTCTTCTAAATCAACTATATCAACCTGGCGCTCTGAAACCAATTGAGAGGTTGATCGATACACTGTAAGGTGGTTCAACGTTTGATGCTTTGTGTATGTGATAAGTTGAGTTAATATGATCAAATACGCGGAATTTACTTAATCACACTTAGAAGGTTATTTTTGTGTTATGGAAATGGAACAGTTATGCTTGTGTATATTGAACAAAGAACATGTAATGTTATCACCAAAAGATTCAATATTATTCAAGATAATACGAGTGATCTTCACTATCACTAGGGTTACAGAGACCTTGAATCTTATGTTTCTATGACTTGTGATATTTGTTGTGTTTGTTCTATGTTCTTAAGAGTTATGTTCTAAAACACTTAATAAATTCACACACTATTATGTCACTCTTAGTCACACATATATCTAGTCTAAGATCTTTCTTTTATATATCAAGAAAGATCTTTAAAATATTGTTAAGTCTTATCAAACTACTTGGTAACTTATCTTGAGTGTGTCAGTACATAAGATACAACATGTATCTGTGTACACAACTTGTTACTGATTACTTTGTCCAAAGATATTATCTACCGGATATACTTGACTTTAGTACACAAATATCTTTTCAATACTTATCCAACCAGCAGTGGTATCACTCAGCAGTATCGACTAGCAGTATATACTTGACTTTAGTTATAACTTGAACAGTCCTTAGATATACACTAGCAGTTGGAACTGTTAGAGTATTCTTCTCAGTAGTACCAACCTTCAACACTTGTAATTCTTGATACTTAATCTTCAGAACATTTAATTCCCAACAATAGTTCTAACAAAGAGCCCTTGATCTATTAAATTCTTGGTCATCTTTCTTGTTTGTACAGCTGAATGCACATCTCCAATCACCTGAGTAAGAGGATGTGTTTTGTGAATCCTTGTAGTTGTAACTGGACTGACAGGAATTGTATGATCCAAGTTGTTAATGTCAGCCTCTTTACCATCACCTTCATCATCAGTATCCTCCCATACTTCTTCTAAAGGAGGCATGTTTGGATCCCATGAAAATTCTTTGTTTTTATTCCCATCATCAGCATTAACTTCTGTGCTATCAGCATTAACAAATGAACTAGCAGTATTAACATTGTTAGTACTGTTTCCTTTACTAACAGTATTAATGCTGTCATCTTTATCATCAGTCTCTTGAGCACCAAATTCAGTTTCTTTCCTTAGATCATCATCAACCTTTTCATCATCACTTGAATCTTCATTATCACTTGAAGGTTTGACATCATCTTCTTCAGAACTCTTTGGATCATGGATTGAGAATGGTGGATCAACAATCCACAATGGTAGCAGAATGTAATCCTTTGCAGGTTGTGTCTCCTTACTAGCTTGACCTGCATCAGTATTAGCTTTTGTACATGCAAAACCATTAGACTGTGTACCTGTAGCAATTGGCTCATAATTCATTGTCTTTGATAGTGCATCTATATCAACTAGCCAATTTGGTCCACTACCTGCAATATTAGGTATACTCTCTATAAATTTAACATGCCGGTTCTCTTCCACTCTCCTTGTTCTACTATTGAATACCCTAAAAGCTTTACTATTCAGTGAGTATCCAACAAAGAATCCTTCATCCACCTTACCATCAAACTTGCCTAGGTGACCAATGGTATTGAGAATTGTAACAGGACACCCAAATGGTTTCATAAATCTTAGAGTAGGTGTTCTATGATGAAAAAGTTCATAAGGGGTCTTGTTATAAGGCTTAACAACTAATACTCTATTTTGCACATAGTAAACAGTACTAACTGCTTCAGCCCAAAATGTAGTTGGTAACTTAGAATCAGCTAACATTGTTCTAGCAGCCTCAATTAGTGTCCTATTTCTCCTCTCTGCAACACCATTTTGTTGAGGAGTTCTAGCTACACAATACTGTCTCATAATACCTTTCATCTCACAAAACTGATTCATATCCCTATTTTTGAACTCAGTTCCATTGCTACATTTTATCACTTTAACCCTGTGATTTAGTAGATTTTCTACCCTTGTTATAAAAGACTTAAGGATTACACTAGTTTCATCCTTAGTTGCTAAAAAGAAAACCCAAGTAAACCTACTATAATCATCTGTGACAACTAGACAATACATCATTTTCATTAAACTTTTTACAAATGTTGGTCCAAACAAATCCATATGCAACATATGTAAAGGTAAGGTGATAGAGTTCACAGTTTTGGACTTACAAGAGGCTCTTTGCTGCTTTCCCTTCTGACAAGCAACACAGTTTTGATCATTTTCAAAAAGTTTTGAAGGCAAACCTCTTACAAGATTTCCCTTAGCCAATTTGTTCATTGTTTTAAAGTTTAAGTGAGCTAGCCTTCTATGCCAAAGATTATATTCATCAGATGTGGCTTTTGCAACGAGACAAGTTAAACCTCCTTTTGGAACCATGTTCTCTAAATCAACACTGTATATATTATATCTTCTAGGAACTTTAAGGAAGACTTGACTTTCATCAATTAACTTAAAGTTAGGAGACAAGACAATACTTTCAGTGTCATTAAAAAGAACACTGTTCTTTTTGTCACACATTTGTGAGACACTAAAGAGATTGAAATTTAACTCTTTGACAAAATACACATTCTCGAAATCTAGTTTACCAGTTTTGATTGTACCTCTGCCCGTGATTTTTCCTCCTTTGGGATTGCTCCCAAAAGCAACATATCCTCCATCAATTTCTTCATAATCAGTAAGATAGGACATGTTTCCTGTCATGTGCCTTGAGCATCCACTATCAATCACTCCTTGATCTCGTAATTCCACCTGTGGATTGCCTTGCACATAAAGTAAAAAAAATCAGTTTCTCTTGGGGACCCAAGCCATTACTGACTTGGATCTGCCTTGTGCATCAACATAATCAAATTTCTTTAACACTATTGATGAATCTACTAATTATCACACAAGCTACCTAATTGATCCTAGATCTAGAGAGAGAAAGTTAGAGAGAGAGAGAGAGAGTGGAAGATTGTTAACAACAATAAGGAAATGTTTAGCACTCAATCAACCAACCCTCTCCCTTGAATGGGTGGGGGTATTTATAGTTTTTACAAGGCATGGGCTCTAAACCCTAATTAAAACATAATTAATATAAATAACAAGACACAACCCATGGGCCTTCTACACAGGCTGGGCCATAAACCAAACCTAAAGGCCTAAGCAACCTTATTACATAATGATCAATACTTGATAATACAAAACGTGTTCCCAACAATCTCCTCCTAAGTATTGGTCATCAAGGTTGCTTGACATCGTCTTTGCTTCTTGGCTTCAGACGTCATTTGAATCTTTGTTCTTCGTTCTTGATGTGAAATGATATGGTATGGTAATGATCTGCCGTCCTCCAATGGTCTTTAATTCTGGTGTCTTTATGTCTTTTCCACCATGCTCATATGTTCTTTGACTTTTGTTCTTCATATATCACGTAGTTCTCTCTTCATAAGCTTGATCTTTGACTTGTTTAAGGTTAACGTACTTGATCTTTGACTTTTCTTTAATTTCTTAAAACTTTTGCTATTCCTTAGTCTTTGTGAGAACTTTGCTTCAGGATATGAGCATGATGGAAAGATGGTGGAACTCCTGATATTCATGATTCGCTGCAGGTAAACAGTTAGCAATAAATTATCCGGTACTTACAGGTTTGGACTTCGAGATCGTCAACAGCATAGTGTGAAGACTTTCTCTAATCCTAACCCAGGCCGTTCTGAATCGGATACCCCCGAAAGGGCTTACACGGACACACTGAAGTACACCCACGATTCAGTGAGTCGCTGGAGATCACCCCACGACTGTAGACCGTATTTGGAGCAAACACTAAGCGTAACCCACAAGGGATTACCGAAGTGACCTGCTGTCAGGGCTGTTGGATGTTGACCCTGGCAGGATTTCCATTCAATCACTGAGAATCATAATTTAGGAATTCTCTCATGAATGTTCAGGGCAGATTTCTAAGATCTGCGAAGGACACTCTTATGATTTACAACTAGTGTTCTTTTTGTTGAACAGCCAGTGTATACTAAGTGTACCTAAGATATTTTTGATGTATCTCATGGCTCTAGACTCAATTAAGTGCTCTTATTTGGTCGTCGGAGGCATGGAGCAGAGTGCCTCCTTTTCAATATCAACACATCTCGGAGTGAGAGGTCAATAGATGATGAAGGGTTCTCCGTGAGAAATGAAACAAGTGTCTTTTGAGAGACACCTGAGTGGCTAGAAGGTTTAGTGCAGTGTGTCACTGGGTCCATGACGAGTTTTATCTTCAATACTGGTGATGCCCAACCAACTAGTAGATTATGTATTGAACCCGGTGTCTGCCCTAAGGTTGAACAAATGGAGGGCTATTTCTTTTCACCCTTTTCTTTACTTTTCTTTTTAATTCTTCAACCCCTTCTTTCTCCTTTCATTTCATATCTCCTTTTTCAATCATACCTAGGACTTTCTAGTTCTAAACTAATGGTATTGTCCTTGGGTAGATCCCTCCGGCTCTGGCAGATCATAGGACGATTATTCCTAACCTTAGTCATCTTATAACTCCATGACTATCCTATTGATGCCATAAACCAAACCTTTTTTGAAAAATCTCTTAAAGTGCTTATGATTATGAAAACATATTTTGTTAACACTTTGAGAGTTTTGTGATTTTCAGAAAGACTCCCCCTTAACATGTGCTCATAAGTGGTTAATGTAAATTTGCACATGTCGGGTAGAGTTGGCACTTTTTGAATTGATTGATTTTCAATGAACATGATCGTCGAGAGACACGTTTACATCACTAGTAGAACTAGCTTGAAATTATTACCCGTCCAGATCACATTCAAGGAAATCGCTCGAAATCGGTACATTCTACTTAGACATATCCTTTGCGAGACATGTTTACATCACCAGATAAACTGGCTTGAAATTATTACCCGTCCCAGATATGTCTTTTCGACTACTGAATTTTGGTATCGTCAATTCGAGGGTCAATTCTGAGCCTAGCTCACATGAGATTTCAACTTTCAAGTTACCATATTTTGATCATATCTTTATTCTCCCCCTCAAAAATAGCATACTTATGATGTTTTTGATAAACTTTTGAGAAAAATATGCCTTTTGAGTTTTATGGGAAGAATTTCAAGAACTTTTACGTTTGTGGAACAAAGATTATTTTTCATATACTCCCCCTTGATGAGGGAATACTTGTCCTTATGAGCAGAATTTTGAAAAACTTAGAAAAAATTCATGGTTTAATTCTACTCATAAGAAAGAAGCTTTCGCTCCTTTGATCAGGATTGAGGCACTGAAGCGTACCTCAGGGTCCTTTCTTTACAAGTACGGGTTGTGCACTGTTATGTGTGCACAAACCATAGTTAATGAAAATGATGAAAAATATGATGAAATATGACAAATGATGACAGATTATACCAAGGATTACTGCTCAGGTCGACGGAACGTGAGGATGTTAGGAACTCTGGCACGTCCTCCCACGTAGCTTTCCAGTCGTCTGATTGTTGTTCTAAACTTGAGCCTTTTGTCAATCCTATCAATGAACTTCACTGCTTGCTTTGCATCGTTCCTGCTCCAACTTATAACTCTCAGCCATCCCGTCTTCAACCCCTTGCTACGGTTTTCCAGAATTGTTTGAAGCTCAGACTTGACTCGTACCAAAGTCTCATCACTGAATTTGTGGATTTCTTCATAACCCATGAACTTTGGTGAGCTTTTATCCCTTACGTATGCCAACCCAAACGGTCTATCACAGAAAGTGTACGGCTGCTTGTCATGGATTCTCGGAGGTTTAAAATTTGGCTTGACGAGGTTCAATTTTATCTGGTAGCTTTCTACCCTAAGGTGCACATCTTCAACTCGCGATCTAATGACAATGTTGCGGATGTATATTAGAACTGAGTTAATGATATCATAATGAAGACGTCCAGGTAGATGTTCAAGTTTTCCTTGAACTTTCAGTAGATACATATCTTCTATATCGTTGATGTGTAAGTAGGGATAGTCTGCTTCACTAAAAGTATATTCTTGATCGTCCAACCTTCTCACGGTAATCTTCTTCAGAAAGTTATACCCAAACATAGATTCGGTTTCTACACTGGTGATTGAAAGAATCTTGTTCTTGTTATAAACCTCAGTCTTTGATCTTCTGGTAATCATATATTTATAGAACAATCATCGCAGATTCGGCCAGTGGAAGATCCCAAGAGCAGTATCTTCGTTGTATTCTCGAACTTTGTGAACAAATAGATCTCCAATTTGTTCTTCAAAACCTTCTAACGTATAAGAAGCTGCTTGATACTTGGTAAGGGACGTTGCATACCGCTTTTCAGGGTCTGTGTTTCCATACTCAAGATACGCCAAATCATTATTGAAGAAATATGCTTTTGGTATCTTTGGGTTGTGAGGTTGACCGATGAGTGGTAAGGGATGGGTGTAATCACGGAGATGAAGTCGTTCTTTTGGATGAGAAGCACACGCATGATCCCAGTCTATGTTTTCAGACAATGCTCTTGCAACTTGTTCAAGGTTGTATTCAAACTCCACTTCTGAAGTTGTGACTGTCTTGAATTCTGTGAAGCCACCTTTACGAACTCTGATGATGTCAGGCAATCCCAACTTTTGGACTTTCATTGCCCGCTTCAATCGTTTAGTAAAGTCCACAATTGATCCTTCAACAGGTGCAGCGTTTTCAGCTTCAGGATATTTTTTCTACCATTGTCTCAAACCAATCGAATCTTGGAGCAGTTGGGTTTACCCATTCTGGTAGAGGTATGGCTTTTCCATTTGTGGGTGGTGTAGTGAAATTTTGAACTTTTGGTGGTGCAATGGGAAATTCTTGATTAGAACTTACGTCTTTATATGATTCAGTTGCATCGAATGCCCCGCCTTCAAGAGGAATGAACATCGGTTGGCTTGATTGCTTTGTGGTTCCAGAAGAATGTGCCGTAGTTGAAGGTCCAGTTGACTTGGTGGGTTTCCTTTTTTTCTTTCCTTCGTCTTTGTCAGGCTCATCTCGATGACGCTTGACCGGCTTATCTTTCTTGCATCCTTCAGCCTTCTTCTCATCTTTTCTCATTGAATTGAGCAATGCCTGTTTGAGTTCTGCCTCTTCGGGTTCATTGAGAATGTCTTCAAGTAATTGTCCCTTGAGATCAGATCTAGATGGCTTAGGTGGCACGGTTCGAATTGTTATTGGTGTTGTGTGCATCAGATTTGCCACTGTTTTCTCCAGATTTCTTTTGGCATATTCTTTGAAGATTGCTGGAAGATTCTCTTGAAGGTATTGAGTGACCTCTTGGGATACTTGTGAACTGACTGCCTGAGGGACATGAGTTTTAAGATATTCCCTGCATTCTTTTCAAGATCGAATGCTCTGAGATTATTGACATGGAATTCTTGTTTATCCACCTTCTTTTCTACTTCAACGATCTGTTGTTTTATCACTTTGTGCTCTTCTTCTTCCTTTTCTCGATTTCTTAAAACCAACTGTTGAAGTGTAGCCATTTTTTCTTTGAGTTCATTGAGTTCAGTGGTGGACTGACCTACTGATGATGGTTGTGGTGATGGTGGTATAGTGTTGTCATCTTGGTAGTCATGTTCTTTATCATCATCATCATCATTGTTTTCTTCTTCATCATTTTCACCTTCTACATCTTCTTCATCATCGTCTTCATCTTTACTACTGTCAGTTTCTTCAGACCCAGATCTTGATTCTTCCTTAGACTTTTCTGATTCACCCTCTGATTCATCCAGTGCATCAGACTTTGTAGTCTCAGACTCCTCTTGTTCCTCCTCTTGTTCTTCATCAGGATGTGAAGCTGACCCTTCACCTCTTCTCTCTTTTTCACGCTTCTCTTCATTTTCTTTGTGTTTCTTTAAGTTCTCTCTGAATGCTATCTTATACTGTTCTTTTTCTTCTTTTTCAGTCCTTGGAGGTTCTATGGCTTTGAAGGATTGTTTCACTATTTTGAATGATTTTCCCTTTCCTTTACCCAAGTCTTTGTCTTTTTCTGCCAATACGGTCTTCAACTTCTCAAACTCTTTCTTCTTCTTGCCTTTACCAAGGTCTACTTCTTCTTCTTCCTCTTCGTCACTTGGTTCGTCACTAAGTTTCAGTTTTGTGGATTTTTCACTGGTAATCACTTTCTTCTTATCTACTCTTGAGCATTTCTTTGTGCGAGAGGAAGCAGGTGGAACGATCTTTCCTGTTGATTTACTTTCTCCTTTTGTTGGTGTTGTTCCTTTGGCAATGATTCCTACCTTTTTGGCTTTTTCAGCTTCATCATACTTCTGATATGCCTCAGTATCCATCACTTCTTCACTTAACATGCTTAGTGGAATTCTCACACCTTGTTTCTCCGTGTTGGACTTTTGTATTTTTATTCTGGAGAGAACGTGATCCATTTGATCGGTATGCATCTTTTCATTTACACGTCGATCGATTTCAGGGTGTCTTTTCATGAAAAGTAAGATTAGGAGTTTGGTGAATCGGGGAAAAAGGTACTTTGTATGCCTTCTTTTAGCGAAAGCTTTGGCTTAGAAAGATCATGTCGTTCCATATGTATTTGGCCAAGTCCAGATGTTTCAGGTTGACGACTCCCCAGAAGAATTGAAGGTGTTCTAAACGTGGGTGTTCAAGGCTAGTGGTTTTGCCAGTTATGCAGTGAATGATGATTGTGTAAAGGGTTAACCATGGCTGAGGAATATATTTCCTGTCTACTCTGTAGAGTGAGGTGATCTCTTCTTCATCTTCATCATAACCGAGAAGCTTAAGTGTATCAACCATGGTTTCAAAAGTTGGATCTTCAAGAAATTTGCCGCTTGGGCCTGAAGCTTCAGATGGAAGTTGTAGAACATTCCGAAGAGTTTCAACCTTGAACTGGATCTCTGTTTCATCAATTGTGACTGTGATGTTTTTGTTGTCCTTTCCTACGACCATTGAATGCCAGAACTGATTGAGATAAACTGCTGGTACACTTGCCGTATTCGTCAGTGTTGGGCTGATGAAGTGTCTTTTGAGAATTTCCACGATGATTTGGCAAGATTCATGACAAGGTAAATTGTGGAACGTTTTGTTTGTTCTTAATTGAGATATTTATGTATTGAATGTGTTTAGCATGCGGAATCTACTACAACACACTTTAAAAGAACACAAGATGGTGAGTTTGAGTAAATGAGAGAATGCAATGAACAAAGAACACAACTTTGGTTAGAACAAAACGATTCAATATTATTGATGAAATAATACGGATGATCTAAGTATCACCAGGATTACAAAGTAATCTTGAATCTAAGATTGTAAAAAGGATTTGTGATTCGAAGTAACTAAGTTACTTGAGAGATAGTTTGGTTCGTGGTTATTAGTTGTGAAAGATGCATGCATGAAGAAGTGACTAAGATATCCTTTTATAAGATAAGGATATCTTATTACATGTTGTCAAGTAGATGAATATAATACTATACTTTGACTATTATGGCGCCTACAATTAAATACAACTACCCATGTACACTCTGATATATTCTTCTGTCACCACAGAAGACTATTCTACTTCTACATAACGTATAACAATGTACAAAGACTAATAATTCAACTAAATATCTATTACAAAATATCTAATCGACAAAACAGAAGCTTGGCAGGCTCTTCATTAGCTAGCAGTACCTTCTACCCAGAAGGTACTGGTAGAACATCTTCGTACACTACAAAATCAACTAGCAGGCTCTTCTCATCATTGGCAGGCTCTTTGACTTTGATCATTTTATTCCCAACAATCCTCCCCTAAACTTGTTATTTCCATTAAAATACACAAGTTTCTGATGAATAAAATACATACCTTGAGGATTTGAGAACTCTTCCAAAAACCTTACTTTCTATCCTTCCTTTTTCTTTCATATTGCTCAGATATGCTCCTCAGCAAACTCTGAACAATCTCTGAGTTTTCTTCATCCTTGTCACACCTTAATCTCTTGGAGATCATAGCTTTAAGCACTTCATAGCTAAGAGGATACTCTTTCTCAGCTAACATAAAAAGTTCTATCCCACTCTGTGTGAAAAGATGATGAGTATGGCTATGACTTAGAAATTCCCAAGTTGTTGAAGGATCATAATAGGGAAATTTCCAATGAACATCCTTGGGATCAGGATCGAACATCCTATTGAATTCCACCCAAAGCTCTTGTTCCTTAGCATCTGTACTAGAATTTGTAGCTAACCTAATCTGCACTAGATTCCACAATTCTTCCAAATCTGCTCTATCAGATGCTCTAACTAAATTTTCAAAATTCTTGAAGATAGCAGACTGTCCCCCAACCCTTAATATTTTCCATGACTTACCAAATCTATCATGGTGTATTTCCCAATCAATTATAGGGTGTCTAGACCTAATTGGATCAGCATGAATGATAGTAGGTAAAGTAATCAACATTTTACTTACTTGCCCTTGATCCAATTTTGCTACTTCTTTCTTCTGAGCATCTTCCTTCTTCTTAGATGGATGTACATCAGATGGAACATTATAGTAAAGATTCTTGTAGGCTTGAAGATATAAAAAGAAGATTTCATCAGCAGATTTCTTCTTAAGTTGATAATCAGTCCAATTTGCCTGATTCTTCAAAAATTTCTTCATAAAGATTGTTTGATCTTTGTTAGTTTTGCCCACTTTAAAACCTCTCTTCTGACTTTCCTTCATCTTCTTAAAAATGTCAGCCAAAGCTGCTTCTTTGTATTTCTTGTTGATGAAAGATTCAAGTGCTTCAGTCTTCTCATCAGAATTGAGTGTCTTGTCATTTACTATATTTGCTGCATGACCTTTCACAATTGGATCATTGTTAATAATCCATAACATCTGTGCATCAAAGGTCTCTTGAGCAATTTGAGTATCAAGAAGAGCTTGAGCAGCTTCTTCAGCTTCTTTCTGCTCTTTCATTTCTTCAAGCATTCTTGAAGCTTCTCTAGCTTTTAGCTCTTCTTCATGAACTCTTTTGGCCTCTTCTTCTCCTAAAGCCATCTGAATTTGCTGAGTTCTTTTCAACTTCTTGGACTTTGGCTCATCTTCAATTAGAATACCTTTGCCCTTATCCTTTGGAGTTTTATCTTGTGTTGGAGCAGAGGATTGCTCATCAGCAACTAAAATCCTCTTTCTCTTGTACACTCTCTCAGCAGATCCTTTATATCCCATAGCCAATAGCCTTTCTCTCCTGGCAGACTCTTCTTCTGCCCTAGCAGGCTCTTGCCCTGCTCCAACAGGCTCTTCATCATAAACTTGAGTTCCATAATGGAATTCAAATTGAGCCTGTTCCTCCTCTTCTTCCTCATCTTCAGACATATCCTTCCTCCCCTTTTTGGAAGAGTGATCTATCCTATCAGCATCTGACTGTGAAGAACTAGATAAAACAACCTTTGCAGACTTTTTACCTTTTAACTTCTTCACTTCACCCTCCAATCTCTTAACCCTCTTAACCAATTTGATGTTGATCTTAGAAAACCTTTCATTTTGACGTTTAAGAGCTTTCTGTAAGAACTTCACCTTGTCTTTCAACTCTTGCATTGTCTGAGGTGATTGGGTTTGTGATGTATGATGTGGGGATGGTGGTGGTGTTGCTGATGGTACTGGAGATGGTGTTGGTGATTTTTGATGTGTTTGTGAAATGAAACCATGTGAAGAACTGGATGATGGTGTATCAGCAGATGGTGTTGGTTCTTCTGGATGTTGTGGTACCATTTCATCAAAAAGTGGAACTTCCTCCCCTCTAAAACCAATTCTCATATTTGAAAATACTTTTTGAGAAAGTTTTGGTGTTTCATAAACTGAGTCTGTGGGAAGCAACATATGTTGTAATTTTCCAATGATGCATCCAATGAATCTTGGATACATCAAAAATTTTGTTTTACTATCCACATTGTTTATCAATCCTTCAAAAATATATTTAGAAAAATTGTATTTTCTGTTTGTAGCTAAGCAAATGAGAGCAGAAGCCATGTTGCCACTAAATTGCTCCCAAGAGGTTTTCTTCTGGCTCAAACAGTGAAGGATTGTGTGAATCAAAAATCTCCATTGTGGAGTAAGATGCTTTTTCAGAAAAGTGAGTTTGTTGAACTCAGCATGATACCCCATTCTTGTTAAATTTTCAAAAATTTCAGTATCTGGTAACTGACTAATACCATCAGAATCATCCAAATGAAGATGTCTTCTTATGGATGACTCAGTAAGAGTCAAATGTTTACCATCCACTTTGGCTTTTATTCTTTGTTCCCCATTTTCAGAAGTTTTAATTTTAGCAGATTCCCAAAATTGTAAAATTTGATTTTCATAAATAGTGGGATTGACTAGCAAAGCAAACCTGATGTAGGAGTTGTTTAAAAAGTCCACTACTTGATGAAATGAGGCATTATCCTCTGACTTCTCCAAAAATGCTAACTGATTGTGACGTTGAACAAAGTTTAGATCAATTGTGGAAGTCATAATGAAAATTTTGAATATGATGGTGGGATTTGTTGGTAGTACTGGTAGAAGATGAAAGATGTATGTGAATTATGATAATGACTGATGAAAGAAGATATGAGAGAATTACTTTTAACCGACAATAATAAAGATTAAAATAAGTAAGTGAAAAGGCGGTTAAAAAGATCTTTTATATGTAAAATATAATATAATATATTCATCAGTGAATTACATAACTACCCCAACGGCTAATTTTAACTACCAGGCCTAAAGGCTAAAACTTTTTCTGACAGGCTCAACGGCTATCTAGCAGTACCTTTGTACTCTAGCAGTACCATTTTTGTACTAGCAGTACCTTTGAAAGTTTTTAAAAATCCCTTATAGTTTTTAGCAAACTACCAGCTATCAACGGATTTGAGTTGTCTTTACCAAAAGCCGTTTGCTTAAGGACTAGCTAACTATTTACAATTAAGTATGGTCAGTTAACAACCATATAGTTTTTGGTAAACTATCAACCATTAACGGATTTGATTTGTCTTTACCAAAAGCCGTTTGCTTAAGGACTAGTCAACTCTTAAGTTTGTGAAAACTTGGTGAGATGAATACCAAAAGCCATGATGGCCCAAAAGATGGTGCAATTTCCTTGGATGGAGGAAATTTGAATCAGGCATTGATGCTGTGTATCTTGGATGATTTGCTCAACAAGTGAAATCATCTAATAACATGCCTTTGAGTTGAAAACATTTCTTAGTTTGATCTAGATAGAACTTTCTCCTTGAGAAATGCTTCATCCCTTCTAGATATGTGATCTAACTATCTCTTTTTCAACTCTGCATCATCTTGTATGCTCTTGTCTTTTCATAAATTGGTCTTTCTTCCATTCTGGGCTATTAATTCCTTCCCTGAGATTGTTATTTCTCCTGAAATGAATAAAACTTTTGTTGCCCCTTTTGTTTGAAAGAACTCTTGTTTTGTTATCAACCTGAAATGTGTTAGTTGCAAACCAAAAGAACAAAGTGTAGAACACTTGATCTATAACATTTTAAGTATTCAAGCCTTTAAATGAACAAAACATAGCAATTTTGTATCAGCAGGACCAATTATGAACTAACAGGACCTTTTGACTAACTAGCAGTACCATGTTTAAAATCCAATACCAGTTAATATTATGAACAAAAACATATGATTTTCAAAGATTTATCATTCCAATACCTCCTACAAGATATTTGAATCTACCTAAATCAAAAGCTTTGGTGAGAAGGTCTGCATAATTCTTTTCAGAATCAATTTTAACAACTTGAATTAACCTTTTCTCATTGCAATCCCTTATGAAATGGTGTCTGATTTCAATATGTTTTGTTTTTGAGTGTTGAACTGGGTTTTTAATGATACAAATAGTACTGCTATTGTCAATATAAATAATGGTGTTAAGAAAATTGTACCCATAGTCAAGCATTTGATTTTGGATCCAAAGAACTTGCCCACAACAACTTGCACCAGCAACATATTCTGCTTCAGTTGTAGAGTTGGCCACCATTGTTTGTTTCTTGCATTGCCAGGAGATTAGTCTGCAACCAAGAAATTGACATCCACCAGTTGTGGATTTTCTGTCTAGTGTTGCACCAGCATAGTCACTATCCGAATAAGCCACCAATTCAAAAGATGATTCCCTTGGATACCAAAGACCCAACCTAGGTTGACCCTTAAGATATCTAAAGATTCTTTTGACTGCTGTGAGATGAGAGATCTTGGGATGTATTTGAAACCTTGCACATACACATACTGAGAACATGATATCTGGTCTTGATGATGTAAGATACATCAAAGACCCAATCATTGATCTATAATTGTGCAAATCCATATCTTCTCCATCAGCATCTTTGATTAGCCCTTTGTCTGGATCCATTGGTGTACTTGCAACCTTAGAATCAGCAAAATTGAATTTTCTTAGGATCTCTGCTACATACTTATCTTGGCTGATAAATATGCCTTCTTTGGATTGTTTCACTTGGAGACCTAAAAAGAAAGTAAGTTCCCCCATGGAACTCATCTCAAACTTACTGTGCATAAGTTTTTCAAATTCTACACACAAGCCTTGGTTTGTTGATCCAAAGATTATGTCATCAACATAAATCTGCACTAACAAGATGTCTTTCTTTGTCCTTTTGATGAACAAAGTTGGATCAATCCTGCCTCTTTGGAATCCACTTTCTAGTAGAAAACAAGCCAATGTTTCATACCATGCCCTTGGAGCTTGATGTAGGCCATACAAAGCCTTGGTAACTTTGTAAACTTTATCTGGATACTCAGCATCAATGAAGCCTGGAGGTTGAGATACATATACTGGTTCTTCAATTTCACCATACAAAAATGCACTCTTAACATCCATTTGATAGACAGTGAAGCCTATGAATGAAGCATAGGCTAAGAAAAGCCTAATTGCTTCAAGTCTTGCAACTGGAGCAAACACTTCTTCATAATCTACCCCTTCCTCTTGAGTATATCCTTGTGCTACCAATCTAGCCTTGTTCCTGATTACTATACCCCTTTCATCTTTCTTGTTTCTGAACACCCATTTGGTTCCAATTGCCCTATGACCTCTGGGTAAATCAACCAATATCCAAACCTTCTGAATCTTGAATTGGAGAAGCTCTTCTTGCATAGCTTCCACCCAACTTGCATCATCTAAAGCTTTGTTTATGTTTTTGGGTTCAGCCTGAGATAGAAAACATGAAAACAGGCATATATTGGAATTATCATTATTCTTTTCTTCATAAAGAGAGGAGATTAACCCTTCTTCATTTGAGGATAAGACTTGAGATAAACCAACTTGAGATCTTGTTCTAACACCAGAAGTTATGCTTCCAATCACATCATCAGTTGAGTGATCTTTGAGAATTCTAGTGTTTGGTGTTTTAGGAACTTCATATGTAGTTGGAAGATTGCTAATCCCAACTTCTTCTTGAAAAGAATCATCTATTTGAACATTCAATGGCTCAGCAGTACCAATACTTGTACTAGCAGGACCATCTGAAGAACTGGCAGTACCATTGTCATTAGCACCACTCTCTTGATTCTCTTGATTCTGAGTTCCTTGATCTTCTTCATTGCCTTCTTTTGTTGTGTTTGAAGGTCCTTCTTCATTTGAAGATAGATCCATACTTTTCCAAATTGGCATCCAGATGAAATCTTGATTTTTAGGAATTTCAACATTTTCTTCAGAACCTGCATTTTCATTAGCATTTGTACCTGTAACAGGCACATAATTCATAGATTCTGAAAGCCTATCAACATCAAACATCCAATCTGGTCCAACTCCTTTCACATTTGTAAGTTTCTCTTGAAACTCTATGTGAAGATTCTCTTCAACTAGCCTAGTGCATGTGTTAAACACTCTATAGGCCTTACTTTGCAAGGAATACCCTATCAAAAAGCCAACATCTGCTTTTCCATCAAATTTGCCTAAATGATCTTTGGTATTGAGAATAGTAACCTGACAACCAAAAGGTCTCATAAAACTTAAAGATGGTTTTCTACCAAAGAAAAGTTCATAAGTTGTTTTTCTATGTGGTTTTGTCACAAGAACCCTGTTTTGTACATAACAAGCAGTACCAACTGCTTCAGCCCAAAATGAAATAGGCAACTTAGAGTCTACTAACATAGTTCTAGCAGCCTCTATAAGTGTTCTATTCTTTCTTTCTGCTACTCCATTTTGCTGAGGTGTTCTAGCTACACTAAACTCTCTTTTTATGCCTTTTTCCTTGCAAAAGTCATCCATAACTCTATTCTTGAACTCTGTCCCATTGTCACATCTGATGACCTTAACCTTCTTATCAGATTGGTTTTCTACCTCAGTGATATAGGTTTTAAGTGTCTCACTAGTTTCATGTTTGGATCTTAAGAAGAAAACCCATGAAAATCTACTATAGTCATCAGTAACAACCAGACAATATTTCTTTCCATTCAAGCTGCACACATTAGTAGGACCAAAGAGATCCATATGAAGCATATGTAAAGCCTGAGTAATAGAGTTTTGGGTCTTGGGCTTACAAGAAGCTCTATGTTGTTTGCCTTTTAGACAGTCAACACAAGTTTGGTCGTTTTGGAAAATCTTTTTGGGTAAACCTCTTACTAAATCATATTTTGCAATAGTGTTGATTGTTTTAAAGT
>CP139509.1:450699200-450751463 GCA_021014915.2 Artemisia tridentata subsp. tridentata | reverse complement strand
TATGTCTTACCAAGAAGACATAACTGTTATAATCCCAATCTACGTTATAAATCATTGATCAACTCAATGACTCCTTGTATATGTCTTATTAAAAAAACATAACAAGTTAACGTTTTACTTTATTATAAGTCTTACTAGCAATAAAAGACTTCATATTTATATCTCACAATATAAACATGTATAACTAAAGTAATTATGAACACCACAACTTGGTTTCAATAGTATTTCAAGTTAATTTATTACTTCATATATTGATATCATTCCAAGAATACATACACGTCTAAATATGAAGTAGTATAAGATTACTTCATTTATTTATGTCATTACAACAATACATAAATATTTACATTTGAAGTAGTCTTATTATCATATCGACACTTGTTCTAATAATTATCTAATTTTAGAAACTTGTAAATTAACATAGTTTAATCACATTAGCTGAGGCTGCAATGATGAAAGTATGTAATTTACCTTGTCATTAATATCTAGTAATGAAAGTAGATATTAACTCCAAGTGTTCTATAAATTAGAATGTGTATAAAACACATTAGAACATTGATCTCTTACCTTACAGTCAAGAGAACCCTATAAATCATATTCCTTTATGTTGTTGCTTGCACACAATAAGATTTCTCCCACTTGTGCATGGAACAACATTATGTATCAGATAAACAACACGCCAATCGTTTGCTTATGTGACCAATATGATTTGTGTCATAGATATGAGTAGATATAGAATCACCTCGTCTAGTAAGGAAACATACACGGCTATCCTTAATACCACAAGTGTCTATAATTGGAAAGTAATCATCTCAAGAAATTCTAGAGATAATCTGAGTTACTGTCAGGATATTTAGATACCAAGACTTGTAGCTCCCACTGAATTTAAGATCACTACATGAACTCATTATTCAGTAATTACAACACAATGCTCCCACTGGCTTTGTCAACATTGTAAGTGTTGCATCACCAGTAAAATCAAATGGCGTGATGTTTACTTTCCTACACCTTTGATGAATCCCTTACGTAACAGCTACTAAGGTACTCAAAGAATGTATTCTACTTTGTAAATGATGGAATATCCATCAATGCAATTAACTTGAAAGAATTGGGTATGCAATTTCTTCCTTAGTTAGGTCTATCATCCCCATCATGGTATGCAGCACCTTTAAAAAGCATAATAACTAGATCAAACATTCTAGTTTGCCTTTTACCACTTTTGCGGTAATTAGTCTAGCTTCTAATTTTAATAACTCCTTACCATGCAATTTCTGAAGAAAAAGAAATTCGCCATGAGTTATTTATTAGAATTTAGACAATTCTAATTTTCCTATTATACATTTCTCATCCATGAAAAGGAATAGGATTAAGTCTCACTCTTCACACGGAAAGTGGACTCGGTTTATTCTTTTCAGCAAAAATTGACTCTATCCAAAACCCCTACGGGTGTAGATCAATTTACTACTAAAAGAATATCCCATGTTTACGGTTTTAACGTTGCATTAAATACATTAAAAGAATTTTCAAAAATTCAATTTTTAGTATTTTCGATAATAACTTTTCAAGAAAATTAAACACCCACGGTAAATAAAATTTCACCATTTAATTTATTTGAAAAATAGGATCCAAATTGACGTCGTTTCATCACATCAGCTTTGGCTGCTAGCAATGAAAGTACTCAATAAGGTAGAGCTGCACTCAATTGCCAATATTCAATTGCAATTCCTAGAAATCATGGGACTTACATTATATTGCCAACATCAGTTGCAAAGTGTAAACATGTTTCATCCCCAAATCTTTATGCCTTGGCGCCGTCCCATTACATCAGCTTTGGCTGCTAGTAATGAAATTGCCCAATTAAGTTCACCAACTTAAGAAACTGTAAATTGACGTCGTTTCATTGCATTCAGCTTTGGCTGCTAGCAACGAAAGTACTCAATTTACCCTTAGACAACCACCCTTTCAAAACATCACATTCAGCTTTGGCTGCTAGTGATGTAGGATGAAACCTTAGGTGTTTCTTTTTGTAGTTGGTTGACATATTACTTAAATTTTTTTTTAGGGTAATTTTTTTTTGATGTATGTTATCAAAAAATATGTACAAAGATGTCATGCATTCATCTTTGTATCATATGTTTTCTACAAAAAACCCGTTTACCCATTCGTAAGCTCAAATCATCAAAGTTTTTTAATTGAGGCATTGAGCAAATTACAACTTTGCCTTAAGATGCTTCGTATGTATCATGGTATACTTGGTAAGTCTAAAATTGACGCACAGGCGAGCGGAGGCGCAAACGTTCACCCTAAGGTGATTAAAAACGCGCCCCTTTCGGATGACAATTTAATGTCAAGCCTCCTTATACCCACTTTTTAGTTTGTCAATTTTAGGTCCGCCGCTTCGACCACTTAGTACAGTCGCATCAATCAACTAAAACTTATGATTTTCTTGCTTAAAACAATTTTATGTAGTAAATTATTAATTGCTAGTCTCGCCTGGGAGCAAATTACCGTGCGAAGCGAACCACTGTCGGCACATAAGACTTGGCAATTAAATGGTTTACTACAAAGGTTTCATAGTTATTAGGTTCATTTATTTTTTTTATTGAAAACTTACCCTCTTTGTTGTTACAATCCATCATAATTAAACATACAAAGAACAAGTAATTTGAAAAAATAAATAAACACTCAATAACACATATATGATCATTAACAATATCATATAGCCACATGCAAACCTTTTTGATAAATCCTATTAATTATCTATGTGAATTTTAATGTATCTAATCAATAAAACTCCCATTGGTTTTCGAGCTCATTGTACCTAATGGACCACAGACGCCAAATAAATTTGGCCGCGTAAGTTTTGATCAATTAGATACTACATTGCACATAACCAATTTTAATTAATATATTAGGGTCTTCCCTAATTTAAGATCTATCTTAAAAATCATGTGGCACATAAACAACAGACATTCCATGACAAAATATGCAAGATTTTGTCATGGATCCCATATTGCACATATAATCATGTAAACACATATTATCATGTCAATATATCCTGTACGCAATCTAGTTAATTAATGACATCACATACGGTACTCATTAAATAATCCCTAAAAATTGCATGCAATCCTAGGGTTTTCTACAAAAACCAAAACCCTAAATCTTTTAATTAGGTGTCGACCTAATTAGGGTTTACAAAAAAAAATAAACCCTAGATTAATTAATTGCATGTATCTAATCAAGATTCAATTTTTAAGGTTTTTAGTAATTAATTACATGTTAAAAACGCGGCTCATGATGCCACTGTTGAAATATTAGAATCATAAAACTATAAACTAATAAACCATAAACAAATAACATCAAAGCATGTAGCACAGCGGAATAGGATCTACAATAACATGTAAATTAATTAACTAAAATTAAATAGACGCGTACCTTTTCGATTCCTAGCAAGAACAAGGAATCACGTGATCACCAAGAACAATATAAACCCTAATTGGGTTTAAGGATGGATCGAATACTATGTAGTCGAACAGGGTAAAGTAACAACAAGCTAAAGTAAGCTTGTACTCCGTTCTTGTACACACGTATTACTAGCGTCTCAATGTGAAAAGCTAGGTTCATGTATCACAAATAAAACATCACAACACCTAGGGTTTGATGTTCTTGATAATACATGATCGAATCCCATAAAGGAGTAAATACATTGACATGCATATATATAAATATATGCATGCAAGATACACGTTCCATTAACACATGCACATGCATTGTGTATTTAATATCTCCTTTACTGTTTGTGTCAGTGGGTAGGAAAAGTATACCGATTGAAAAAACAATCGGTTAAGGGATTTATTTTTGTGTCAATCGAATCCCCTAAAACAAGAACAAAGGTTGCTTTTATAGCAATAAATCTTGTCCTCCAAGTTTTATTTTTCACCTCCTCATGTTTCATAAATTTACACTTAACCCTTTCCATTTTCCTTGTTCGACCATGTAAATATTTGTGATTTAATAATTAATCATAAATCATTATATTAATTATTAATACATTGAGACTCATACGTATTGTGTGCAATCCCGAAGTCTCGTGTTCGAAACCGGACATACAAATATTAATTTATATCCACCAACTCTAACATATTTAACATACAATTTTAGAAGAATTTAATATTAATCAATAATATGTCATATATGCCTTTTACAATTTTTGTTATTAGTTAAAACTTATAAGCTAGCACTTATTTTAGGACAAACTAAATTAATACGATAGATACATATTTTACTATAAGAGAGTATATTACTATCCATCTGATTAGTCTCATAGTAACGGTTCACTAAACCCATAGCCATATCAGCTTTCATTCCCGCTATTAAACCCAACACTAAACCCACTTAACACCAAAGCCACCACACGTACATATCTCACAACACACTCACGTACACAAAAATCACTAGATTTTGTTGCGTGAAACCAACCACCGAACCACCCAATTTCTGCCCCTTCACGCGTTGTTTAATCCCTCCAAGAGCGACAATGGCGTGTGGTCACGACCCCCCTCACGTATACGGGTGTAAAAGAGTTGAGCTTTTGTCGAGTAACCGTACTTAGGTCACAGCCTCGACGAGTTAACTCGATGACGATAGCATGGGCTTGTTTTCTTATTTTTGTGTGTGTGTGTGTGTTTTTATTGAGATATGAGAAGAAAAAGTGTGTCTGTGGTTTTTGTGTTGGTGTTTTTGTTTTGTTAGACCTGAGAAGAGAAGGTGAGAATGTTTGTGTTTGTGTTTTGTTTTGGTGTTTGTGTGTGTATTTTTATTGAGATATGAGAAGAAAATGTGTGTTAGTGGTTTACGTGTTGTGTTTTATTAGTGTTTTCTGGAGCGATTTAACCGACCACCATTTCAAAAAAGATTATATATCACAAAAAAAATATTTTATATAATAATTATACACAAATCGTTATAAATAACAATTATTTACAACGTTTTATTATGAAACCTTATTATATAGTGTTTATTTATTTATTTATAATGGTTAAATATTACAACCGTTATAAATTCGCTGTTGTAAAATATAGTTTGTGTAGTAATGGGGGTGTCTGTTTAACCTTATTTTTTAGCTCACGTGTTTATGTGTTTTCACCTAATGTTTCGTAAGCCTGTTTTTCTGGCTTATTTTGAAATTTTTATATAACTTCATTATGTCACATAATGTACTTATATAAGCCTTTTAAGTTTCAAAACCGACCGAAAAAATTTGGCTTATGAAATGTAATCTCAAACCATATAAGCTCAGGAGCTAAAAGATAAGGTTAAACAAACACCCTTTTAGTGTTTGCGTTGATTAGGTTGATGGGTTTTTGTTCTAAATTGTATTCCTATTGCTTTAAGGTAGTGTTTAATCGAGTTTGAGCATAAAAAATGAGCTCGATCAACAACCCTATGTTCGTAGGACTAGTGTTGATTAAATGAAATGAGTTTGAGCAAGCTCAATAGTCATTCCCTCCATCTAGAATACTTTGAAAATTAGGATGTATTTTTTATGAAATACTGAACATACTTTCTTCTGGAAAATCTGTGGTAACATGTAAGTTTCAGCAATTGCCACCACCTAGTGCGTCCTAATGTCTTCACAAGATGTCTTAGGTAAGAACCTCACAAGGTAAACGGGTGGCGGGGAATACACCGTGATACTACTGATAATATTATATTTTAATTAATGAAATACTAATCATGGTTTTTGACTTTTGTGTAGAATAATATTTGGGTAATACACCGTTACACTAGCTCAAACTAATCAAAATTCAAAAACCAAATATTAAAATTATTTGTGTACCAAGTAAGATTTGCCTCAATATATCTTTACATTCTAGTGATAATAGTCTAGTTTTTTTTTTCTTCTTCTTTTTTTTTTTTTTTTTTTTTTTTTTTTTTAATCTTTTAAGCGCCCCTCAGTGAGTGGTTATTATGTGCAAAATACAAACCCTTGTGTGTTCTATGCATGCATCGTATGTGAATAGATACAACACATTCTTTACCAATGAAACTATATAAATTAAAAGTCAAAAAGAATTTAATTCTAATTAACTACATACATATCAACGAAACTATATAAATTAAAAGTCAAAAAGAATTTAATTCTAATTAAGTACATACATACGTAGTATTATTAATGACTAGGTTATAGACCCGTGAAATCCACGGGATTTTAGAGGGTTTTTGATTTAAAAAAAAATAAGTACATGAATAAAGTAAAAAACAACAACGAACGTAAACGCTATAAAATTTTCTTGTAACGGAATAATAAGTTATAAGTGACTGATAGTATAAAATACAATGCTTGTAAATATCTGTGTAATAAACATTCATTGCCTCGTGATCTCCAATATGTTTGTCTTCAGAAGCAAATGTATGTAGTGACCATTCTAACACTTCAACAAAAGGTCCATTACGTGAACACCTAATAAGTTTAAAAATATGTAAGTAAAAGAAGTTTGGGATTTATAATAAGTGTAAATAAGAAAAATGCCACAAAACATGTAATATGTATAATGTACATACCTATTAACCGTTTGATCATAGACCTTGAAGAACTTCTTTACATACCACATTTATAGTAATTTTTGATAGATTACCATCCGCATCTGAAACAAAAACCTTCAAACCTTTTTTGCTTTTGACACGTGAAAAAGCCACATATAGCTGTCCATATGTGAAAACAGGACGTGATAGATACAATCCGACTTTTGAAAGCGATTGCCTTGGCTCTTGTTTGTTGTCATGGTGAATGACACCGAAATGGGATATTGTTTCCTCACGATCTTTAGAGGTAAACGTTTATCATATGGAGTAATTCTCAATGGTGGTATGATAACGTTATTTCCAAAATGTGTCCCATTAATGATTTGTGCTTGAATAGAAGTCCATGATAATCGTAAAACTTGAAGTCGTGTCCCGTTACACTTATACAGTGACCAAAGATTGTATAGCAAAACATATTCTACTTGACCATACATAATGACTCATACATATTTTAAAAAGTGTCAAGTCTCACAGAACCCCTGTATTATAACATTTTAAAACATATTCTGTTGAACGCAAAATCTTAAAACTTATTCAAACGATCATTAACAGATAATTCAGACAACTTTCTATCCATGGGATCGATTATTTAATTCAAAATTTAAGTAGTCAGGCCCATTGGACCAAATTTAGAGAATAGATTCATAGACGATTATTTAAGTCAAAATTAAAGTAGTCAGGCCCATTGGACCAAATTTAGAGAATAGATTCATAGAATCACGGAATTAATATTATACCTATTAAATTTCTATATTAATTTAATTGCAGCATACCATAGATCTTTTCTCATTGCTTCATAAATCTCATTGTTAGCATCATCACCTGTAGGGTGACCAATCAACAAAATTATATTGTGAAATTGATATGATTATTTTCATCGAATAGCAGTAAAATTTTGATCTATTAGAAGGCATTGATAAACTCTTTAATGTCCCTTTTGGGCCACTTTTTAACCCTTAATCTTTATACTTTTAACAAATTAAAATAACATTATCACATCAGTAAGTAATATGAACATAATGAAAACATGCTCTTTGTTAGGTGCAACACACATGCGAAGACTATTTGATGGAGTGGTATCATTGTGAATGGGTCAATTTTAGTTAAGTGTTCATCTCTATTAGGGCCATTTAAGTAAAATCTGAAAAGATTAGATGAACACAAATTAGCAAGGTACATAGTATGCTCTTCGATGTATGAATAGAACAAAAGGTCCACCCATGAAAGTACTACCATTAAGTACATCTCACAGAAGCCATGTACCATCCACAAAAGCTGTCACAACATCCCTATAAGTAGTTTAAATAAGCTCTCCAAACAGCCACTCAATGAAGCACTCCAAACAGCCCCTATAGCAATTGATGGGTAAATGTTATGATATGAAATTAAAGGGTAGGGGTTGACATTCGTGTGCATTTATCCAAATTATCAAAGATAAACTCATGATGACAATCATACAACTAAATAGGTATTTCATATAACTGATCAACCACTTTATTCGTAGAAATTTTACATTACGAAACATTATAAAAGGTTTATGCATATATGCATATGTATAATTGATTGTAGTCTTTCATTATTAGCTTTTGAAAACTTCAATAACTAAACTGACAAATAGAAGTCTCGTAAACCCTGCATGAAGCAACATATCAACTGGGTTGTCACTTTAAACTTATCTTTCCCAAAAACTCCTTTAGAGCAAACGACCTGCACATTGTGTCTATGTGCATTCACTGTTCTCATGCCAATGATCTTCTAAAGCCGAAAAGGTAAGACTCGTTTTATGTGATTAGTAATTGTCAAGATATAAGCAAGTGAGCCTATAGTTACTTCATTCATTTATTTAAGACAATTATGGTTTCTTTGGCAACCTGTGTTCTTTTCTTAATTATGAGCACTATATATAAAAGATTTCTATAATGGGAATTTTGTGATGGTATTTAAAAGTAAAAACACATTAACTTCAAACATGTATAGTTATTTGTAGGTAACGCGCCCTTCAACCAAAGGGTTTACACCTCAATGATGAGGATTTGTTAAAGGTGTGCAACCAAAGTAGCAAGTAGTAACTCACCCAATAGTTGATGTATCGAGCTTCTTCTTAGAGAGGGTTATAGTGACCAATGAGACATGCCTTGTCATTTCAAAGCTGCAGCACCAACAAAATCAAGTAAAAAGAAAAAGTCATATTGTGAAAAAGGATCAGATTCTTTACAAAATATGAACTCAAAAAAACTGATTGTAATTTTTTAAGCATATGGTTGGCCATATTGATTGGAAGAGAATGTCATGAGCCTTCACTACTATTTGGTCTTCTAAGCTTTCTACACCGTTCATGAAGAAACTTAGTAAGCATGCTACCACAAGAGCACCTACACCGTTCAAAATGCCAATTCGACCCCACTATAAGAAAGGATAACTATCACTTGACTCGGTAGATATAGAACTTAGGATGCCATATTTGGCCACACTATCAGTATGTGAAATAAAGAACTTAGTGTTTCTATGAGATGACCAAGATCAAACTGATTCAACATGCTAAAATATTGTCCAACTGTTGATGTGATGCCGACTATAGTGTGAATAAGTCAATTAATGAGCCAAATGTAGCTTGAGAACATTATACCCATCGTAATATTATATCCATATGTTAAATATTATTTATTTGTCTAACCTTGATCATAATCGATGAATACGAAGTTATGTTTAAATATTTTGTTTGCTAAAAGCCCTCAAAATTAACAGAAAATTGGATCACAGGATTGGTTAAATTTTCAACTGATGAACGATTAAGTTAGAAATCGATCCCTAGAACGTAATCCAATTAGGTGACATTGAAAAGTGGAAAGACAGGTTCGACCTTCTCAATTCTAACCCTACAACCCAAACCTCAATTGTTAGCGACACCTACAACCCAAACCTCAGTTGTTAGCAACACACCTTTTCAACCAACACAACATAGACAATCTTACACGACACCATAAAAAATATGCTAGACAACACCAATTTAAGAATCTAGTGTCACTACGGCATTTTTCATATGCTAAAGTGCCTTAATGGACTAACTCAAGCATGGATAATCGAATTAAGGAAGCAGCTATAAAATGATCAATATATCGTCAACATCAAGTACCAATTTTAGAAATTAAGTATCAATATTAGCCAATTAATAAGATTACTACTGTACCTTTTATTAATATGTTAATATGGCGGCACTGGTTTAATTTATGTCAATTTCAGCCTATGCTCTTTATCATGTGTTAGTTTCTAATTTTGGTTGTATTAGAATACAATGGATATGCTTCGAGACGGAAGGATTCAAACCTCCTAATAGCGGGACCAAAACCGATAATGCAAGTCAAACTGCTTGTTTTTACATATCAAGTATAAAGACCATGTTCTCTGCAACAGCTGATAAAAAACTTCCTGTGTACCCCTACCATTATTCAACCTATTGACACCCATGCAAAAAGAAGCGTCACAAAATACTTTGGTGATTAACTTGGATATTATTGCGATAATATAGATATATACTTTTTAATCATATTTCAGTCATTAATTTAAAAATGTATATTTATACACCAAAAAATGTTTTCATGCCAAACCAATTTGACCCATTTTAACCCGTGGTAAAAATCTCATCCAGTATTCCACCATTAGTCAAGTTCATATGTTGCCCAAAAAGGTCTTTTTGACAATCGAACTTTTACCTTTCCACCATTGAGCAAAGCTAATTATGTACAATTCTGTCGAGTCACCTTTAACAGCAAACAATTTAACCACATAGGAACAATCTGACCACATTCAGGGGTCCTTTTTTTCAGAATTTATTTTTTAGAATCCTAAGGCAACTATATTATACCTGAGCAGAATTATACAGTTCATTTTACAGAAAGGACATAAAACTTAAAAATTGCCACATATCTCCAGCATATTCTTGCCCTTTTTTTGTCGCTTCATCCGACTTTTCCGCCCATTTCCCAAACAAAATCTGAACCGTTTATGTACCTGCCAACAGAATTAAGAAATCATAAACATATAGCAAAAAAATAAAAATAAAAAAAATAATAATAAAAAATAATTATCGTAACCATATGTGCTAGACTCGATTTGTGATTTAATCTTCATTCAAGTGCAGCATCACATTATAATCTTCTCCAAAAAAAAATTATAAAATATGGACAGAACAATACTAAATGTGCACCTGCGCACGGCGCTCTTCTATTGACTTCTTATATCATCAAACAATGGCCTACAATAAGAAGACCGTCATCAATTGTACAACAAAAACAATTATCAAATAACTATTTGTTATTAATTATTGATGTGGTATTCGAGTTTACCTTCAGTCACATAATTTAAAGATTGAAAACTTTCACGGGAACTGTGACGTCCTTGTTGCTGGTTGTTAATGGTACCTGTTACAAAGATACAACAGCAAATTGAGGAAAATCATGTAGGAGTGTTCTTCACTAAATTATAATGCTTATAGTTATAATAACTAAACCAAAGGCATGTGAAACTGATGTGACGATTGAAGCAAAGTAAGGATTTTTAGTAAGCCACAAAACCTTTTTAGAAAAGACATTCAATCCTAAAAAAAAGACCCGTACCTCAATCATTTAATCTTTCAGCCTCAGATCTGTAGTTTTAGTTCTAATTACAACCTAAAAATAATCGATATAGTAAGACCAAATCAAGTATCAACAGTTCAACACATGCTAATCAAAGAAACACATAATTCAATTACTATATCAATTAGAATCCCTAAAATAAATTAAAATCAAAACAAACACGAACCATGTCTTGTGGTTTAACACCAATCTCAAACTGGGTTCCCTTAACAAAAACCTTCATCTTACAACTTATTTACCTGAAATCAATGGAATCAAAATAGAATTAAATTGATTGTTAAAAAACATCAAAATAGCTGTGCTATGTGATTTAAAGCAAAACCTTGAAAAAATCGAATATGTGTGGTAATTACCTATTTAACGGTGTAAAAATCATATGTGATTTAAAGCAAAACCTTAAAAAATCGAATATGTGTGATAATTACCTATTTTATGGTGTGAAAATCAAAGAATCACGGGTTTTAACCAAAGATGATTAACATCTCTAAAAGACCATATTTGCACAATAATGCAAACCCACCCTATAAAATATGTAACTTGTCCAACATCTTGCACTTTTTTAAATAAAGCAATAATAATATCACAAAGTGGGTTTCAATCATCAACTCAAATTAAAGCATGTTATTGAAATAACTAAAAAAGTAAGCATCGCACTTAAATCACATTGAAGTTTACAGCACGACGAATAGTAAAACATACCACATGTTGAAATAATATTATCATTGAAACATTTGGATCCAACCACCGCGAATGATCTACATCGCCTGTAACCAAACTTGTTTATGTCATTTCATCGAACAACTATTCTGCATCCAAGATACACACGCATTTCAAAGAAACACACGCATAATCGTTTAATGTATGGTTCAAGATACATAATCAAAAGTTTAATAGTTTCTAAAATAAAAAAGCGGAAAGAAACATTCTGAAGCTAAAAAAGGATTATCAAAGAATAAAAACAATTGCATGAGCAGGAATTGAAAGAATATAGGAATAAAAAAAGTAGCAACAATTTGAAGAAGATGGATAACCTGTTTCGTTATTGAAAGCAAAATCAATTTGCTCCAATAGATCCAACTTTTGATGAAAACTCGAGATGAAGATGAAGTGCTCCAATCGATCCAATTTTTTTCCCGAGTTTTGCTACAACACAATTGAATTGAACTTAATCAAAGCAAATATATTAAATAGAATTAAAAAAATAAAAACTAAATTGATTATTTATAAGCAAATATACTTAATCAAAGCAAATATATTAATACCAATGGAATTTTTGTTCTTCATCTCCATCTCCACTGGCATAGATCGGGTTCTTAGGGTTGATGAATCTGGTTGAATCAATGTAATATAAAGCAAATCGTACAACCTTTTTGGATGTTTTTTTTTTTGAATCGTTGATATTAATGGATGAATTGAAACTAATATTGATTTGATTTGAAGCATGTTTTGGAGTAGAAGGAAGGTGTTAGGAATGATTTAATATGTTGGAGAAACCGACTGATTCATCGAAATCAATAGTATAGATTTTCTCCAAGGTTTACAAAGGAAATATGTAAACCCGAGTCGTTTCTCCAATGAAGGATGAATGGAATAAGGTGATTTTGGTTCGTGAAACGTGTCGTGAATAATGATAAAAATGAGATTTTTGGATTTTTAAACTACAAATATGAAAATATAAAATAAAGACAAGTAATAAAGCAATTAGAACAAATAGGCAAAGATCAACTATCTTAAAGACGTAAAGGGAAACTAAAAATGTGCTTAAACCGGGAAATCCCAAGCCTAAAACGTCAAAACGAAGAAAACTAATCCTAGAAATATATGATAACAACTAAATTATGCTAAGCAAAAATAATAATAAAACTAGTAGTAAGTGAATAATCTAAAGTTAACGATAACAACTAAAAATAATAAACTAGATTATACTAAGCAAGCAAATAAGAAATATATGATAAAAATATATACTTGTTAAGCAAAGCAAACAAACACATAGCAAATATTTCCATAAACATAATTATTATACTAAAATTAATAACTACTAAAGATTTAAAAAGCAAAGAAAGTAGAACCCGGATGAAGAAACGAGAGGAATAAAACCACCCGATCTAATAAGCACAAATTAACACAAAAGTCTACCACTTTATTAACCTTATCCACTAATTAGTAAGTAAAGTTTAAAACTTTATTTACTAAAAAGCTTAAAAATTACTAAAGTTTAAAACTTTATGTATAAAAAATGCTTAAAGACCCTTAAGCTCCATGCCCTAGCGGTAGAGTTGATGAGAAACAAAGAAAGATACAAACTTTAACAAGGATTAGTGAATAATAATAAGCACTGCTACTAAATGTAAATAAGCTAAAAGTGATCTAAAAATTAAAAAGATTTAAACTTTATAACTAAAAACTATTAGATCTAAGTCCACCCGAAGCTAAGTTGCCCACTCCGATAAATAGACGCGAATCGGGTATGTTTAAGGACTAGATTTAAATGAACAAGCTATTAAATAGCTTATTGTTCAAGAAAGACTCAAAAAGTTGCAAACTTTTTATGAAAAACTTGATAAAACTAATAGATCTAATTAATAAGCTATCTAAAAAGCTAAAAAATAAATAAAGAAAAGTGCTCTCAAACTTAAGAGATGTCAAGGCTTATTTGGAAAATAAGCCGAGCTTAATAAGCTCATGCATCTCTTTTGGTGTTTGAATCGAGCTAGAGGGTAAAGAAAAGAAGAAGAATAAAGCTTAAATTGAATAAGCTATAAGAGAGCTTATTTGTCTAATAAGCTACAATAAGCTATTAAGCTAATATAACTTAATAGATAAGAAAAGATAAAGAAAAATAAAGTAAAGAGAGTATTAGAATAAGAAGTAATAAGCTAAAAGGAATAAGCTAAAAAGACAACATAAACTTCATTGATTAATAAAAAGTTGGTTACAAAATAAGCACTTGAAAAAGATAGTTGAAAAATAAACTATTACAATACCACTTAAAAATAAGCTAAAACTAAATACTACTCTAAAAAAAAGGGAACTGCTACAAATAAAAAAGTGTGTGTGAATTAATGTGTGAAGAAAATTGAATTGAATGAATGCCTCCTTTTTTCCGATCAGGTGCATAAATAGGCAATCATATACGCTCTCATTCATTGAATCTGGACAATTTCTTTGCTAAACAGGCCACATGGCGTCGAGTTATTGGCTGGAGAATATTTTAGTTGAGCGACTGGAGATGCAAACTCACGCGCCCTTTGTGATTTAATTTAGGGCAGTGAGACTCAAACGCAGCCTAAAATATTTCAATTCATTTGTTTTCTCTTTTTTTTCTCTGTTTTGTCGTTGATATGCACAAGAAAGGGACCCACGATCTAGAAGTAGGATTTTATTTCAGCTTTGGTGCAATTTGACACTTTACACCCCTCTGCTGCACTTCTAGTCCTTGTCTTCTTTAAACTTCATATGAATTAAACACCTTTGGTCCCTCATCGTTCTTTATGTTTAATTCATTGGTCATTGAAATAAATAATCTTTAAAATTTTCTTCTTTTGCCTCGATGCTTCAAATAAAATTAACGATATACTCGCAATTCCGTGCTCTTTTCAAACTCGTGCTCGTTTTTGTCCATTTTGCCTTTCTTTTGTCTATTTCTCACATATCCGCTCCTGCACATGCATAAACACAAAAACACAACATATTTGGCATACTTGGTTAGTTTTGGGTCTTTTAGGTCCGTTGTTGGTCAAATAAAAGTATGTGTTTTCACACATACGAAAATCCCCCAGACGAAAGTATTGCCGTGTCCTCACGCAATGTCATCAACTCACGCTTTTAAAACCAACAATTTCCAACCTCTTTTCACTAACTTTGAAAAGTAGCAAAATATTCAAAAGAGATTAAGAAATCAAAAGTTCTAAAAACGCCCCGTTTTTCCAATTTATTCATACTTATACTATTTTTGTATTTTTCTCTTCTTCATGTGATGGTATGTTGACTTTCATTATTTCACATTAACTTTTAGGTTCACGGAGTAGGAAACACAACTCATAAAGAAGTGACCATACGGATAAAATTCATCGTCCTTGATTTTTCACGAGTCCCCAAACTAAGCTTAAAATCAAAATCATTGTTATTTACAAGTTAGATGCTAACACTACTCATGAATGTAACTTGTAAACTTTTCACTCCCCAATTATTCTATAAGTTCGGTAAGTGCGCTCATTTTCAAAAGTTTGATCACAGAAATCAAAATTATTATGGTTGTTATTTATTTAAGTCAAATACTAATTTACCGGGAACCTCAAAATCTAAGGATCAAAAAGGCCTTTTCCATGTAGCGGCTTTCTTCTCGGCACATCCCAAACTAGTTGGCTTTATGTAACCAGGCTTTTGACACCTCACAGAGAATAGTACCGGAATCAGCGGGATTTCGATTTCAAAGATTTTAGATATTCCCACTAAGTTAGTATTAAATACTTAAACAGGCAACAACCGACGATCATTTGGAGATTAGAGACTCAAAGGTGAGATCACTCCATGTAGCGACTTTCTTCTCAGCTTGTCCTTTTAGCAAAGCTTAGGAGGCTAGGTTTTTACACCCTCGAGAATAGTATCGGAGCTTTCGGGGTCTTTGAAATCAACAATCTACCAAATTCCCGTTAAACTTTAACACAAAATTGACGAATACTAGTTCAACTTCCGATTTAAATTTAAGAAAAAGCAAGCTTCGTATATTTATTCATAAGCAACATTTTTATTCACGCAACACATATTTTTCATTTTTCATTTTTTTTATTATTATTATTTTTTATTTATTTTTTTTTTATTATTATTTTTTTAGACAACATAAATATATACTTGCATCATACTTGTGATTTTACTCACTTTCTTTTGCAATATTATTCCGATTTTAAGAAAGTATGCTTGTTCAAAAATTTAAATAAAAAGTTGAACTCGTACTCTATATCAAAGTTGTATAAAAGTTTATAATAAAACGATTTCTAATGTTCAAAAGTTTGAAAACAACACTTTTTTTAGCTTCTGGGAGGAAAAACCACAAATTACACTAATGAGCCTTTAGGATAACCAACTAATCCTTGCTTATCATCACAACTTATAATCAACTCTATCATTTCTCGTTCTCCGCAAATTTAAAATCTTAAATAATAAGTTCCGCGAATGCTTAGTCAAATAAAATCAAGATGCGCATATTTAAAGTCAATTATGGAAACTTGCAAATTCTTAAAAGAATTCGCGTTTTATAGCTTCTGGTATAAAAGACTAGCACAACTTTCAATTAAAAAGGTTAAGGGGACAAGCTAGAGCTCAACACGCCCGGTCAAGTCAAAATTTTATTCCTACTCTCACCAGCGGAAAGTCAACATTGTGTCAAAACACTTATGATATTTTTGCAAAAATTTTTAAATTTTCTCATTTTTTCAATTTTTTTTTCATTCATTTTGGAGGAAAAATGGAGTTGCATGAGTATAAGGAAAAAATGTAAGGCAAAATCAAATCGAAAGATTACCCCCCCCCCCCAGACTAGAATGAGATATTGTCCCCAATGTCTTAAAGGTAAGGGTTCTCCTACATAAATCTAAGGCCGTTTATTAATTATGCCAAAAGATAAAGTTAGTCGATATGATTAGGGATACCGGACTTCTTATTCACAAAACCATGAACACGAGATTTTTCACACGTCGGGCAAATCCTGCACAAGACAACAGATACAAAACACAAGAAATGGAAGAGATAAAACTCTTCATGTCACACTTATTAGCACACAAATACAAAGCACACGGATAAGCATGGGTTGCCTCCCACGAAGCACTTGTTTATGATCGAGTTGTTAGCTTGACTCGCCCCGAATTCATTTGTTCTTGGGGAAGCATGTGGAAGAGAAAATCTCCATCGGACTTTCATTCAATATGTTTGGATAAACATTAAAGTTCTTGAAAGTTCCACTCCGATGAGATAACCACGGTTCTAAATAGAAATTATAAGTGGTGATACCGGGGTCAAAGATGGTATCCTGATTCCCGAATGAGTGAAGGAGAGGAAAAGTCACATCATATGTGAGGAAAGGAAGAAAGATTTTGAGAACATTTACGATAAAATCGTCATCATTATCAAATTTGTCATTTAAGCTTTTAAGGCCATGATCTAAAAGCATCTCAGGAGGGATATTCGGGATTGTGTCTTTAATAAGCAACTGCTCACTATAGACCATGTCTCCCTCCGAGTCCTTAGAGTGATCATACTCCGGCGGAGATATGATGTGAGAGAGTTCATCGGCGAACTCCCCCAGACTAGAGGCACAATTAGTTGACGGATCATGACTTATCAAAAATTCCAATTCTCTCAGATCTGATTCAAAATCGAAGTTTTTATTTTCATCCCCCGGTGGGATTGGATTGATGCGAGCGAGTTCATCGGCTAACTCCTCAAGAAGAGAATCACTCTTATGAAGTACGTCTTTGAGCTTGGGCTCTGGAACGATACACGGAGTTGGGACATGTGTTGTACTTTGTATGCTAGAAGTTTGCACCTCGTCCATTAATGTCTCCGTATCTGACTCACCACTTTCCTTGTTATCAAAAATTTGATTGTTTGAAGTATAATCAGGAAGATCGAAAGGTTCGTCGGATACCTTTGGAGCAAGGTCATCAATTTCCTTAAGAGGATTGATTTCAACTTCCTTCGGAGGGAGAGAAAGTGATGGTTCTTTGTCCAATAATTTCTCAAGAAAAAGAATATCTCCCTCCGGATCAAGATAAGTATCATCAATTTCCGGTGAAATTGAATCATCAAGAGCAAGAAAAGCGTAGGTCTCTTTCAAAAGAAGATCACAATCCTCGAAGGAGGTGAGAGACGCGATAACAGAATCAGAAGAGGGAGTGGGATTGCCACTTAACGGAGGAATTGATTTCTGATCGTCTTCTTCTACTAAAGGTTCATCCTCATCACTCTCATCCTCGTCGGAGTCAGTAAAACTAATGGTGTGAGGATGACCTGGTCCATACTGAAAATGTTGACTTGTATATTTTTCTTGCTTGCCAAGGACCTCGATTTGTGTACTCACTGCGGAAATTTTCTCGGAATAATGATCACTCAACATAGTGGTAGAGTCGTACTGAACTTCAGCGTCCCACTGATAATGATGATGTGTCATATTTTCGATTAAATCATAAGCTTCTTGTGGAGTTTTTCGCATGAGATTGCCACCGGCAGCCAACATGATTTCGTCTCGATCAATCGTAGTTATGCCATTATAAAAGGTTAGGATTTGATCAAGAAGCAAAATTTTGTGATCAGGACATTTCCGTAACAAAAATTTGAATCGTTCCCAAGCTTCAAATACTGACTCCATGGGCAATTGCCGAAAATTCAGAATGTCTTTCCTAAGCTGCACCGTTTTAGAATGTGGAAAGTATTTTGAAAGAAACTTGAGGAACATCTCTTCCCAAGTATGAATTGAGTGGGTTTTAAGAGTATAAAACCAAGATTCAGCGCTGTGGGATAAAGAGAATAGAAAAAGATTCAAACGAATGCTATCTTGAGAAACTCCTTTCTGCTTCAGGGATTGAGTGATAGATATGAACTTGTTTAGGTGCTCGTTTGCATCTTCATCTCGAAATCCGTAGAATTGGAAATTTTGTTGAAGCAGTTGAACCATATAATTTTTCAATTCAAAATCGGTTCCCGGAACGGATGTTGGAGCGATCGGTCCTCCCTTACCGATAAGTGACGGACGATAGAAATCCTCCATGGTCCGAAGATCATGGGGATGATATGGTGACAAATTGATCATTGTGAAGAATTAAACGATGAGAGGGTAAAGAGAGAAGAATTAAACATTTAAGAGGATAGCGAAGATTTTTTATGGTTTTTATAAAAGAAAGAAATAGAATGAAAATATGGAAAACAAATAAAGATAGAAGAAAAACAAATTTAAAATAAATTTTGAAAAAGAAAATGTTTTTGGGTTTTTATATTTAGGAAAAACTTGAAAAACGATATTTTTGCAATTGATTCGTCAATCGACATTCGTTTCTCTCGAGACTACTCGCAGAGTGGCGGAAGAGAAGAATATATCTCTTTTCGGTCTGCAATTTAATGTCAAGACCTCCTTAAACCACTTGTATAGGTTGTAATCTAAAGATAATCCGAAAGCAATTAACTTCACGATTTCTTTTGTTTTTTGTTTTTTCTTTTTTTTTCTTTTTTCTTTTTTTTTTTTTTTTTTGATTTTTTTAAACACTTAAGGAAAAGTGTTTGTGGTATTTTTTTTTTAATTTTTATGATTTTTTGGTTTTTAGAAAAATATTCACAAAGAAAACGATAAATTCTCGAGGAAGGGTCTTCTGTGACAACCCGTAATTTCATGTCATTTTCCAAACCTCGACAAGTTACTATTCACCGATCACTATTCACCATTTCACTATTCATCGTTTTTGAAGTCAGTTTGAGACTTTGAGAAATTTTCAAAAAATTTACTATTCACTAGACACTATTCATTCCCGGAGGAAAAATCACTATTCATGGTCATCATTCATCATTTCGTAAACTAGGTTTACGGGTATTCAAATGCGCGTAACCAGTAAGGTTTAGCTGCGTATTCATGCATCATCAGTAAGGGTATCATATAGACTAGAGTAGTCTACATATCATCCGTAACATCATCATCATATTAAGTCACGCACGGGTTTGTGTGATTTTCATTAACGTATGTTCGTTTATTTATTAAACGTTACCACTCAGTCATTACTACTAACATTATACCCAATACTCCCGTCAGTGATCATAACATATTTTCATACTCATTATAATAATATAAAGATTATATTATTACTTTACCCGGTGTTTTTAAACCAATTGCTATATTTTCCGTTAGGAGCTTATAACTCCGTCGGTTTGCGATAATTTCAACCCGATAAACATTCTAACACCCGATTCTTGCAAGGAATATGATTTTACAATTTTTACAACTTCGTCATATTTTATTTTAACTCGTCAAGATTTATTTCTAGTTAACTCGGTACCCAATAACACCCAATGTATACTTAAAACAACTAATACTTATCTAATGGGGGACATAAGACTTAATTAAACATCAAATCTTTCTTTCTTTTGCTTCCATGTGCCGCCCCCCTAAACCCCCATTGCCTAATACTCCAAAACCTCATTAATACTTCACTATTACTTAACTTGATTTAATTTCACAAACACTTCACTTCACAAATCAAACTAGCAAAATAAACACACATATTCTCTCTTTTTCTTTTCCTCCTTGTTCGGCCAAACCAAGAACACCAAGAACAATCCATTAATTTTTGAAGATCAAGTTACAAACAAGTCACGTTTACATTCCTAGCTAGGATTTTGAAATAAAAATCCCTAGGTTTCTTATACATTTACTTCCAAAAATCCTCAAATCTTCAAGTCGCGGTTGGAGACCGAGCCTCATTTCAGCATATCCACTTTTGTCTTTATAGCTATCGCACCAGGCGAGTTTCATAGCCCCTCCTTTTACTTGTTTTGTAATTGTTTTGGGGGAGAATACATGCTTGTTTTTAATTAAACTCATGCTTGTTTTACGTGACACGTGATTTGTCTTTCAAATATTATTGATTGGCTAAAATACTTGGTTTGTTACTCGAAAGTATTTTGTGTTTACATTTTTCATCCATGATTATTTTCTTATGGACACTAGTACATTAAGCTATTTCATATTACATATGTTATGACCCGTTAAGCACGAATGTTGTGGATAGATCTATTAGGATTGAACTGCCTGTCCGGGTGGTGTTCCCCACCTGACTGTTAAGTCAAACGGACGCATAATCATTTAAGGAACCCTGAATGTCCTAAGTGTACATCTACCAGAAACTTTGAATGTCCGGGTGGTTTCCCCACTTGATTGATATGCCAAACGTGTTGTGGTTTCCCCACTGACTGATATGCCAAACGTGTTGTGGTTTCCCCACTGGCTGATATGCCAAACATATTGTGGTTTCCCCGCTGGCTGAGATGTCAAACGTATTGTGGTTTCCCCACTGGCTGATATGTCAAACGTATTGTGGTTTCCCCACTTGACTATGATGTCAAACGTATTGTGGTTTCCCCACTTGACTGATATTTCAAACGGACTGTGGTTTCCCCACTTGACTGTTATGTCAAAAGTATGCCTAAATTAGAATCTTAAGGCTTCGGTGTCATGAAATTTAGTTGTCATAACTCTATATATATTGGGAATATATTGTTCATTCAATTTTTGTGGTCCATAAATCAATTGACGTTCACAAACTAGATCACATTTAGCAGTGGGTTGTAAACACACAGGTTGCAAGTCTTGTATGGGCGGGGCTTGGAACTGGGTGGATTTACAATGCCTTTGCTGGGAAATCTTCATTCAAACGCTTTACTTTATTCAATAAACTCTATGAACTCACCAACCTCGTGTTGACACTTTAGCATGTATTTTCAGGTATAAGCTCTAGCACGCTATTGGAGGCTCTTGGCAGGGCATGGCATGGTCATAGAAGACTCTGATATTCATTTGGGGACCGTTTTAATTGTTTTAAGGGCCTATTTCTGCACTACTTTTAACAATGTAAATTCAACACTTTTGCTGAACAAATTTTATTCTAAATGATTGAGGTGAAAACCGTTCTTTGTACTTGTATTGTGATACCAATTGAGTTGCACCCCAGCGACATGTAAGCTTCCGCTGGACCCGATTCTGGGGGTGTAACAGATTGGTATCAGAGCCTTGGCTATAGAGAACTGGGTGATTTTAAAACCTAGACTATAGCTACTTCCACGAAAACTTAACCCTATGACCGCCACGTGCCTGCCAGCCAAGCTGATGCTCTTTTGTGGTTTGTTGCTGACATATTTGATGAGATTTGTGTTTTATCATCAGATAGATTATACTCACATATTCTCATTGATTACTATAATTGTCTTCCATATAAGCATGCTCACATATCGTACACGTCTCAGCGTTACGCCTTTCCCTTGCGTAGTTTCATCATTTGACCTCGAGTTTGGTCACTTGCCTTAGCCTTTCAGAACGTCTTTTCAGATGTGAAGGACATAGTATTAGTATAACTGAGTTGAGTATTTCAAAAATCATTGAACCTCGGTGGAATATAGGCTGGTCATCTATATTCGACCCGGGACAGTGGGACATAGGCTGACCACCTATGTCCGACTCAGAGATGAATTTTGCAATACTGGGAATAGTTATAATAGAATTATGTCCAGATTGATTCCCTACCCAATTTCTAAAGGTTTCATTCATGTGTGTGTACTTGATGGGTGCGCGTGTCGTTGCGGTTTAGCAGTATTAATGCCTACTCAAGTTTTAAATTTATATTTAGCCGACTTATCAATAACACACACACTTAACGAGCAGTGTACCCGGTCAGTATGAATATAATGGTAAGTAGAGTGTCGATCACTAAGAGTGGAACGTATTATCTAGTTATTCTAATCAGTATTTTAATATCCTAAGTTAGCTATACAACCTAATCTAACGCAAGGGGGTTCAGCCTGAGAGACTGTCACGGTTTGGTTATGATTAAATAGAAAACTAAACTAATGAGCACGAATCAGCGATTAGCACACACGTACACAGATAGATACTCGAGACAATAAGAAGACTTGTCCTGATAATTAAGTAGCTTGTCACTTGTTTTATTGCTAGTTTTATATGAAGTGTATATAATTAAACCTTTCTCGTTGGCTCTAATCTTATCAGCGAGTAAACCCTTAATGATTACTTATGTCTATCCTATTTATTAAGCGTCTCTTAAATAGGCGAGGAAGGGGCATGGCGACCCAAGCAATGCTCAGCTAGACACAGGGGTTATCAATGCACTAATAAAAGTCACCAAAGACATCAACATATAAACTTTAATTAATGGGAAAGCAATATTAAGGGGAGTGCATGATTTTCCGTAGTCACATGACACAAGCCCATCAATCCTGATGAATTAAAGTGTACTAATACAATAAAATAAAACTACTTAATGAATTGAATACATGCAGGACCTTCTTACAGCTCTTGTATCTTCGTTTAGGTGTGTCTTGTGCTGCTTGGTCGTCTGAATTCGGCTTCTAGGGTTCTTCTGTCTTCGGTCTCTGAGTTAAGCTAAGAGTCTCGAAATTCGTCTGGCCTTGGGGTATTTATAGTTTCTGTCAGAGGGATCGATGCGGCGCATAGAATTGTTAGATGCGGCGCATTGACTTAACTTCGCGTGGGGTCCAAGATTAATATATTCAGGAATATTCGTACACCGTCTTCAGATGCGGCGTATCTTGACTTTGTATGCGGCGCATGTACTTGGATCGTAACCTGTGAAATCTTGATAGTGATACGCCGTATGTTAGAAGTATGTTGCGGCGTATCTGGAGTAGAACGAGCTTGATCTTCTGGATTTCAGTAGGCTTTTGACATCTCGCTTGTTTTGCTCCATAATTAGTCCAAAATCGCCAAGTTTCACATAATGCTTGTTTTTACCTGAGAATTACTAAAGTAAACATTAACGTATCGATTCTCATAGATAATATAATAAAACAAGTCAAATAAATAGGATAAATGATGATAATAAAATGTACTTATTTGAGTTCATCAAATATCCCCCACTTGAACTTTACTTGTCCCCAAGTAAACCTTAGAATCAATCAAATGAAAATGTATCCTAAAAGATATTAGGATTTATTTTTATATTTAAGCATGTATTCGTTTTGTCATAATCACACAACCAAACACTTAACGAAGTAGAAACCAAAATAATTTTTAATGTAAAACAATTCTAAATCGTTTAGTTGCTTAGTTGTGACGAATATTCTATCATAGGCTTGGTAAGTATACGCATCTCCCCCACTAAAGCCAAGGAATAACAAGTCTAAAGCGGTAAAAAGGGTTTGTTGGTTAAGGGTTGATCATCCTTTTTAATCTCTATCGATCTCATATTCCAGAAAAGTCGACAAAATCACAAATACATGATCGAATCCACGACCACGATACTTGCAATTGCTCAAATCCTTAACTCGAATAGGCTAAAGATAGGACCAAGTAATCTTCACCAATAATATTATATCAAAAAGGGCGACAAAATCATAAATACATAGCCGAATCCACGACTACGATACTTAAAATTGCTCAAATCCCTAATCTCAATAAATTAAAGGTTTGGATGAAGAATGATATAGGGTATGGATAATATTTGGGATACAAATTGGTGTAAAATGAAAAATAAACAAAACAGATAAATTAAAATCCTAAGTGTGGTTAATCACTTTCCCAACCATCCCATGAATAAGACTCATATCATTGAATAACTCACGCTTTAACACTTGAAACACACGCTTTAGGTAGACACGAATTATACTCAAGAAGATCTCAATCAAAGAATAACCTTAGTTGGCGTTCCCATAACAGCCAACTCCCATTCAATCCATAAATATAATATACAACAAATAAATAGTGGTGATATCTCCCACTTAATACAAAACTTTGCATAAGTTGGTTAAAACAAACTTCCAACTTTTACTTTTTCTTTTTCTTTTCTATTTTTTTTTTTTTTTTTTTTTTTTTTTTTTTTTTTTTTTTAACATTATATGTGTAAAATTTCACAACTTTTCTATCACTATTTTTCCGGATAATTTTTCCATGCTCTTCATACTTTCATAAATAACTGTAATAGTGAAAGTAGCAAACACACGAAAAATAAACTAAAAGTTATACAATATTTACTTTCATACCAATTGCATTGTGCAATTTCCCGACCTAACCAAAGATAATGAATTACGCACGCGAACACAGGTAATATAAGGAAACACACTTTGCCTAAAGCAATTAACCAACCACGGATTTTAATCTACAGGGTAGGCTAAGGTGTAAGGGTGTATCGAAACATTATAACAAAGGAGTAAGAAACGAAAGGAATGGCTCTGAGGGTTTTTTCTAGGGGTATCTTACTCTAAAAGTGAGAGTAACAAAGGGTTTATACGGGGGTTAACTAACCAGTGTAGTTAGTTAATATCACATAACATATAAAGGCTATTTGGGTGTAATCCTAGAAATTTACCAATTTAGACAAGTCACTCCAATTATATAGATAACACTTATTATGGTGGTCTCGAATAGTATACAAGCCAAGTTCTAAAGTTTACAAGTCACCAGCACACTAAAGTTTTAATATTTTTGAAAGAATAGAGTTATGTGTGCGGTTACGTAATTTAGACTTTAAACAAAAACATGCTAAAAAATTTTAAATTTTGATATATTAAGCGCATTTTAAGCATATTTTGAAAAAGTTTAGGACAAGTAAGTGTTCTAATTCTCCAATCCCCCCACTTAAGTTAAACAACGTCCTCGTTGTTTGTGTCAAAGGTTAAAAACTGGAAAATAAAAGAATTAGAACGGAAAAACTCCCTTGAGATTTGCTCGGTATGATCCTCCATTATTCGTATAAGAGCAAAAATCAACTTTCTTGTGGATTAGAACGTTTAAGCTTCATAGATGATTTATCCACAGAAATGCAGGAATCTATAATACCATTTAGACTTTAACACACCTGAGTTAAGAAGGTTCAAACTTGCATAATACATTAGTAGTTAGTAAAAATAAAACATAAAAATTAAACTGTAAATCATCAGGTTAGTCGATACGCCGTATCTTATGGAAAAAGATACGCCGTATCGAGCCTGGAATAAATACGAATCAGAATAAAAGATGCGTCGCATCCTTAACCAGGGATGCGCCGCATTAAATAAACTGACACAAAGTTTTAAAGTCAAAAATAAAAATGCAGAAAATTAAATAAGATATGACCAGTGCAAGTGATGCGTCGCATCTTATGATGGAGATGCGCTGCATCTTCTGCAGGTCTGACAGACTCGGCACATAACAGAAAAGTAAAAAAATTTCTTCCGGGTTGTCTCCCGGTCAGCACTTGTCTTAATTCCAGAGTCTTCAAGTTAGACTCACGTACAACTCCTATTTTTTTCTTGCGAGATCTTCCATCTCAATCTCTCTCTTAGTTCCATATTCAAGTAACCAAACATTCTTTCCGCTAATTGGAACATCCTTGACACTAATCCGCCTCTAGTAGTTATTCCATTCTGGTCGTGCCTTTGGAACAAAACTCCTTTAATCATCTTCGACAATTGGTGCACCTCAATCGTCAATTCTCTAATCTTATAGTTTTGTTCTTTCAGCAACAGTCCATTGATGAAAGTTTCGACTTCATGATGCTCCTTATCACATTCGTGGGCGAACTTAGATACAATCTCATCGGTTGTAAGTTTAATCCATGGTCCTCCGAACCAGCTTGGAAAAATATCAATCATGATTCCTGAAACACAAAACAAATAGGCTTCGAAGTAAAAAATTTCTAAGAGACAGGAAAGATGATTAGAATTTTCTCCGTTCGGGATAAATAAAAGTTACTGATATCTGAAGACGATGCGCTGTATCCTATAAATAGGATGCGCCGTATCTTATAATCGTTAAAAATAAATCAGACTTTTATTCAGAAAACAGATACGCCGCTTATAATTTTAGAATGCGCCGTATCAAGTTTAAATTATCAAAAATCGATTATATTTATTAAAATTAAATGCGTCGTATTAACAAAAGATAATGCGCCGTATTTTCGTTACGTTTCAAAATACAAGATTTTTTGATTTAGCAGATGCGCCGCATCGATAGAGATCGATGCGTCGTATCAGTTTAATAATTCGAAAACTGTTTTTAATTTAAATCGAAAATACGCCGTATCTGTTAAAACAGATGCGTCGTATGGCGTTAGGGTTTAGAAAAATTTCTTATTAAAAACAGAATACGCCGTATCTTGGGAAAGATGCGTCATACTCGAATTTATTAAACGCGTTGTATTTTATAAAAATTAAACGCAATACGCCGTATCGTTTGTATCAGCACAATACAACGATAGCAGAATGCAGAAAAATGCAGAAAAGAAAAACAAAAATAAAATCAAACAAAAAGAAACAAAAATTACAGAAAACAAAAACACACAAAAACAGAAAATATGCAAATAATACAATGAATGCAATCTATCTAATATATAACAGGGTTAGCGGTTAGAATCTAAAAAAAAACTAATTAAAATACTAATCAAATTAACAGATAATAACAATTCACTCCCCGGCAACGGCGCCAAAAACTTGATGGGTGCGCGTGTCGTTGCGGTTTAGCAGTATTAATGCCTACTCAAGTTTTAAATTTATATTTAGCCGACTTATCAATAACACACACACTTCACGAGCAGTGTACCCGGTCAGTATGAATATAATGGTAAGTAGAGTGTCGATCACTAAGAGTGGAACGTATTATCTAGTTATTCTAATCAGTATTTTAATATCCTAAGTTAGCTATACAGCCTAATCTAACGCAAGGGGGTTCAGCCTGAGAGACTGGCACGGTTTGGTTATGATTAAATAGAAAACTAAACTAATGAGCACGAATCGGCGATTAGCACACACGTACACAGATAGATACTCGAGACAATAAGAAGACATGTCCTGATAATTAAGTAGCTTGTCACTTGTTTTATTGCTAGTTTTATATGAAGTGTATATAATTAAACCTTTCTCGTTGGCTCTAATCTTATCGGCGAGTAAACCCTTAATGATTACTTATGTCTATCCTATTTATTAAGCGTCTCTTAAATAGGCGAGGAAGGGGCATGGCGACCCAAGCAATGCTCAGCTAGACACAGAGGTTATCAATGCACTAATAAAACTCACCAAAGACATCAACATATAAACTTTAATTAATGGGAAAGCAATATTAAGGGGAGTGCATGATTTTCCGTAGTCACATGACACAAGCCCATCAATCCTGATGAATTAAAGTGTACTAATACAATAAAATAAAACTACTTAATGAATTGAATACATGCAGGACCTTCTTACAGCTCTTGTATCTTCGTTTAGGTGTGTCTTGTGCTGCTTGGTCGTCTGAATTCGGCTCTAGGGTTCTTCTGTCTTTGGTCTCTGAGTTAAGCTAAGAGTCTCGAAATTCGTCTGGCCTTGGGGTATTTATAGTTTCTGTCAGAGGGATCGATGCGGCGCATAGAATTGTTAGATGCGGCGCATTGACTTAACTTCGCGTGGGGTCCAAGATTAATATATTCAGGAATATTCGTACACCGTCTTCAGATGCGGCGTATCTTGACTTTGTATGCGGCGCATGTACTTGGATCGTAACTTGTGAAATCTTGATAGTGATACGCCGTATGTTAGAATTATGTTGCGGCGTATCTGGAGTAGAACGAGCTTGATCTTCTGGATTTCAGTAGGCTTTTGACATCTCGCTTGTTTTGCTCCATAATTAGTCCAAAATCGCCAAGTTTCACATAATGCTTGTTTTTACCTGAGAATTACTAAAGTAAACATTAACGTATCGATTCTCATAGATAATATAATAAAACAAGTCAAATAAATAGGATAAATGATGATAATAAAATGTACTTATTTGAGTTCATCAGTACTCAATCGTTGCAAGAATAACCACATCCTTTCACCGAATCCACCCCGGAGACCAACATTAGCTAAATTCAGGGACTGAATTCCTTTAACGGGTGGAGACTGTGACAACCGTAATTTCAGTTCAATTTTCAAACCTCGACAAGTTACTATTCACGGACTACTATTCATTATTTACTATTCACCGATCACTATTCATCATTTTTGAAGTCAGTTTGAGACTTTGAGAAATTTTCAAAAATTTTACTATTCACGAAACACTATTCATTCCCGGAGGAAAATCACTATTCATGGTCATCATTCATCATTTCGTAAACTAGGTTTACGGGTATTCAAATGCGCGTAACCAGTATGGTTTAGCTGCGTATTCATGCATCATCATTAAGGACACATCATATAGACTAGAGTAGTCTACATATCATCCGTAACATCATCATCATATTAAGTCATGCACGGGTTTGTGTGATTTTCATTAACGTATGTTCGTTTATTTATTAAACGTTACCACTCAGTCATTACTACTAACATTATACCCAATACTCCCGTCAGTGATCATAACATATTTTCATACTCATTATAATAATATAAAGATTATATTATTACTTTACCCGGTGTTTTTAAACCAATTGCTATATTTTCCGTTAGGAGCTTATAACTCCGTCGGTTTGCGATAATTTCAACCCGATAAACATTCTAACACCCGATTCTTGCAAGGAATATGATTTTACAATTTTTACAACTTCGTCGTATTTTATTTTAACTCTTCAAGATTTATTTCTAGTTAACTCGGTACCCGATAACACCCAATGTATACTTAAAACAACTAATACTTATCTAATGGGGGACATAAGACTTAATTAAACATCAAATCTTTCTTTCTTTTGCTTCCATGTGCCGCCCCCCCCCCCTAAACCCCCATTGCCTAATACTCCAAAACCTCATTAATACTTCACTATTACTTAACTTGATTTAATTTCACAAACACTTCACTTCACAAATCAAACTAGCAAAATAAACACACATATTCTCTCTTTTTCTTTTCCTCCTTGTTCGGCCAAACCAAGAACACCAAGAACAATCCATTAATTTTTGAAGATCAAGTTACAAACAAGTCACGTTTACATTCCTAGCTAGGATTTTGAAATAAAAATCCCTAGGTTTCTTATACATTTACTTCCAAAAATCCTCAAATCTTCAAGTCGCGGTTGGAGACCGAGCCTCATTTCAGCATATCCGTTTTTATCTTTATAGCTATAGCACCAGGTGAGTTTCATAGCCCCTCCTTTTACTTGTTTTGTAACTGTTTTGGGGGAGAATACATGCTTGTTTTTAATTAAACTCATGCTTGTTTTACGTGACACGTGATTTGTCTTTCAAATATTATTGATTGGCTAAAATACTTGGTTTGTTACTCGAAAGTATTTTGTGTTTACATTTTTCATCCATGATTATTTTCTTATGGACACTAGTACATTAAGCTATTTCATATTACATATGTTATGACCCGTTAAGCGCGAATGTTGTGGATAGATCTATTAGGATTGAACTCTTTGTCCGGGTGGTGTTCCCCACCTGACTGTTAAGTCAAACGGACGCATAATCATTTAAGGAACCCTGAATGTCCTAGGTGTACATCTACCAGAAACTTTGAATGTCCGGGTGGTTTCCCCACTTGATTGATATGCCAAACGTGTTGTGGTTTCCCCACTGATTGATATGCCAAACGTGTTGTGGTTTCCCCACTGGCTGATATGCCAAACGTATTGTGGTTTCCCCGCTGGCTGAGATGTCAAACGTATTGTGGTTTCCCCACTGGCTGATATGTCAAACGTATTGTGGTTTTCCACTTGATTGTGATGTCAAACGTATTGTGGTTTCCCCACTTGACTGATATTTCAAACGGACTGTGGTTTCCCCACTTGACTGTTATGTCAAAAGTATGCCCAAATTAGAATCTTAAGGCTTCGGTGTCATGAAATTTAGTTGTCATAACTCTATATATATTGGGAATATATTGTTCATTCAATTTTTGTGGTCCATAAATCAATTGACGTTCACAAACCAGATCACATTTAGCAGTGGGTTGTAAACACACAGGTTGCAAGTCTTGTATGGGCGGGGCTTGGAACTGGGTGGATTTACAATGCCTTTGCTGGGAAATCTTCATTCAAACGCTTTACTTTATTCAATAAACTCTATGAACTCACCAACCTCGTGTTGACACTTTAGCATGTATTTTCAGGTATAAGCGATATCACGCTATTGGAGGCTCTTGGCAGGGCATGGCATTGTCATAGAAGACTCTGATATTCATTTGGGGACCGTTTTAATTGTTTTAAGGGCCTATTTCTGCACTATTTTTAACAATGTAAATTCAACACTTTTGCTGAACAAATTTTATTCTAAATGATTGAGGTGAAAACTGTTTTTTGTACTAGTGTTGTGATACCAATTGAGTTGCACCCCAACGACATGTAAGCTTCCATTGGACCCAATTCTGGGGGTGTGACATCTTCGAAACACGAATCGTTGAATCGAGAATCAAAAATTCACTTCAAACCTTCCCCGGCAGCGGCGCCAAAAATTGATTCGTTGATATCAATAGTATAGATTTTCTCCAAGGTTTACAAAGGAAATATGTAAACCCAAGTCGTTTCTCCAAAGAAGGATGAATGGAATAAGGTGATTTCGGTTCGTGAAACGTGTCGTGAATAATGATAAAAATGAGATTTTTGGACTTTTAAACTACAAATATGAAAATATAAAATAAAGACAAGTAATTTGGCAATTAGAACAAACAGGCAAAGATAAACTATCTTAAAGACGTAAAGGGAAACTACAAATGTGCTTAAACCGGGAAATCCCGAGCCTAAAATGTCAAAACGAAGAAAACTAATCCTAGAAATATATGATAACAACTAAATTATGCTAAGCAAAAATAATAATAAAACTAGTAGTAAGTGAATAATCAAAAGTTAACGATAACAACTAAAAATAATAAACTAGATTATACTAAGCAAGCAAATAAGAAATATATGATAAAAATATATACTTGTTAAGCAAAGCAAACAAACACATAGCAAATATTTCCATAAACATAATTATTATACTAAAATTAATAACTACTAAATAGTTAAAAAGCAAAGAAAGTAGAACCCGGATAAGAAAACGAGAGGAATAAAACCACCCGATCTAATAAGCACAAATTAACACAAAAGTCTACCACTTTATTAACCTTATCCACTAATTAGTAAGTAAAGTTTAAAACTTTATTTACTAAAAAGCTTAAAAATTACTAAAGTTTAAAACTTTATGTATAAAAAATGCTTAAAGACCCTTAAGCTCCATGCCCTAGCGGTAGAGTTGATGAGAAACAAAGAAAGATACAAACTTTAACAATGATTAGTGAATAATAATAAGCACTGCTACTAAATGTAAATAAGCTAAAAGTGATCTAAAAATTAAAAAGATTTAAACTTTATAACTAAAAACTATTAGATCTAAGTCCACCCGAAGCTAAGTTGCCCACTCCGATAAATAGACGCGAATCGGGTATGTTTAAGGACTAGATCTAAATGAACAAGCTATTAAATAGCTTATTGTTCAAGAAAAACTCAAAAAGTTGCAAACTTTTTATGAAAAACTTGATAAAACTAATAGATCTAATTAATAAGCTATCTAAAAAGCTAAAAAATAAATAAAGAAAAGTGCTCTCAAACTTAAGAGATGTCAAGGCTTATTTGGAAAATAAGCCGAGCTTAATAAGCTCATGCATCTCTTTTGGTGTTTGAATCGAGCTAGAGGGTAAAGAAAAGAAGAAGAATAAAGCTTAAAGTGAATAAGCTATAAGAGAGCTTATTTGTCTAATAAGCTACAATAAGCTATTAAGCTAATATAACTTAATAGATAAGAAAAGATAAAGAAAAATAAAGTAAAGAGAGGATTAGAATAAGAAGTAATAAGCTAAAAGGAATAAGCTAAAAAGACAACATAAACTTCATTGATTAATAAAAAGTTGGTTACAAAATAAGCACTTGAAAAAGATAGTTGAAAAATAAACTATTACAATACCACTTAAAAATAAGCTAAAACTAAATACTACTCTAAAAAAAAGGGAACTGCTACAAATAAAAAAGTGTGTGTGAATTAATGTGTGAAGAAAATTGAATTGAATGAATGCCTCCTTTTTTCCGATCAGGTGCTTAAATAGGCAATCATATACGCTCTCATTCATTGAATCTGGACAATTTCTTTGCTAAACAGGCCACGTGGCGTCGAGTTATTGGCTGGAGAATATTTTAGTGGAGCGACTGGAGATGCAAACTCACGCGCCCTTTGTGATTTAATTTAGGGCAGTGAGACTTAAAACACAACCTAAAATATTTCAATTCATTTGTTTTCTCTTTTTTTTCTTTCTCTGTTTTGTCGTTGATATGCACAAGAAAGGGACCCACGTTCTAGAAGTAGGATTTTATTTCAACTTTGGTGCAATTTGACACTTTACACCCCTCTGCTGCACTTCTAGTCCTTGTCTTCTTTAAACTTCATATGAATTAAACACCTTTGGTCCATCATCGTTCTTTATGTTTAATTCATTGGTCATTGAAATAAATAATCTTTAAAATTTTCTTCTTTTGCCTCGATGCTTCAAATAAAATTAACGATATACTCGCAATTCCGTGCTCTTTTCAAACTCGTGCTCGTTTTTGTCCATTTTGCCTTTCTTTTGTCTATTTCTCACATATCTGCCCTTGCACATGCATAAACACAAAAACATAATATATTTGGCATATTTGGTTAGTTTTTGGTCTTTTAGGTCCGTTATTGATCAAATAAAAGTATGTGTTTTCACACATAACACCGACTATTATGTGATTCAAATGAAGAATCATATGAAGGAAGAATAGCAAACATTAATTGCTTAACAAATACTACTGTATTACAGAGCATTATTATGAGGAATGGATTGAATTGATGGCTTGTTGAATGAATTGATGGCTTGTTGACCTACCAAAAATATAACCATTGAATTACACCGTATACTATAGAAGCTAAAGGAGATAATGCATAGATGTGTTGACGCATTAAATCTCTAACCAATCACAGAATAGACACGTCAGAGAATTAAATTGTTGGGCTGCTTCAATGGGTAGTAAATTATTTTCGTTTATTAAATAGTATATATATATATTTATGCCAGCTATATTCAAAAGAAAACATAATACAATTAATATTATTATCTATATTAACGAAATCATATTACATCAAATACAATTTTCATATCATCAACACCTTTATATATTTGAAACTTAGAGAGTGCACATATAGACTTCCTACAAATCAAACATGAATTTAATCATAGGTGCACTTTTTATCCTCACAACACTTTCATTCGGTGCTGCTGAAAGGCCAAATGATTTTACTCATTTTAGGATGTTTATCCACAATGCTATTGAAGAAAACATTTCACTCCATGTCTATAAAAGGGGTGGAGATGATTATGGAAGAGCCACACTTGGTTTCAATGAAGAGTTTAATTGGAAATATGGGGTGGGTATTGGTACACAGGTTGTAGGTGAATTTTGGTGGGGTGAAAAATATACACATATTAGTGTTTACAATGGAGACGTTTTCGCTTTGTGTTTTAATGCAAAAATATTGTCGACACAACATTGTTATTGGAAGGTACAATTAGACGGATTCTGGATAAGTCAATATAACCGTACAGGTCCTAAATATTGGAACCATTGGCATGATTGGTAAAACTTGTCATTGCATTATCAATGAATAAAATGAAAATATCAAATAAAGCTGGTTTATAAAAAGTTGAGTGAAATATTCGAGGTATTAGTGTTTTGGTCATATTTGTTTGTGCTATTATACATATTTGTCGGTTGAAAAGCGATGCACAAAAGCAAGTGATAATGCTTCACATCTACAACAAAATGGCTTTTTTCACGTGGTATGGTTGTGTGTTAACGCCATTAACTAAATCAATAATGCAATTTATTTGGTAACCGTATTTCTAAACCTTTGGCCGATTAATCTATGATGTTTAAGCTCCTACACACACAAATCGAGGAAAGCTCACTTGTTCTTAAGGAAAGTTGTCGTGACCACATCAAAGTAATATTTGACGATATCAAAAGTTGTTTTTGTAAGATAACAAATGTTCTGTGTACTATAAACCCAAGATACATTGTGCTTAACTTTACTCTAGTTTGTGCCGCGTGACGTACTATGTGATCTTTAAGTATTTTATTAGTTTAATTTTAAGTAAATAAACACATTGTCAGATTTTTGTTCTGTGTTAGTTTCTTCATCTCAAAATAAATGTCTGCTACATATTTAACATCCAATTTTAAAAGAATTTAATATTAATCAATAATATGTCACATTTACCTGTTACAATTTTTTTTTATTAGTTAAAACTTATAAGCTAACACTTATTTTAGACAAACAAAATTAATAAGACAAATACATATTATGCTAGAAGAGAGTACATTATTATTCATCTGATTAGCCTCATAACAACGGTTCACTAAACTCATCGTCATATCAGCTTCCACTTCCGCCATTAAAACCCAACACTAAACCCACTTGACACCAAAGCCACCACACGAACATATCTCACTACACACTCGCATTCACAAAAATTACTAGATTTTTGTTGGATGAAACCAACCACCAAACCACCCAATTTTTGCTCCTTTATGCGTTTTTTAATCCCTCCACGATAGACAATGACATGTGGTCACAACCCCCTTACTTTAGGGGTGTAAACAAGTTGAGCTTTTGTCGAGTAACTCGACTAGAGCTCGATCAAGCCGAGCTCTATCGAGTCTAGAAAATAAGCATGATATGTATAATAGGCTCGACTCGAGTTATAATCAAGATTTTCGAGCTTTTAAATGATGTATGTATAATAGAAGCGCTTATACGTAAACACACTAAGCATAAATACTTGTTTATGAATAATCGAGTTTTTTAAGCCGCACTCGAGGCAAATTCAAGCTTTCTTGAGTTGAGCTCGAGCTTCTTCATGAAGGCTCGCCAACCTCGAGTCGAGCCCTACCAATACTCGATTCGATTTGACTCGTCTACACCTCTAATCGTATGAAGGGGTTCCACCACGGCAAGGCTGTTTGGTGGGTAAAACTAAACCTTAATAAATGATGGAGTAAATTGCAAAAATTGCCCTTATGGTTTGGCTAATTTGCAGACGCAATCCTTATCCTTTTGAAAGTGCATGCATAGTCTTTGTGGGAAACTTTCGACTGCACTTTTAGTCCCTGCTTGAACTGGAATCACTAAAATACCCTTTTTTCAGCTAACTGAATCTTCATTTGACTTTTTAATTTTTTTAAATACAAAATTGAAGAACACTAGAAACATACAAGATAAATCTTCAATTTTTTAAATGAAAAAATACAATGAAGTTTATGATTATATATAGATAAGTTCATTTTGTCCAAACCCCTAATTTTCAAAATTAATCAGTCTAAGAAAAACACTAAACTAAACATGTATCCAAATCCTAAAACTATGATTTCATTAAATTCTACTCAATACATAATTCATGCTCAACCACATAACAAACAATTAATCTCTCAATTGATTAATAAGTACACACACTCTAAATACGTTAACAAGTAATCAAAAACCCTAAAACCCTTAACTGGATCATTATGCCTTCGCCGAATACCACCTCCCTGCCGCTGCTACGCCAGATTCCGCCACTACCGTGGTCGCAAGACTCATGAATGTATTTGATGGATAGGTTCTTAAATTTAGTTTTTTGGATTATAATGTGTATGTGATTGGATAGGTGATGCGGGCCCAAACGTTGAGGAATGGGCCATTTTGTTTATAGAGGCCCAAGATCATGTGAAGAAAGGAGCTTCACTAAAATTAGCATACCATTAGTCCATTTTAGATACAGATGAGTCTATTTTAGACTAAAACCACCCTTAACAGTGGTCTGCAGGAAATGAGTCCATCTTAGATACAAATGAGTTTATTTTAGACTAAAACCACTTTAGTGGTCATGTCGGGTTTCTAGTGTTTGGCCCGTTTGTCTTTTAGGCCCATTTTAGGTTTCTAATGTCTATTTAATAACTGTATAGTAATCGTGGATGATTAGTTCAAAGCTATATGAAAAGCCTATTTTTGGCGGTTGCTGAAAATTCCCTAATTATCAGTATTATTTGAATCAACGATAGTTGGAAGAATTGTTCCTATTATTCGTGTGAATCAATAGAACAAGAATTTGAGCAACGTCTTATGTCAAGAATGGAGGAGCGAATGCGTCAATTCGTTGATCAGTTGACTAACCAAATGAATGACTTGATGAATTAAAGAAGACATGGTGATCGTAGCCATCGGAGAACTAGCGATGAGCAGTTAGAAAATCCGTTCGGTGACGGTGACGGTTCATCTTCTGATGAATAACAAGAAAGGCGACCAAGGCAGAATCAAAGGGAGGATAATAGGCACTGAGAGTCTGGATTGAGAGTCAATATTCCCGAGTTTGATAGGGATACTTTGAATCCCGAGGGTTTCATTGATTGGCTTGTTGCGGTTGAAGAAGTTTTTGAATTCAAAGAGGTTCATGAAAACAAGAAGGTTTCATTGATCGCTACTAGGCTATGTGGTAGGGCATCCGCATGGCGGCACCGTGGCAGTAATTGAAACTGACATGGGAGAGAGTTGGAAAGCCAAGAGTCGTGACTTCGGGGGAAGATGAAGAAGTGCATGAGGGCCAACTTTATTCCTCATAATTACCAACGGTTGATGTACCAGCGGTTACAGAATCTGAAACAGGGGACCAAATATGTTGAAGATTACACAACCGAATTTTACTAGTTAGTTGCAAGGAATGATATTCAAGAGAGCGATGATCAACTTGGATCTTGTTACATTGGTGGTTTAAGAACCCATATCATGGATTCTATTAACATGTTTGATCCTGTGACACTTTCTTATGCATATCAAAATGCATTACCTTTTGAAAAACAGAACCAAAGTGTGGGAGGTTCATCTTATCCTGCCACAACAAGAGGTAGTTCTGTTTCGGGTAACGTGGTACCTCGTTTTGTTCCCAATCACTCAAGATAGAGTGGTAGCTTGAAGTGTTTTAACTATGGTGAACCTGGCCACCGACAGTCGGAATGTAAAAAGGCTGGGAAAAGACACTTATTTGCTAAGTTCGAGGAATGGGAAGTTGATAACGTGGCTGATGATACTTATGAAGAAGCCCCAGTATTTGATGATGACCCTCAGTATGAAGAAGAAGTCGTGACTGGAGATGTGGGGGTGAATTTGATGGTAAGGCACTCTTGCTTGACACCAAAGACTGTTGGCGATGATGGGCTCAAGCACAACCTCTTTCAGTCAACATGTACTATTTTGGGCAAGGTTTTCACCTTTGTAATTAACTCAGGTAGTTGTGATAATCTAGTATTTGAAGAGGCGGTTCAGAAATTGGGACTGAAAACAGAGAATCGTCCCAAACCTTACAAGTTATAGTAGCTTAAGAAAGGTAGTGAGGTAACGGTGTCTAAGCGTGCCCTTATCCATTTTCTGTGCGAACAACTATAAAGATAATGTTTGATGTGATGTGGTGCCAATGGATGCTTGTCACTTATTATTGGGTAGACCTTGGGAGTATGATCGCAACACAAATCATAATGGGAGAACTAATACTTATAGTTTCCTATTTGGTGGTGTGAAGATAACTTTAATGCCAAGTAAGCCCAAAGAATTAGTCAACAAACCCAGTGGTACTCTAATAACTCTTTCCCAGTTCGAGGACGAGTTAGAGATAGGAGATGACGTGGATTTTGAAGTGGGTGACTTTGTGTGGGTTGTTTTAACTAAGGGTCGTTTCTTTGTCGGTGAATACAATAACTTATCAGCTAAGATGATTGGCATGGTGGAAATTGTAGAGAAAATTAATTCCAATGCTTACCGTTTGAAGTTACCGAGCCATATTCGATGTTCTGATGTGTTTAATGTGAAACACTTGTTGCCTTATCATGGTGATTCTTTTGATGATGATATTAGTGTGAATTCGAGGGCGAATTTTGTCTACTCAGGGGGAATGATGCGCCCAAGCGTTGAGGAACATGCCATTTTGTTTATGGAGGCCTAAAATCGTGTGAAGAAAAGGGCTCCCTAAAATTAGCATAACATGAGTCCATTTTAGATACATATGAGTCTATTTTAGACTAAAACTACCCTTAATAGTGGTCTGCAGGAAATGAGTGCATTTTAGATACAAACAAATGAGTATATTTTAGACTAAAACCACCCTTAATAGTGGTCATGCCGTGTTTCTAGTATTCGGCTTGTTTGTCTTTTAGGCCCATGTCGGGGTTCTAATGTCTATTTAATAATTGTATTTTAATCATGAATGATTAGTTTGAAGTTATATGAAAAGCCTATTTTTGGCGGTTGCTGAAAATTGCCCTAATTGTCGGTATGATTTGAATCAACGATAGTTGGAAGAATTGTTCCTGGTATTCGTGAGAATTAACAGGTCCAATTTGTGTTATCTCGTTTTTAGTCTACATTAGTTGGCATCAGAGCTAAAGTTCCTGATCAAGATGCCTCCAAAGAGAAGGGCTGTTAATGACGTATATGAACAAGAATTTGAGCAGCGTCATATGGCCAAGAATGGACAGAAGAGAATTGGAGCGAGGTGCTAGAATTGGGTTCACAAATTAGGTTTGTAGTCATGCGTTTGGACTAAACCACAAGATGTAGAATGAATTTGAGTGCGATTAAAAAAGTGACAAAAGGGTGGCATTTTGTTATTTTTTTTATGGTATAAGCGGCCAAATACAATCATACCGATAAATCGAGATATGGTTCAGACCGATCGATGAAAACTTACGGTTTGTATATATTTTTGGGTTCATTTGCGAGCAAAAACATTATTTTGTTGAAAACTAAATACCAACACAAACCCGACCTTATCAGTCGTTTTCGGTTTCAGAATAACTAATTTTATCAGTTAGGTAGCGTTTTTTTTGTTATTTTTTTTCGTATATTTGTCAATTCGAATAGGGGGTTTTAGTTGCTTTAGTATCACAGTAATTAGGTTACGGGATGGTAGCACTGCCCAGAACTCCTCAACCCGGCGGTATCACCGCTCCATGTTGGGAGGGTTGCTTTCAGAGGGTTGATGGGCGGGTATTTTACCCGTTTGTGAACCCGTTGTATTTAGCTTAATATCTTGTACATTGTGTTATTTACCTTGTATTTAGCATTAAATGTAAAAATAAATTTTGGAGGGCTGAAAAATCATGGGCGCGAGTGAAATTGGTTGGGAGGGCTGGTTGGGAGGGCCGGAGGATTGAGCTGAGTTGGCAGAATTTTATTGGTTAAATTTAGAAGGGTTGAAAATTTGGGAGTGATCACTCCTTGTCCCCTAAAGCATGCCCTTTCCAAAGGATAGGGATTCTATTAACCTTAATAAATGATGTATTTCGAAAGACGCCCTCATCTTTTAGAAACGATCTTCCAAACTCCCAAAAGTCAGGCGCCAAGACACTACTAAAGAAATAAAAATAAAAAGTCTAAAAATTAGGGTTTATCAGATTGAGCGGAAAATAATGGAATCTGTTGGGGATATTTCATAAAAATACGTACAGATTTGATTCCGTAAACACCGTAATCAACTTGTTCGTGCATCCTGTAACCTGTACAACAATATATATTTGTATCTTGGATTGAAACCAGAATCGTGTATTCACTTTCAGAACAAACTATTTGGTGGTACACACAAATGTTTGAACGGATAAGACTGGTTTCCTATTCAAGAACTAGACTTTGATTCATTGAGAAATCTTGTACCAAAAATCAACATGTTACCACATATAGACAAATTTCATCTCTGTATCAGATGTATCAAATTTGCTATATACATATATGTCAATCAAATAAGAATAAAACTATCTTATTTTATATTAACCTTACACCAACTAGCAGCAGATTCTGCATCAACAGTAGATCACAACTGCACTTGCAGCAGGGTCACAATGCACTAGAAAGTGGTACAACTTAGTGCAGTTTAACAAAGTTGGATGGTTACTCTTATCTTTGTTAACTTCCTTTGCAAAGGAAATTTAGTCCTATATATATGTTCGAAAGTGATATCCAAACTTTCAAATATATATAGTTTAAATAAATATTAAAATTAAAATTAAATTATAATTTGAAATAACAATATTAATCCAAACGTTAATACGCAACCATCTTAATATACATAATCGAAGTCGCATCCGCATCACTAACCAATTAATAGGAATATAAGATAACATGAACAAGTTAATCAATTCATACGAACATTGATATCGCTAAAATATCAAATTCCTCCCATTTTAGTGATATCCTTGATCAACTTAAATATATTCTCAATGAATACAAACTTGGGTTTGAAGATTGAGTAGAAATTTGGGGCTGTTGAATTAGTAGCGAGGCGATGTGTAATTTGGTTGAAGGCTGTTTACTGAAGCTTGAGTGATTTGACAATTTTATGTTACATATTGGTGTAGGGATTTATAAAATTTTGAGTGATCACTCTTGTTATGCATGCAACTTCAAAGTAGGGAATTAAATAATAAAATATTTAAAGACGCTATTTAGAGTTTATAATAGCGGAATATTAAGGTGTGTTTATGATTATTGATAGAGAGTTCAGGTTTTGAATTCCGTTGGTGTGTATCCATATTATAAATTAAGATGTTGTTTACTATATTTTAGTGTTATCTAGTTTAGTAAGCGTCATTTTCTGGTGTTATTTAAATTTGTAGTATTTTTGAGACTAGTTGTTAAGACAGTTAGGTTTCGTCTAGTCTAAAATTTTTGCTTATATACTAAGCGCACAGACTCATAGCTAGTTCAGCCAAAATTAAAAAAAACAATACTTAAGACAGACGCCCTAGTGTTGAGTTGATGATGTGTGTTTTTTATTAATGTATTCCTTGCTTAGTTAGTTTAATTGAGCTGAGCATAAGATGTAATAAACCACATGTTCAAGATTTAGTACACCCACAGTAACAGTTTGAAATGGATATCACAGTTAGGTTGCTGTATTTCCCGGTTAATTTGAATAGGGAAAACCTCCTCAATAGAAAAGTTTAAGTTTTAGCAATTACAGTTTGCCCCATAGATTTTTTTATGAAAGGAAAATGTTACACATATGTCTTAATTGAGGCTTACCCACAACCCATAGGACAAAGGTCCATTTGATTGTTTAATCTAATTTAGATTCGCGATTTCCATTAAGTTCGAAGCTTAAAAGCAAGTCGCTTGATATTTGTGAGTCAGTAGTGGACTAAATTTTAGGGATAGAATGTTGTAACACATGTATGCCATATAAGTTTTTGATTTGTATGCTGATTGTTAGATTCACTCCCTTTGCAATTCTTCTTGGTTTCTAGAGATGAACATCATGCTGCTTAGGAGATGTCATGATGAATCTGTCTGTACTCTGTACATTTCATATTGAAATGAAGTAGAGAGAAAGAAAGACTACTATTTCGTTGTATGGAGTCTTTTCTATTTGTTTATATATTATGGAAATTCATATCAGTACTAATTCTTAGGATGTGGTAAAAGCCGTAAAATTGACGGAGGAGCTTCTTATATTACAATTTCTTTGAGAATTTGACATGTCCTGGTTTTGATCTAAGTTGTTTTTTGTTGGGTTGCAGCGCAGTCAAATCTGTTGAAGTCATCCATTTTAGTCATTGGAGCTGGGGGTTTGGGATCACCTGCTCTGTTATATCTAGCAGCATGTGGCGTAGGTGATATATCTGCTTTTATGTTCTAGCTTTCTAATTTTCCCGTCTTTTAATTTTTTGGAAAATAATACTGAACTAATTGTTAAATGTATTTTGTGCTTCTAAGTATTACTCATATTAGACATGACCCATGAGTGTTACTGAAAACTAATTTTTAAACTAGGGAAACTATTTAATCCTATCAGATAATAACTGAAGCCAAATATTTTGACAGGTAAGTTGGGTATGGTGGATCATGATGTTGTTGAGCTAAACAATCTGCACAGACAGGTACATTTGTTATGCCTTTTCTATTGCAATCAAGTTCTCATTTATATTGTTGTGATCACGTGCCACATTCATATATCATCATTTTGCCGTGTCTGTTTGCTGGCTTATGGTAGCTAGCATATTGTTGATGTTGTAATTTATTATAATTTCAGATCATCCATGGTGAAGCATACATAGGGCGATCTAAAGTAGAGTCTGCTGCCGCAGCTTGCCGCTCGTATGTTACTAATGCTCCATTTCAGCTCTACTTTGAAAACGTAAAATTTTTTACGTTTGTGCAAGAGTAACTAATGTTATTATTTTCTTTGTCTAGGATCAACTCCACCATTGAGGTAGTGGAACACAGAGAAGCTTTACGCACATCCAATGCATTGGAGATTGTGAGCAAGTATTCTTCTTACTTCAAACTAAACCTGATAAATATACTTTTATTAATCTTTTGTCATAGTTATATTAATTTCCCTTGGCATAGCTGTCTTATGAATTCCGTGACTGTTATGTTCAGATACGACGTTGTTATAGATGCAACGGATAACGCTCCCAGTCGATATTTGATCAGCGATTGCTGTGTTTTACTAGGAAAGGTATGGTTCTAAACTTTGGCATACGTTAAAAATGACATCTGCAATGAGATGCATTGAAAGGTATATTTTAAAACAAATTTCCATGCATTGTCTTATGATTATTATGTTTGCAGCCTCTTGTATCTGGCGCTGCATTAGGTTTGGAAGGGCAGGTACTGCTTGCATTATAAGATCTCTTTTCTTCATACAAATAAAATATTTGGGCCCATGTAAATGTTTGGTTTAACTGCTTTTATAGCTTGCGGTTTACAATTACAAGGGAGGCCCATGTTATCGATGCCTCTTTCCAACCCCACCACCCACAACAGCATGTCAGAGATGCTCCGACAGTGGAGTTCTAGGTGTAGGTAAGCTCAACTTTTGTCATGCCTTAATTCTTGCATTGACAGCTTTCTTTTTATGATTCTGTATAAATACCAAAAGCCCCAATAAAATCTGTAAGAAGGTAAGATGTATGTATAAAAATGTCATATTTGTGTTATAATGTTAAAACCTCTATCAAAGTATTAAGATTACGGGTCATAAAAATGACCTAGACCTGACACATATTCATTTTTTACTGTCTTGTAAGTCGTACCTACCATAGAAACAGACAATGTCTACAACTAGACAAATGAAATATGCTGGAATGTTATTGCAAATTACCCATATTTTTTCAGTTCCTGACAACTAAATATAAGTAATTTAACTATGTTGTTACAGTTCCTGGTGTTATTGGTTGTCTTCAAGCCCTAGAGGCTATTAAAGTGGCAAGCTTAGTTGGTGAGCCACTTTCAGAAAGAATGCTTCTTTTTGATGCATTGTCAGCCAGGATACGCATTGTGAGTTCTGTTAGCAATTCTGATGGTCTTAAATATCTGTTTATAAGTTACATATCTGAAAATCTGTTACTAATTCAGGTAAAGATCAGAGGAAGGTCATCACAGTGTGAAGCTTGTGGAGAAAATGCAACATTAACACAAGACAACTTTCAACAATTTGACTATGAGAATTTCACTCAATCGCCATTGTCTGCGGTTTGTTTTCTCTAATCCCTCTGAATATTTTGACTGGAAGAAATGAAATTCTCCCTTTTTCATATGTTGTGCTCAACTATTTGCTCAGTTACACATATTGTCTAAGTGGCCCCTAGATGGTGACTAATTGCATATTTAGGGAAAGGTCACACGGATATATATATAGAAGGCAGAATTTGATATATGTCATATTTAATCCTGACATTAGCATTAAAACAAACTCTATTAGATATTTAGATTAACTACTTTACGACATTCTGCAATTTCTATATAGAAACCTTTGCCTTATTGTGGTTTTCTACATGTCTCGCTTATATATATTTTTTTATCGTGTTGTTAATTCTTCTAGGAAAAATTGCACATTCCTTTCTGCTGAACAAACTTTTTTGCACGCAGCATTCAGTTATCCAGAATATAATACTGTTAGATGTTCATTTAAATTGTCGAAGTGAATTTGTTCATATATCTAAAGTTAGTCCCTAAATTTGAGCTAAGAAGCAAGAACGAGGATAAGTTAGACCAAAATCACCCTAAAAGTGATGATATAATTAGTTTTTTTTTTTTTTTATTTATTTATTTATTTATTTATTTTTTTTTATTTTTTTTAATAATAATAATAATTATTATTATTTTTCTGGAAGTAGTATATGATTGCGTAAGAACAAATATTTATATGATACTTGACTTTAAATACAGTTTTGATCACTGATATCTTTTGCAGGCTCCTTTGAAGTTAAAATTGCTGACACCGGATTCTAGAATTAGCAGCAAGGAATACAATGAGGTAGTTGAAAAGGGCGAACCACATATCCTGATTGATGTAAGGCCATCCCACCATTACAAGATCGTTTCTCTTCCCAACTCCTTGAATGTACCTCTTGCAAGTTTGGAAGGTCGGTTGCCCGAAATATCTTCTGCACTAGATTCCGTGAAGGAAAACGGGGTTTATGATGGCTCAGATGCGCGTCTTTATGTAGTGTGCAGAAGAGGTAATGATTCACAGAGAGCAGTTGATTTGCTTCATAAGGCAGGTTTTACCTCTGCGAAGGATATTGTCGGTGGATTGGAGTCATGGGCACATGACGTGGATCAAAGATTTCCGACCTATTAGTAATTTATATTGTAACCTGTTGTGACCATATATGATAGATGATTGTGTTTTGAATGATGATGATTCGACGAGTCCTTTTACTTAATACTGAGTAATACAATTTTGATTTAGGAGGCTCCCGTGCCAAAAATATGGATGGTATCGTGTTGTTGCTTGATTGAGATAGCTTCTAAAATCTAAACCTTCATGATTTCACTAAATACAAGTGATTGTTCTCAGGTTGATAAAAGAATCAAGCAAAAAAGACCCCTCTAATTCCATTAGGAATGTTTATGGGTCTTGGTGGGTAACAATCTATTTTGTATTAATTGGCTGGGTCATGCACGATTACCATTCTTGCATCTATTCTGACCGAGTTTTGGTTTCAGTATGATGATTTTCTGTTGAACCGAAACCGTGTATTAATCGACTTGGTCGCGCAACCATACAATTCTCGTATCAAGTTTGACCAAGTTTTCGTTCAAGTATGACAGTTTTGGGCTGGAACGAAATTGGACCCAAACTGAAATAATATTACTAACAGCAAACATGTTTAGATATCTGATTTTGATTTTAAACCTACTGGTCACAAACAAGACTGTTAACCCCAGAAATATATATGGTTGTATCAACGGCCTAACAGTATCCAAGCTGGAGATAGGTTCTCCATCAAGCAAATAGTCTTTTGGACTGTTCAAGTCTGAACTCGAGCATGTATGGTAACTGATATACGATAAATAAAAAATAAATAAAGGTACTGAATCAGACAGGTTTGTGCCTTTAGACCTACTGGCCTCATTCCATACAACTTGTAAAGAACATTTTGAACTTCAACTTTATACAGTATTATCACCCCCTGCATTTACTTTTATCCATCGTGTTATATCACTCCCTTAGCTCATTAAGGACATAAGTTTCATTCAGTAGAAACTAGACAACATTCAAGAAACATGATTTGGTACTGCTAAGAAAATGAGTACAACCCATATATGAATCTAACAATAATTGCAGCTGACTTTCCTTCGTAGCACAGGAAAAAAATATAACTTTAATAAAGGAATACAAGATGAAAACCTCACAAAAGCTTTTGCATTTATAAGAACCTTGGTCCGACTTTTGTTAGTTGGAAAAAAAGACTCGTTCGGCGAGTATCTGGTACCAAAATCCCAAAGAGACAAAAAGTTGGTGCAACTTCTAGAACTTGAAGTTGATGATCACCAACCAAGAAGTAAGAGCTTCAACAATGCCATTCGAATAAAGAGTCCGTTTTTCGCTTGTCTAAAGTAGGCTGCTCTTGGATCTCCATCTACTTCCACAGTTATCTACATACAATAAAAAAAACATGAATTTACTATCTGCATCATCGTTAACAATGCAAAAGAGGGTCGGGACCAAGAAACTTTCAAAGATGGAAAAACAGGTGGGTTTAGAGAGTTGGGTGACGGTTAATGTCAGGACTGGTAATCTTTTATAAGGGTTATAAATGGCCCGGTTTCATCAGCAAACATTTTATATACTTTATCCAGAATTTTACAAATAGTTAATGCATTCGATATGGTTTTATAAATCACATTATCAGTATAAACGAACCTAATTTTGTTAAATACACTGATTTAAGAGGTTGACTTTTGACCTGTTTGACTAATTTTATTTTTAAACAAGGTTTTAGAGTATACCCATATATTACAACAGCAATGATTACCTAAGATTTTGTAAGCACTCAGATACTTTGGTTAACTTCCGACCCCGTTTCAATGGTTTTATACCAATAAGAAGTATATCCATTTGACTTGTTAAAGGTCAAACGGAATCCGTATGAGACCATTTTCTAGGGAAGTAGGCTGAAATTACCACCTCTCTAATTCTACCTGACTGCCCGAACAGGACCAACTAGTTACGACAGGGCAAGTCAAGAGGTGCATACCTAAAAAAAGTATTTTTGTAGCCTCTATAAAAAAATATTGTAAGTGCATATATATTTCTATAAATTTAGCGCATTTTAAGTGATGATTAGCCTTACCTCATCAAGTCGTGGGAGAGGATGCATGATGACTGCATGCTCTTGCATGACACTCAAGACATCGCGATTAACAATATACTTGCCACGAGCTTCGTCATAAAGATCAATTCTCTCCCCAAATCGTTCTTTCTGAATGCGAGTTTGATACACTACATCACATTTGGAGGCAACTTCCATGAGATCTGCACTTTCTTCCCATTTAATTCCTTTTGATGTCAAGTACTCCTTAATGTCATCCTATGAAAAACCATTTAAACCAGGTAAAAATATGCGAGTAATTGCTAGAATACAAGATTAGGTTGCAAGTCTTAACAAATACTTCAGCTTTTGATGCAAACCCTGATACAAATATTGAACAGCTTGGGACATAAGTATTTAATTCTTTATATGCTAGTCTGTCTAGTCTTTCTTGTGCACTTTTTGCAGTTTGGGTCGGACAAAACAGGTAATCGTTTTGTATTAGTCGAATTAAGAAAGGTTAGGTAACTCGATTAGTTAAAAAATATCAAAATTTATAACTCATAAGCCCGTAAAAGATTGCTATTTTTTGTATTTTACCCATTTGACCTGATAAAACATAAGAACATAACCCAAACTGAAACAGTCGTAAGTGAATGGGTCGAAACTTCCACCTCTATTACGCTGTTTGCGCCCATATTTTGTATGTGATTACCAGTCCTAACATATTAAAGTAAACCTTGGTATTTGAGTCAGAATCTCAAACCTTTGACTTCGGGTAAAAAAACATGGCCATACCTTCATTTTTACAACCTCTGGAGAAACAAAGTAGATCTTCACATCATTGTATTTGGCAAGAAGATATGCAAGTGAGCGAACAGTTCTACCATTAGCAAGATCCCCAACCAGTCCAACTTTTATACCATCCAGCTTTCCTATCTCTCTTTTAATAGTATACACATCAAGAAGAGCCTATATGTGTATAACAGCATAGAACCAAAATGAGTTATCTAGACAGAAAAACCAAAATGAACAAAGTTGCAGTAAATTTTGAAGAAAAACAATCCAGATATGCGAAGTGCCTGATATGACTATCATTCAATAACTAATTTAATCATGATCCAAGTTCCTAACTGTCCATTGAGGAGGTTCAGGCATATTATCATGTAACTAAAATTAGCGTTACTGTACAAGAGAATAAGAGGTGGCAATCTTGACAGGTAAAATGGGTTGCTTTTACAAGTTACTTCAGTAGCCAAAATCATAGTCGGGATACAGGAAAACACATGGGTAGATTCAGGCTGTTTTTTTTATCTCTTACGGGTCAAACACGAAAAAGAATAAGTCAGGAATTACAATGGGAACTGCTAATACCTGAGTAGGATGCTGTCCTGGTCCATCCCCAGCATTAATAACCGGAATGTTAGCGGTCATGGCTGCTCTTCGTGTAGCACCACTTTCAAAATGTCGCATCACAATTATGTCTGAATACCCTTCAACTGTCCTTATAGTATCTGTAAAACAGTAACAAATCAAAATGATTCAGATGCCAAATTCAACCCAATTAGTAATATAATGGGTTCCTTATTAACGCCTTCATTATCTATAAAGAAGTTCTAAAAGAAAATAGAAAGTGTGTGAGGGTGAACCCAACCCAACCTACCTGGCTCGTTCAGACCCATACTTCAAAATAACATGTTTAGACTTTTGACCCAAACCCATTTTTAATTGTTACCTTCAAGTGTCTCTCCTTTTGCAGCTGAAGAAAATTCTCGTGCATTTTCCGTTGTCAAAACCTCCCCACCCAATCGTTTCATTGCTGATTCAAATGAAAGCCTTGTCCTAGTTGATGGCTCGTAAAATAGAGTAGCCATTAAATAACCTTTCAGAAGTTTTGGTTTCCACGTGACTTCTTCTCAATCGTTTCCATTTCACGTGCCACTTCAAATATAGCACTCAATATCTCTCTATCAAACTGTTGTGCTTCAATTACATCATCAAGTTGAAACACATTGCCTTTTAAAAAATTATAGCTATTGTTATTTTCAACGTTTAATGCCTTGCATTGGAGCTGCCTTCCAGATTGTTGACAGGTCATCGAGTTATGCCATGTCATCTTCGGATATGACAGGTCAGTAGATAAGCTGTTTTTCTTGAATTGCGCCAAATGCTTATTGCACATCAATTCATGATTTTTCAATGGACAAGTAGAAAATGCACAAGACGACATTCTCTCGAGCGGATTTCACCTGAATAGCGTCATTATATAAACTTGTGATGATAAGTATACAAACAAATGAAAAAGACACTAACCTTAATTTAGCATGTGGTTACAATCTAGGATGTCTTTTAGGGGTGTGCAATGAAACCAATTACTTTCAAGTGTTTGAGTATTATATTTATAACTTTTCGATGTATAGGTCAAACTCAACAGCATTACAAAATCACTTCAAAAGTAGTTGTATAAAAAGTGATCATTAAGAAAAATATAAATTGCTGATCATTTCATTCTAAATTTGCTTCTCCCGGTCACAATAATCAACTTCAACACGCACGTCCAAACACCCCATTACTTGACAAAGTCCAATTAAAATGACTAAATTACCTTTTTTCTTATAAAATTCAACTAAGTGTGGAGGGTGTGGTGACGGGTTTTACATCGCCACATCAGCTCCACATTACGATTTTACATTTTCCCTCTCCTTTCCCTCAACTTTTGGAATATCTCATTTGACTTAAAACTCAAACCAAAGTTTAAAGCCGGCGTTTGACGTTGCCTATAGAAGGCGATTATCTTATTATTCAGTCACACAAAAACATTAGTGAACCTTTTTTATTACGAGTATGTGGTAATCAATATAGTAGTTGCTTCAATTCATCTAAGCCTCGAAAAGCATAAGCAAATTCTAAATATCCCAATTCACATAAACATTTTCGGAAAAAAAAACCCATTAACATTTCAGTTTTCAACTAAGCACTAAGAACCAAATACTTTTTACTTGAAATCAAACTATTATTGGATCATCTGAATAGTTGCTTGCAATTAACTCTAAATGAGGGCTTCTAATGCTCCTTTGGATATGCTAACTAGGGTCATTCAATGAATATTTCATTGGAGTTTGTCTAAGTGACAAACATAAACTTATGTTGACTATAAAAATGGGAAATTACCTTAGAAAAATTGAAACCCTTGTGGATGGATGTGTACTCGATTCCTGTACGGGAATACCATGTTCAGTCAAGCTTTATTGATATTACCATTCACATCCCTAAAGTTTGTATTTTCTATTAGAAACTAGAAAATATTTATCCGACTTAAACATCAAAATGACATATTTATTCATGACATGTTTTTTTGACTATGTTGTACGTTATGTATTCAAAAGTTGTATTTTGGTATACGTGATATTTTGTAGGTTTGATTTATTGGAACTAAACGGATAAAAGTGTTGGAATTTATGCAATCTACTTATTATATAATAGCACATAATTAATCACAAATACGCAGCGGAATAATAAGATCATATAGTTTATAATTAATTAACCTAAAAGAGAACATACCTTATTAGCTTCCTTTGCAATTAGGGTTTATAGAAAATCCCCAATTAAATCAAACGCAAGATCAAAACCCATAAACCCTAATTTAGGGTTTATAGAAATTGACTAAAGGGTTTAGTCGAATACTTCACCACCAAAAATCCAAAGTAGGATTTCTCTACGATCTCGCACACATGTTGTTATAGCAATTCAATTAGAATGTTAGTTCTCGATCACGTAACAATCCAATTACTTATATTCAAAAATCAAACCGAAACCATAACCATGAAGGTGGGGCCGATCGATCATGAAAGGAAAGAGAGGAGGAGAAAATTGGTTTGCTAGGTTTCACAAGATTAGAAAAATAATGAAGACTAAAGGCTTCATTATATAGTGTTCTAATTACTTGGAGTGCAAGCAAAGCCAATCCCACCTCTAATAGGGGTGTTCGGCCGATCCTTATGGGGAGAGGGATTCTAGATCCTTCTCCCCATATTTACAACCGGATCCTCTCACTTTTCGTCTAACGACTATTAGTTAACGTCTGTTAAGTAACATTTAATATAACGACCGTTAAGTGGTTTATTTATATGAAACAATCAATATAATACTTTATTAATATTAATAATATAATTGAATCTTTAAACGTAACGCGTGCGATCCCATAGGATCGAGTTCGAAACCGGACATATGTTTATAAATATGTTCATAATCCAACAGCTACCACTTGGACATATCTTAATAAACGTAATGACACCGGTTAGCGTCTAGCAACACGCCAATGCCCCTAGAACAACTAGAGTGTGGTTTAATGAAGCACAATTAATGATTCATCATTATAATATCCTTTTGTTTCAAATACCATGTTAAATATGGATATGGATCTAAGTCATTCCATAATTTAACTATTCTGTTTCTCGTTATATCTGATTGATCAAGATTACCAAAATCATCGGGACGTATTCCAGATCTCTTTTGGGTGTGGCCACACATACATCTGATCAACCCTACGAGAGAGCCCAATAGTATTATACTTTAAAACAAATTTGTAGGAACAAATTTTATCTTGACTACAAGTGCAATTCATGAATTTCACAACACTTCTGAAAACAACCCTTATAACTACCAGTTATGGATAGCGGTAAATTGTTACACATAAATGGGCTCCACCCACGACCATTCTGGCTTGTGTCTCAAGTCAGAGGATAAATAAATTTTATCATTTATATGATTTACTT
>CP139509.1:450631782-450699100 GCA_021014915.2 Artemisia tridentata subsp. tridentata | reverse complement strand
GCATCTTAAAAATGGCTCTTGCTGAGAAGCTTTTGGGTTACAAGTCGCAATGTACAGATTTTTTATGTTGTTACAGTAGACTTGAACGAAGACATTTGTGCCTGATATGATATGTGCTCCAGGTGGTGAATGGATAGGACGACAGGTACTGGAGTAATGTGTCGAAACCGAGTCCAAGTCTAAATGAACAAAGAGTCAAAGATACAAAAACCAAATAAAAACTTTTACATTACACATTATTCATGAGTAACATCAAACTCTTTATACATGAAAAGAAAAGGGACGCCTTTTGTGCTTGATCACTTTCTGTAAGATGATCACTGATTGCCGGTCTTATCAAGATTACCGACACCGACATCCTCCTTGAAACTTTCCTTTACGGACTCGGTGTTGTCGTTGCCTGTGACTGCTTCTACGAAACCATCTTTTGCCTTCTCTATTGTTTGACTAGCAACTCCATGACTTGCCATTTCTTCCTCGAGCCGTTTGAACTCCTCGAAGGTTGAGGGTGCTCTTTGATGATCGATTGTTTCGTCGGTAGTATGATTTGCTTTGCTACTTTCATGGATGTATCCCTTCGAACATCAAATCAAATCAGACTTACCAGTCAGGCTGATACTGCATATACATGCATGTTAGCAACAAAAGTCACCAATGACTACAAAGTTATTTGATGTGTTTGTATCTAATATCATGGTGGTAAATTTGTATTAACCTTGACAACAAAACACGTTTTATAGAATCTACACTATGTTTTAGCACGGAATCACCAACGAGCATGAATCTGCTTGTACATATACTAAAAACAGAAAGTTAATAGTTGGCCAATTTATTAACGAGTTCAAGACATTGTATTTACCCGAAAACTCTTGGTTTGGTCTCGTCTGTAAAAAAAAAAATACTTATAGAATCACCTTGTGAATAAATCACGATGAAAATTATATAAATTACTCAACGACTAATCTAAGGCATCTAGCTAACCAATCAACAATATTTGTCATTTTTTATCAACGAACCTTAAAACATTTTTTCCTAGTCACCCATCGTAAACATCATTTCAAATCTCAAAAATATATTTGAGAGAAGAACAGAAAAAGGTAATCACCATTCACCACCATTCACTTTCTCGAAAAAAAGTAATTACTAAACTTTCTTATGATAATTTTAGCATTTGATCACTTATTTATTTTCTTTTTTCTTTTTCAGAATTTCATCGTAAGTTATCCCGAAAAACGAATTTTCAACTCTAGTGTTTGCGACATAACCGATGTTCCTTACTCGTTTTCAACCTTTTTTCTTAAAATGCGTATTTAGTGAGATTTAAACCCTAAACCTAAGAATATCGAAGCAACTCTAATATGTGATAAGTATTAAGTAATACTAGTAACTTAAAAAGGTGATATACACAATACCCTAAATTTTAAGCGAAACAAAAACAAATAAATAATCCTAGTTTCGTATCATATCACAAGATATCTTTGGATTGTAACTTCTTCACACATTATACCACCTATCTCACACAATACATCTCATAAATGCCTACAACAAGACTTGAACTCACGGCCTCTAAATTGATAGTTAACTCACATGCTACTAGACGAAAGTGTTAGGTTCCTTTCACAAGAAATATGTAGTACTCATAGAACTATGTACCTTGCAAATACAAAACGGTGGAGGTGGTGGCAATGGCACAGTAAAGTAAGGAGTGGATGACGGCCGAAATGAAGAAGTGTAGAGAAGGTACAGAAGATGGCGACGTCCCATAATTCCAACAATGATCAAAAAAAGAAACATTCGAAAATGAACTTATCATGTTAAAAAAGTGATGCGTGAGATATAGATGATGACGTCATGTTTTACCTAGATAAGAATGGCTTGTTTGTTGACACCTAGTGTTATGCATCCACGTGGTGTATCTTGTCTGCCACTCGCATGTAAAATCTGGTAAATCGGGTCAAGTTGGTCAAGTTTCGGTCAATTCGGATTGGGTCAAATTGTTGGAATTTAAATAGCATGATCAACATTTAAATAAATAAATACATAAAGAGCATGTAGTGGAAGCAAGATCGTATTTAACACGTATAAAAAATTACTGAATAATAAATAGAGTTACCTCAAGATCCTAGCAAGAACAAGGATCGATCTTCACTTTTCTTCTCTTGAATATATAATAGAATTAACGTGTAACCCCTTACCATTTTGTTCCACAATCCAAGATGGAATAACTAAAATAAGTTATTACCATGGTCTTGTACACATGTACTATTACCAAATAACGTTAGATGCTAGTGTAAAGACACGTTATTAAACCAAAATCATTTGTTTAATAAATAAAACAATTCGATCTACTTTTCAATTAAAGTCGATCTTGTTTTCAAAGACAGTGATTGATTTGATCAACTGTATTCACAAGGAAGAAAAAGTCAACAAACTTTAATGGTTATATACTTATAGTAAATGACACTCACGTCCAAAAAACTAAAGACCCATGTTTGTATTAAATTGGCTTACTCCCCAAGACATAGATCGATTAGGGTATGTAACCCATTAAACGATCGGCCCTAGCCCATGGGATGGGTATCTAGAACATTCTTGAGCTCCCAATTTCACTAATGGTCCTTCCTTTATTCCCTAACGGTCGTTAGTCAATTTCATTAATTACTTAACGTCCGTTAGTTATTATTTCGTGTCTTAAATAATTAAATACATAACATGGTTATATATTAATTATTTCCGTTAGTCATTCATACGTAAAGTGTGCAATCCCAAGGTCCCGTGTTCGATTCTAGTCATATACATTTTAATATTTTTCCATAACTCTAACAGCTCCCACTTGAAAATCTATTAAAAGTATAATTGACATTGGTTAGCGTCTAGCAACACGCCAATGCCCCTAGTACAACTCGGGTGTGTGGTCTTCTGGAAAAACCACTTGATGATTGATCATCATACCGTTTCTAATACTACATTAATAAAGATATGGATCTTAAGTCATTCTTTATTAATAATTCTATTTCTCGTTTGTATTGATTGAGCAAGATTACCAAATCATCTGAACATAGTCAGGGGAGATCTTGGGCGTGCGCACGCAAACATCTTGTCAACCCTACGAGGGGCCCAGCAGTATTAAACTTCAAATAAATTTGAAGGAACAAATTCTATCTTGACTACGAGCATAACTCATGCACTTCGCAACACTTCTGAAAACAATCCTTATAGCTACCAGTTACGTATAGCGTTAAATTGAATCACAGAAATGCACTACATGCATGACAGTTATCTGGCATCTCAAGTCTGAGGATAAATATTCATGATTTACTTGATGACAAAGATCCATAAAGTACAATCATGTGGTTGGGATAAGTCCTATATTCAATTTATCCAATATTGAATATCATCTGAATTTGGCATGCCCACGCATCAATATACTTTAAGTATATTCTATCAACTCTCAGATTTGCCTTAATTCAATAATACTCCCATATTATTGATCGACAATGGACTATTTAGAATAACATAAGTTATTCATGGATTTAAACATGCAAATATAGGATACAATTTATTATTAATGAAAACAAACGTACCACGTACTTTAATTCATTGTAAATAATAATTGCTTAACATCCTTTATCCAAATACTAAATAGATCAAGCATGATAATTCCCATTAATGAATTATGCCTCAAGTCATGTTCTACATACTTGTTGACAAAGCATAATGTTGATCTATCGAAAATTTTGAGAATACTTATTTCAAGAATTCAATTAATGAAATTCTTGTATGTGTGCATTCATCTATCTAGATATTGCCACATACTTGTTGACAAAGCATAATGTTGATCTATCGGAAATTTTGAGAATACTTATTTCAAGAATTCAATTAATGAAATTCTTGTATGTGTGCATTCATCTATCTAGATATTGCCACATACTTCATAAATGCGTGACATCCTCATCCACGAATTTATGACAATTAAAACTACCAAACCTTTATAGTTCAAAGTATTCTAATTCTGTAATGTATAATGCAACTATGCTCATAATGAGCATAACTAGTACACATGGCCTTTACAAGGATAAAATTCCACCATGACTAGTATTGAGTGTCATCTCAATCTCATTAGCATCACTGTATCCAAACAACAATATGCTCTTTAAAATTCCGTAAACTTTTAAAATTCATCGTGTAATGTTTGACATCTTCAAATCTTTCAAGATTTGTCAACTATATCAATTAAGCAATAATTTGCCATATGGTTCATATTTAGAATTTTAAAGCAACTCCAGGCTGAGGATGTTAATTCTAAATCCAACCATATCCATTACACTTAGCTATCTAATAACTTTCCATTAGATACTAATGTTGTCAAATCATCTTGTATCCAAGCATGATACAACAAACAACATGATATACATGAAAAATCCTTGTGTCAAACTTAGATTTTATTCATGTCATATCTTTTCAAAGATATGTTTCTATCTAGCCTTTCTAATAGATTATCATGTTTATTAGAATCAGTTATTTTACCGCTTATGTTTATAACAATAAACATATACTCCAAGGTTGTAATTTTATTTTCTAAATTTCCATGTGAAGTATCATTCCAAACTAAGACTTAACATTTAATGTTAATGGAATGATACTTCCTATATGTTATAGAACATATGTGAAATAAGAAAATAAATATAATACTCCCACTAGCTTTCAGGAATATTAAGAAATATCTTATTTTAATTATAAATCAAAACTTAGATTTAATAACTAAAATATAAGTATATCTCATAGATGCATGCATTAATCCATTCACAAATGATTACACTTTGTATACTACCAAAGATTATATGAATTCAAATACTCATTTCAATTACTTTTCGTCCTCGCACAAGTAATTACTCAAGAAAGAGTTTTCATATTCCATTATTAATTTCATATAAATGAAACTAAGAATGTCAATCATAATCTTTATATAATAGATTTAATGTGCTTAGAAAGGATTTCAATCATATTTAATTGCTTAAGTGTGATTGATAATCTTTTCACATATTAAATATGTATACAAATTTTGTCCATTATGATTTTTTTCCACAAGAATTTAAATCAATAGGATTTTAATATCCTTTGTAGAAATTCATCTTCATTCAGTGTAACTATAGAGTTTAAGATCAACTACGTTTTCAAACTAGTTATCTTCTTGGACTGCATCTAATTATTCATAGTATGAGTAATTTGCCAAATTTAAATATTTGCAATTTATCAATAGGCTTACCATGATCCTGTAACTCATAATCCTCAATATATTCTACAAATATTTGAGATATCCTTGCAGATCTATGAAATGAGAATTCCATCATCTTGAGATTTAACATTAACATGTTTAATCCTCATTATGACTTTGCTAGTGTATTTTTAGAAGATTATGTATCTTGTAATTTTATCTTATCAAGATAAAACTCCCACTAGCCTTTTACAATTTATAGAATATCTATATAAGTATAAATACTCAGCAAATAGAGCAACTCAAAATTGTTCTCTTTGGGACTTTTACAAATACATATTGACAGTTCCCAACATTAATTTGTTAATAACCTACTCATAAGTAGTTTAACAAATTTCGAACTTCAATTTTAATTTTAAGACTTAATGTGATTCATCACATTTCATAATAAATGGTGTCTTATTAATCCTCTAGGTTGGAGTCTAATTGAGTATATCCAATCCTTACTCAACTTTCTAACCTTGATATCTTTAGGAAGAATGGAAGATATAGTTATCTTTAATCAAACAATATAACAAGAGTTTGATTTTCCTAACTGAACATACCATACACATTATGTATTTCATTAGGGTTAATATTGTAAGTTAATCTTACAATATGTAAGATAAATATATTTTGTTTTGGCTTACCTATTTACCAACTAAGTCAAGTTAATGGTGAAATAGACTTCCAAGCCAATTGCATGCTTTATAACATAAGCACTTTACAACCAAGTCACTTCATGTCCATGTCTTAACTAAAAGACATAAACTGTTATAATCCTAATATTCGTTATAAATCATTGATCAACTCAATGACTTCTTGTATATGTCTTAATTAAAAAACATAACAAGATAACGTCTTATTTTATTATAAGTCTTATAGCAATCAAAAGACTTCATATTTATATCTTTATACTAAAATATAAATATGCATAACTAAAGTAATCATGAACACCACAATATGGTTTCAATAGTTATTTCAAGTTAATTTATTACTTCATATATTTATGACATTCCATGAATACATAAACATTCAAATTTTGAAGTAGTATTAGATTACTTCATTTATTTATGTCATTGCAACAATACATAAATATTCATATTTGAAGTAGTCTTATTATCATATTGACACTTGTTCTAATAATTATCTAATTTAGAAACTTGTAAATTAACATAGTTTCATCACATCAGCTTTGGCTGCTAGCAATGAAAGTATGTAATTTACCTTGTTATTAATATCTAGTAATGAAAGTAAATATTAACTCCAAGTGTTCTATTGATTAGGTGTGAATAAACCACATTAGAACATCCATCTCTTACCTTGCAGTCAAGAGAATCCTATAAATCATATTCCTTTATGTTGTTGCTTGCACACAATAAAGATTTCTCCCACTTGTGCATGGAACAACATCATGCATCAGATAAACAACATGTCAATAGTTTGTTTATGTGATTAATATGATTGTGTCATAGATATTAGTAGATATAGAATCACCTCGTCTAGTAAGGAAACGTACACGATACCACAAGTGTCTATAATTGGAAAGTAATTATCTCAAGAGATTCTAGAGCTAATCCGGGTTACTATCAAGATATCATATCTTGTAGCTCCCACTGAATTACAGATCATTAGATGAACTCATAATTCAGTAATCACAACACAATGCTTCCACTGGATTTGACAACATTATAAGTATTTTATAACCAGTAAAAGCCATAGCGTGCTGTTTACTTTCCTACACCTTTGAGGAATCCCTTACGTAACATTACTAAGGTACTCAAATAATGTATTCTACTTTTTAAATGATGGAATATCCATCAATACAATTAACTTGGGAAAATTGGGCATGCAATTTCTTCCTCAATTAGGTCTACCATCACCATTATGGTATGTAGCACCTTTAAATTGGTTAAAGCACAACAACTAGATCAATCATTCTAGTTTTCCTTTTACCAATTTTGCGGTAATTAGTCAAGCTTCTAATTATAATAACTCCTGAACGTGCAATTTTAAAACTGCCATGAGTTATTTTTTAGAATTTAGACAATTCTAATTATCCTATTGTACCTTTCTCATTCATGAAAATGAATAGGATTAAGTCTTACTCTTCACACGGGAAGTAGACTAGGTTTATTCTTTTAGTTAAGTTGACTCTATCCAAAGACCCCTACGGGTGCAGATCAACTTTCCACTAAAGGAATGTCCCACGTTTACGGTTTTAGCGTTGCATTTAATACATTAAAAGAATTTACAAAAAATCAATTTTAGTATTTTCGACAATTCAATTTTTCAAGAAAATTAAACACCCATGGTAAATAAAATTTAACCATTTAATTTTCACTGAAAACTAGGATCCAAATTGACGTCGTTTCATCACATCAGCTGAGGCTGCTAGCAATGAAAGTACTCAATAAGGTACGGATCGAACCCAATTGCCAATATCCAATTGCAACTCCTAAAGTCATGGGACTTACATATTTTGTCAACATCAGTTGCAAATGTAAGCATGTTTCATCCCTAAATCTTTATGCCTTGACGCCGTTTCATTACATCAGCTGAGGCTGCTAGTAATGAAAGTGCTCAATTAAGTTAACCAACTTAAGAAACTGCAAATTGACGTCGTTTCATCACATCAGCTTTGGCTGCTAGTAATGAAAGTACTCAATTTACCCTTTGATTACCATTCTTTGAATCATCACATCAGCTGAGGCTGCTAGTAATGATAGAATGTAATCTCAGGTGTTTCCGTATTAATTGGATGGCATATAACTTAAATTTTAGGGGTATTTATTTTGATGTGTAATCAAAAAATATGTACAAAAATGTCATGCATTCATCTTGTATCATATGTTTTTTACAAAAACCATTTACTCATTAGCAGCTTAAAATCAAAAAAAATTTAATTGAGGCGTTGAGAAGCTTACAACATTGCCTTAAGATGCTTCGTACATGAATAATGGTGTGTTTGGTAAGTGTAATTTTGACGCACAGGCGAGCGGAGAGGCAAACGTCCGCCCGAAGGCTAATTAAAAACGTGCCCCTTTCGGATGACAATTTAATGTCAAGCCTCCTTATACCCACTTTATAGTTTGTCAATATTAGGTCTGCCGCTTCGACCATTATGTACAGTTGCATCAATCAATTAAAAACTTTAAGATTTTAAAGCTTAAAACATTTATGTAGTAAATTATTAAATTGCTAGTCTCGCCTGGGAGCAAATTACCGTGCGAAGCGAACCACTATCGGCAAATAAGACTTGGCAATAAATAATTTACCACAAAGGTTTCATAGTTATTAGGTTCATTTATTTTGTGTACAAAAAATTACCCTCTTTGTGCTTACAATCCATCATAATTTAAACACAAAGATCAAGTAATTTAACAAATAAACAAACACATATATGATATAAATCATATAGCCACATGCTAACCTTTTGATAAACCCTATTAATAATCACTATGTGAATTTTAATGTATATAATTACTAAAACTCTCATTGGTTTTCGAGCTCATTGTACCCAATGGACCACAGTCACCAAAAAATTGGCCGCGTAAGTTTTAATAATTATATACCATATAGCACATAACCGATTCATTAATATAATTAATTAGGTCTTCCCTAATTTAAGATTTATCTAAAACATGTAGCACATAAACAAAACCCTAATCTATGATTCTTTGCATGAAAAGTCATGAATCATCCAGGAACGTAACCCTTATTACTCAAATAAACACATAAACACACAACATGTTCTTAATTTAGGGTTACAAAACTAATAGTTTTTATAAAATAGGGTCGAAACCCTAAACCCTAAATTCTAATTAATTCGATTTTACTAGTATGTTAAAAACATAAACCTAAAAAATCGACCCAACATGTATGTATAAATCAAGATTTGATTTTTATTATGCGTTTAGGTAATTACAATTACATGTTGAATTGGCTCTTGATGCCACTGTTGGAATTTAAATAGCATGATCAACATCTAAATAAATAAACACATAAAGAGCATGTAGCGGAAGTAGGATCGTATTTAACACGTATAAAGAATTACCGAATAATAAATAGAGTTACCTTAAGATCCTAGCAAGAACAAGGATCGATCTTCACTTTTCTTCTCTTGAATATATAATAGGATTAACGTGGAACCCCTTACCCTTTTGTTCCACAATCCAAGATGGAATAACTAAAGTAAGTTATTACCATGGTCTTGTACACACGTACTATAACCAACTAACGTTAGATGCTAGTGTAAAGACACGTTATTAAACCAAAATCATTTGTTTAATAATAAAACAATTCGATCTACTTTTCAATTAAAGTCAATCTTGTTTTCTAAGACAGTGATTGATTTGATCAATTGTATTCACAAGGAAGAAAAAGTCAACAAACTTTAATGGTTATAGTAAATGGCACTCACGTCCAAAAAACTAAAGACGCATGTTTGTATTTATAATGGAATTGGCTTACTCCCCAAGACATAGATCGATTAGGGTATGTAACCCATTAAACGATCGGCCCTAGCCCATGGGATGGGTATCTAGCCCATGGGATGGGTATTTAGAACATTCTTGAGCTCCCAATTTCACTAATGGTCCTTCCTTTATTCCCTAACGGTCGTTAGTCAATTCCATTAATTACTTAACGTCCGTTAGTTATTATTTCGTGTCTTAAATAATTAAATACATAACATGGTTATATATTAATTATTTCCGTTAGTCATTCATACGTAAAGTGTGCAATCCCAAGGTCACGTGTTCGATTCTTGTCATATACATTTTAATATTTTTCCATAACTCTAACACAAATCGGATCGATGCTAAAAATAACATACACGAATCTAACCTTATTTGAACTCGAGTTAGTCGAGGTCGGGTCAACTCGCGTCGGGTTCATGTCAACCCGAATATAAGTAAAATTGTCATAAAATTGCTTACTTGCTCTAGTTTAGATAGACAACTTTTAAAAAATGTATTAAAAATATAAGAAAACCCTTATTCGGGTCAAACACGCCGACCTAAACTTGAGTTAGCAAAAAAGGAAATTAATCTGATACCCGACTCTATTTAGCATCCAGATTTATCTGGGTTGACCCAAATAACCTAAAATTGGCCCGAGTAACCCGACCCAAGTCTTATTCGGTTTTGGGTTTAGGTCGGGTCAGTCTTCTTAACACTCCTCGTACATGTCTACATATTGTTTTTTATAGGTAGAGTGGAATATAGCAAGGCTGTTAAGATCGAGATCCTACTATGGATAGTTTTTTTCTTTGCAAGATCGGAATCGTAAGATCGGATCGAGATCGGAAGATCCTACTTAAATGTTTAAAAGTCTTATTTTTCTAGTAATTCGTATTCAAAGACGATTGTATAACAAATTAGAGAAGAAAAAAGAGTTCTGAAAGTTATAGTAATATAAGAATGCGACGCGTAATGCTCTGAAATACAAAAATATATAATCGGTGATTAAGGACGCTAAATCTTTTAATCTAAAAATCTATATATTTTACTCTTATTAAACATTTACAGTAATCAACGCTTGCTATATTGTTTTAATTTAACAAAATTCATTCATTTGTAGTTTATTAATTAGCTAAATTAAGGGAAGTAGGATCGAATCGGATTTAGATCTTACGATCCAATGGTAAGATCGAGATCATACTTAAGATCCTATGCCTTTTAAGATCCTGCGAAGGATCGACTCATTTTTTCTTAACGGAATCGTAAGATCGGAAGATCTTAAGAGTTAGAACGAGATCTTAACAGCTATGAAATATAGTATTCCCTTCGTCTTTAATCACATGTTTATTTTTAAAATATACACGTTTGTTAAAACAGTAATTTTATTATTACTGCACGTTAATAAATTATTATTTAAATTAATAAAATTATTTTAATTTACTGAAATTTAAAAGTCAACACTTATTTTGAGATAAACTAAAGTTTTTAGTTCGCAAAATCTTTTTGACGAAATTCTAATCTAACTTAGGAATTGAAATCTAAAAAAATTAGAATAGTAAGGAATTGAAATATGTAAGATTTGAAATATGAAAGAATTGTAATTCGAAAAAACGGATGCGTTTTTGGTTGAAAAAATTTCAGAATGAAATTCTAAAAATAATTAATATAATAAAATATTAAAAAAAATTATCTTGAGTTAAATTCAATAAAACAAATATTACTAATATAATTTACTATATTAAATCCTTAGATAATATCAACATATAAATAAATAAATTAATATAACTTGAAATCTATATATTTATTTTTAATCTAAAATATAAATATTTATTAAATTTAATATAATTTAATAAAACTATTACATTATAATAAAAATAATACTTTTTTAATTTTATTTATATTTAATCTGAACTGAAAAAAACTATCTCATATAATAATAATAATAATAATAAATTGCAGTAATAATAACTCTAATAATAATAATAATAATAATAATAATAATAATAATAATAATAATAAAATGAATTTTATCGTATTGTAAACACTCATTTTATTTTACTATGAAATGATGAATTTTACATATATTGAATTTAGGAGGATTTTTATTCTATTCCATATTCCAACCAAACTTTAATTTTTAAGAATTGTAAACCGTTCTATTTTTGATTTTTTGGTTGCAACCTTTTTTTTTTTTTTTATTCTAAATCAATTCGTTTCTGTTTTATTTTTGGTTCTTTATATTGCGTTTGTATTTACCAATTTGTATGATCCATCACAACTTTTGCTTGTTTCATCATCCAATAAAACAAACAATTAGTAAGTTTTGTATAATATAAAGGTAGTTTTCAACTAACATTATTCAAATAAGATTAAAGTAGCATAGCATGTAACAATCAAAAGCATAATGTTGCGTCTTCAAGATTGTCTTTGAGATTTAAGATGTTTTTCTCTAAAGAAAGGTTTACTTTTTAGAGGTGGAGATGTTAAGTATATACAGGGTATTGGAAACTCAAGAAGTATAGGAAAGTTTGAGCTGTAATATGTGAAAAAAACATATATACACAAAATTTTGGTAATTAAGTTTAAAGTCTTATATAAAGATAAAATTATTTATAAATTTGAAAGATAGATAACGCCGGGGCGGGGTGGTTTTTGGTCCGGTTTTTCATACGCAACCGAAAACCACCTCAAACATTTGGTTTGCTTTTTTCAGTGCGGTTTTTTCGGTTTTGATTCGGTTTTTAGGTTTTGTGCTCACCCTTAAAAAACGTAAATGTCTAATTTGGGAAGGACGAAATATGCTTTTTAGGATATTTTCTTTGGCATGTGAAGAGCATTTTTGTTAAAAAAAAAGTAATCTTTTGGTTTCAAATTAAATGTACACGTGAAATTGCACATAGTTTGAGAAAAGTGTAACAATTATTCACATATATATATACATTTTTTTTAAAAAATCTTTTATTGAAAATAAAAATGAAAACTTATTTGAGACGAATCAAAATTAGAATCATGTATTTAATTTTGAATGGATGAAGTATTCGATAGTTGAGATTTGATAAGTTTGGCACCTTTTAAGTGTAAAATACATTTAATCTGTAATTAACACGCTTAAACTTTTTTTGTAATCAAAAAAATTAATTTAATTAACATTAATTAAACTTAAAATTTACTATAATTAAATGTAATTTCAATTTAATACACTCAAACTTTTCGTTTATCTACATTTTAAAGGTGTTCAATGGCCACGTGTTAGTTGTAGTGCTAGCTAGAATACAAGTGAATGAATTCCATCCCCTAGCAAGTAGAGTGCTTACACCCACTTAAAGAGACGGTCACACTAGTGCTCGGCTAATAGAATAAAGGGTTGAGAAGCTCTTGCTTGTTGTCTACTTCGCGAGCAATCATTGCCCCATCTAGCATGTTTCGTTTCAGTTGTATGCCAACAACCCTCTACCATCTATGAGCAAGGGACAAGTGAAGCATCGATTTTTCGTGCAAAGCAACCCTCTACCATCTATCCCATAGCATTACATTGTCTCATATTGTAATGTATTGTATCAGACCGCATATATCTATCGAGTGAGAGAAAGGTAATATATTAATTTTGTCTTTTTCATTTTGATATTGAATCTATCGAGTAAGGTAATATATTTAATTTTGTCTCCTTCATTTTGATATTGATAAGGATCACCATGGAAAATGGATCTTCCTACGACAGAATCTGCATTGACTCTATTTATTATCATGGTTCATCAGTGTATCACGATATCAATCTTAGATCTTATTTTGTTTCGATACATCCACCTTTTGATTTCGTCTCGGTAGGTGTATTATTCTACATTTTCTAGAAGAACCTTCACTCATTTCTTTCTTCCCCGCTGACCAAGCACAGCAGAAAGGACCAAAAAAAAAAATAATAATAAAAATAAAAAAATAAAATAAAATAAAAATATACACCCGAAAAGGGGAGGAGCCAGTGGTGGGTGTTAGGAATATAAATATTCATATGAAAAACTCGGTCACCCCGAGTATCTTTTGGCATTAGATAGCTCGTAGGCTTTATAGTTATAGTTTAGATATCGTTTCACCATTGAGTCGAATCGAGTCTTTACCCACTCTAACCCACTCCATAGCCCACGTGGGGCGTTAAGTAAGTTGTATAAATACCCTCTCCCACCAAGAGAGAGGGTTGGAGCTTCTAATCATTCAACATAATTTTCCTTCACTTTCTCTCTCTAGAACTCCCATTCCCTCTCTTTCTCTCTCTAAGATTCGGCCAATGATCAAAGATTAGTGTGTGTTATGTTTTGATATATATTACAATTGGTATCAAGAGCCATGGTTATGACTAGCTAGATTGTGTGTACAATTCGTGGTTTAGTTTTTTCTTGTTTTTCTTCTTCTTTCTTGGTTTGAATAGAAAAGGCAAGAAAAACATTGTTTGAGCTTTGATGGTGGTTAAATTTGTTGAAAGGTTGTACTTTAGGGCTTAGATTATCACCTTGTGTTGTTTCTTGGTGGTATACGACTCATTTGGTGGCTTTCTTGGAAGATTGAAGTGTTTTTCTTCCCTGCGTTTTGACTCTCAAAGTTGTGTTCTTCATTGCGTTTTGATCTAATCTTGGAAGTCACAGGTTGCGTTTTGGTCTAATCTCAGTTGCGGTTTGGTTTGTAGCTGAAAACGAAAAAGGACAAAACTCAATGAAAGTGACATTTATGTCCTTTGCGTTTTGTCTATTTCCCACTGCGGTTTGACCAAGTGACTGCGTTTTGACCTGTTGCGTTTTGAAGTTCTGCGGTTTGACATTCTTGCGTTTTGGAAGTCTTGCGGTTTGAGTTTTGAAGTTCTGCGTTTTGGACTTCTGCGTTTTGGACCTCTGCATTTTGTGCCAGACCCTGCGTTTTGGACTTCTGCGTTGCGGTTTGATCTTACGGTTTGGCCTCTGCGGTTTGCTATCTTGAAGACCACTTTCTAAGACTAACTAAACGTTATGCTGCCGAAATTGTGTCAAGTCTTGCGTTTTGAGCATTGAGACTTGTCTACCTCATTTCGTAAACTCATTTCAACCAAAATCAAACAACATTTCACTAAGTCTAACAATCAATCATCACCCTCAACACACAATCACTAATCATTATCGATCCAAACTTTCATCATAACACATTCAAGTAATCAAATCACGGTTTATTCTTGATTTTTGTAAAATCCCGCGAAAGAATCTATTTCTCGGTTTAAATCATAAAATTGTAAAATCCCGTGCAAGTTTACATCATGGCAAGCACTTCTTCTGATGACATTCAAGCTGCCGGGTCCGATACCCGCCCTTCTATGCTTAATAGGACGGATTATGAATCATGGGCACAAAGAATACGACTTTATTGTTTGGGAAAAGAGAATGGTGTTAACATTCTTAAATCCATTGATGAAGGACCTTTTCAAATGGGCACCACTAGAGATGTTGTCACTACCGCTGAGGATGGAACTGTCACTCTTGGAATCGATAGGCCACGTAATTACAACGATCTTAATAAGGAGGAGAAGAAGAATTATGATGCAGACATTAGAGCTTCTAACATTGTGATTCAAGGACTTCCTAAAGACGTTTACAAACTTATCAACTTCAACACTGAAGCCAAAGCTGTTTGGGACAATGTTAAAATGCTTCTGGCTGGATCTGAATTGACCAAAGAAGATCGTGAATCTCAGTTATATGATGAGTTTGAGCACTTCAAGATGAATCCTGGTGAAAACATCACTGACTATTATGTGAGATTTCACAAGCTTGTGAATGACATGAGGATCATCAGGATGGCAATGCCAAATATCCAGCTCAATTATAAGTTTGTGAACAACATGTCACCTGAGTGGGATAGATTTGTCACAGCCATGAAGCTCAACAAAGGATTGAGACAGACTAATTATGAACAGCTGTATGCTTACTTACAACAACATGAAAAGCATGCTGTCTATGATCGTCAATTAAGGGAAAGATTCAATCCAACAACAACTAATGATCCACTTGCATTTGTCTCAAATGTTCAGCCATTCAATCAATCCTCACTTGATCAAGTTTATCACCATCCTTCTTCATCACAGAATCAGACATCATTTGACCAATCATCTTTGCACCCACCATCTGATGTGAACACCCAACTGGATTCAGGATACACTCATACTGACAAGATGATTGATAATCTCTCCAACCAAGTTTCTTTACTTGTCCAACAGTTCAGAGCAACACTCCCTCAAACCAACAACCAACTTCGAACTTCATCAAATCCACGTAATCATGCAACAGTGGAAGATGGAAGGGTTGTGGTTCAGAATGTTCATCAGCCTTACTATTGAATACCCTAAAAGCTTTACTATTCAGTGAGTATCCAACAAAGAATCCTTCATCAGCCTTACCATCAAACTTGCCTAGGTGATCTATGGTATTGAGAATTATAACAGGACACCCAAATGGTTTCATAAATCTTAGAGTAGGTATTCTACCATGAAAAAGTTCATAAGGGGTCTTGTTATGAGGCTTAATAACTAACACTATTGTACATAGCAAGCAATACTAACTACTTCAGCCCAAAATATAGTTGGTAACTTAGAATCAGCTAACATTGTTCTAGCAGCCTCAATTGTGTCCTATTTCTCCTGTCTGCAACACCATTTTGTTGAGGAGTTCTAGCTACACCATACTGTCTCATAATACCCTTCATCTCACAAAATTGATTAATATCCTTATTTTTGAACAGTTCCATTGTCACATCTTATCACTTTAACCCTGTGATTTACTAGATTTTCTACCCTTGTTATAAAAGACTTAAGGATTCCACTAGTGTCATCCTTAGTTGCTAAAAAAAACCCAAGTAAACCTACTATAATCATCTGTGACAACTAGACAATACATCCTTTTCATTAAACTTTTTACAAATGTTGGTCCAAACAAATCCATATGCAACATATGTAAAGGTAAGTTGTTAGAGTTCACAGTTTTGGATTTACAAGAGGCTCTTTGCTGCTTTCTGTTCTGACAAGCAACATAGTTTTGATCATTTTCAAAAAGTTTTGAAGGCAAACCTCTTACAAGATTTTCCTTAACCAATTTATTCATTGTTTTAAGGTTTAAGTGACCTAGCCTTCTATGCCAAAGATTAGATTCATCAGATGTGGCCTTTGCAAAGAGACAAGTTAAACATCCTTTGGGAACCATGTTCTCTAAATCAACACTGTATATATTATCTCTTCTAGGAACTTTAAGCAAGACTTGACTTTCATCAATTTACTTAAAGTCAGGAGACAAGACAATGCATTCAGTATCATTAAAAAGAACACTGTTCTTTTTGTCACACATTTGTGAGATACTAAAGAGATTGAATTTTAACTCTTTGACAAAATACACATTCTTAAAATCTAGTTTACCAGTTTTGATTGTACCTCTGACTGTGATTTTCCTTCCTTTGGGATTGCTCCCAAAAGCAACATATCCTCCATCAATTTCTTCATCATCAGTAAGATAGGACATGTTTCATGTCATGTGCCTTGAGAATCCACTATCAATGACTCCTTGATCTTGTAATTACACATGTGGATTGCCCTAAACATAAAGTAAGAAAATCAGTTTCTCTTGGGGACCCAAGCCATTACTGACTTGGATCTGCCTTGTGCATCAACATAATCAAAATTTTTTTTAACACTATTGATGCAATGTTGTGTTTGGAAACATGGTCTAAAACTTTAATCTTTGGTCTCCAAACCCAACAAGCTAAGGCCTTAACAACATAAAAATGATTTCCCTTGACAGTATTAATTACTGTTTCTGGCCTAGCAGTATTAACTACTATTTTTGGCTTAGCAGTATTAATTGCTGTTGTCTTTTGAATGGGCCTTTTTACAGATGAATGTGTTGTTTTTGAAAGATGTGTCATTGATTTAGCACCATTTAATTTTTTTTGGTTGAGCAGTATTAACTGGTCTAGTAGTTTTAACTGATACTGCTGTTTTTGAAAAACATTGTTTAGCATTATTAAGAGATACCGTGCCAGACTGCATTAACACTGCCCTTGGAACCATATTCATTTTAGCTTTAGGGTGAGTATTATTAGAAAAGTTTTGGTGATTCACCCTCTGAGCATAGTTCCACACAGATTTTTGATAGTAATGACAATCATACTGCAAATGTTCAAAACTACCATATAGAAAACAAGCCTTATTAAACATCTCAAAATTACTTCCTAATCTTTGAGACATCATATCATTTCAATTCCTTTGGTTTCCTCTAGGCCTGTTAGTGTTCTCCCTAGGTTGCTCAACTTAATTGACAGTGTTCCTAGTATTTTGACCTTGTGAATTAGGTTTAACAAACTTTATCTTTTCAACACTAGGTCTAACTGCTTTACTTGCAACCTTAGATGTAGACACAACCTGATCCTCATCATCTGACACCCAATCTTCAATAATTGGTGCATCAATGTACTCCCTATCAATCTTAGGCTTTTCCTCCTTCTCAATTACAGGCTTAGTAACTAACTAATTTAAACAAGACAATTTAGGTGTAGGAGGCACAAAATTTCCTGTAATAGGAGGGAGAACCTCATTATAGCCTAAACCACTACCCTTCTTTATAATTTGACCCTCTACTATCTTGTTCACACTTTCAGATGCATGTTCAAGCCTATTCACTCTAAATTGAATGGTTTATTTTTTCTGTTGAACTATGTCTTTTTCTTTTTGAGTTTTTCAAGCCTTTTCCTAAGCTCTGTAATAAGTGATTCTTTTACAAAAAGTTCACCTTCTAAAACATTAACCTTTTCTACATACTCAGCCTCATTCTTCTTATAAAATTCAAGTCTTCGTTCTACAGGCTCTAAACCTACCTTATAGCCCAGAATATGCAACTTAGATTTCTGTAAATCTTCTACTAGTTTATTATTCTGATCTTTAAGTAACTCAACGGTATCTAAACATGATTTATAAGAAAAACCAGAATCATCTGCCACTTCAAATCCATTTCTTCCATATCATCTGGATGAATTTGTTCCAAATCCTCATTCATTAGTTGAGGACTATTGGGTTGACTAGCCAAGAAAGCATAAATCATAGCATCACTCAAGTTGTCACATTTCTTGACGTAGCAGCAGTAACTTGAGTGCTAGCAGTAGTAACTCCATGAGCAGTAGTAACTGCTTCATTGGTACTGCTAGAGTTGTTTGAGGAGGACACAAAAGCCATGTTTTGTAAATTTGTACTTGAGCTAGTCACTTTGACTTCTGGTTCATAAAATTTGACATTGTTGTAATGATCATCCATGCTCATTGTGTCTAAATCAGGTTTGTTTCTCCACACAACAACATGTGTGTTCCACCCTGGTGACAAACTTCTTAGGAACTTCTGATTGATATCTTCTTGGGACTGTGTTTCACCCAGAAGCTCCAATTGACTAACAAGCTTTTGAAGCCTGTCAAAGGTCTGATCAAGCATCTCAGTGCTTAGAGCAGAAAAGTTCTCTTACTGTTGGTTCAAGAGGTTCTTCTTAGTCTTCTTAGTAGCAGCATTCCCTCCAAATCTCTTCTCAATGGCTTCCAACAATGACTTAGCATCCTTGATAGGATTGAAAGTCAACTGATGTTCATTAGGAATGCCCATCATGAGAGTACTTCTTGCCTTTACCTCCAATCTTCTTTGTGCCTTGTCTTCAGCAGTTTTGATAGGCAAAATAGTCACAACACCAACATCAGATGTTGATGCTTTTGGCAAGGTATTACCTTGCTCTATGACCTCCCATAGAGAATAGTTAATCATCTAAATATACTGCTCAATTCTCATTCTCTAGATCTCATACTCACCAGGCTTGAGCATTGGTACCTTAGATGCAGTAACCATGCCTGTAGACTCTGAATCCATGTCTTCATATAAGATCTTGTATTAAAATAGCTTCTTCTTGATCACAACTTCTAGATCACAAGCTCTTATATCACTTGTTGATCCCAATTATGTATTGATCGAATTCCCTTAGCTTGAAAAGGTTATGTTATGCTAGATAAACTAACACAACTAGAATAGAAATTGTGTTCAATTTACTAAAGTTTATGTGGAATCTAAACTCTAGTATTAAGAAGAATTCTTTTGATGTAACAATAAACACAAGAACAGTTTAACAATCAAACAAACAGCTTCAATATTATTTATAATACTAATACTCAATAGTATTAGGGTTTACAACCTTGAAGCTAATCGACTTTCTAATAACACGTTTTTTTTTTCTGAATGCCCTAGGATCTCCTTTTATAGACTAAGGAGTCCTAGTCGGCTTACAATAACTTTCTATACAAGATAAATGTTTTTTATATCTTTTCTATATTTATCTAACCGACTATACAATGTATATCTCATTAACAACATTAACTATGACACAATATAGCCTAACAGTCTTAACTCTTGTTCTAGCAGCATTAATCCTTCAGCAGTAGTAATTTTGAACTAGCAACATTAACTTTTGTTCCAACAGCACTAACTACTTAGTGTATTTCCTTGAAGTTCTTCAACTTTACCAGCAGTAGTAAAATACATCAGCAGTCTTAATATTTGTATTACCAGCATTAAACACTTAGAGCATTTACCTTTGAATACCAAGAGCAGTATTAACCATATGAGCAGTATTATCATCGACATCATCAAGAAGCTTTAATTCCCGACAGTTACTTGAAACACTTAACCAAAATATCTCAACTATAATGCTTTGTCGTTATAAAGTCCCGTCGATAAGCATGGATACTCGTCCAATATTATATTAAACTACTATAAAACATTTATAACATTTTATTAATAGAAAAGTTTAGAAAATATTAAGTTACATACTTTATGCTCGTATACTGTCTTTATTAAATGCATTTATGACATTTTATTAATAAAAAACATTTATGATATTTTATTAACAGAACACTATACTTTATTATTATTACTTTTTCATATGAAATAGTTTGATTTGTTTATGAATATGATGCCTTATAAATATCATTAAAAAGTTTGTCTATCACATTTAATACATAATATATATATATATATATATATATATATATATATATATATATATATATATATATATATATATATATATATATATATATATATATATATATATATATATATATATATATATATATATATTATATTTATTATTTCAACTATATATATAGCACATTATTTGTAAAAAACCTAGAAATCTTTTTTTAAAAAAAGAAAATAATTGTTTTAACTAATTGTTGTCTTGTTTTATTTTTAGTTGAATTATTGTATGTTTAAAAAAATTAAATTAAATTTTATTATTTTACGTTGTATGCATAAACGTTACCCGAAACACTTAACCAAAAAATCACAACTATAATTATTTGTCACTATAAAATGCCGTCGCTATTCACGAGTACTTTTCTAGTATTATATTAAACTACCATAAAACATTTATGACATTTTATTAATAGAAAACTTTAGAAAATATTAAGTTATACATAATAGTGTCTTTATTACAAGCATTTATGACATTTTATTAATATAAAGCATTTATGATATTTTATTAATAGAAAACTATACTTTATTACATGAATATTTTTAATATGTCTTCCACGTCTATATATATCTGAGACATAAGACGTACACATAAAATGCCGAAAAACACTTCATACAAATCAAACATGAATTTGATAATGTGTGCTCTTTTTATTCTCACAGCCTTGTCATGCGGTTTTGCTGAAAGACCAAATGAATTTAGTAAAGTTAGGATCTTTATCAAGACCGCTTATATTAAAGAAGGTATTTCGTTCCATATCTATGGAGGAACAAAAGATTATGGAAATCACACACTTGGTATAAATGAAGAGTATGATTGGAAATTACCAATAGCTCTTGACACACATGTTAAAGGGGATTTTTTGTTGGCAGAAAAGAAAAATGCAACTGTTGATATTTTTAAATTGGCGGTGTGGAAAATTTGCTACAATGGACGCCCATTTAGCACCCAACATTGTCATTGGAGGGTACATCCAGATGGATTCTATGTAAGTAAATATAACAATCCGTTTCCTCAGAATTGGGTGTTCAGGCAGGGATGGAATGACTTGTAATTGCTTTTTCTATAAATCTAATCTAAATGTCAAATGAAGTTAACTTATAAGATGTCTAGTATCTTCCTTGAAAGTGTCTTTGAAAGGCCTTTTAATGAAATAAAGCTTTTTCATTATTTGTGTCCTTACTTGTATTTATCATCTTACTACATGTTCTTCATTATCAACTGATACATAAAACTATAAAAGTAAGTGACAATATTTTAGATCTATAATTAGATGGTTTTTGGTCTAATACTAGCTATGTGTGTAATATATTCACAAAAAACTTGTGTTTTAAAGTTTGTTTTAATACATAATATGATGGTTATGTAGTGTGGAACACAAAGGTAACATGAAGTGAGAATTTGATGGCTGAGAGATCCGTGTTCTTTATCGTAGTCAAATTTGATCCGCCAATAACAAAGGGAGGTTTAAAGTTATAGTTGTTGATGGTGGCAGCCATTTAAGAGATGAGGATTTTGATAGCTGCATGGTTAAATACTTGGTTTCAGAGGTCAATAGGATGTATATGTTGGAATATTAATATCATGACAATCATAATTAAATATAATAAGCATCAAAGAACACATGCGGAAGCGTAGGAACAATAACACATAATTAATTAACCAAATATAAAACATATGCGTACCTTTTAGCAATTCTTCAATTAAACGATCAAGAACCCTAATTAGGGTTTATAAGTGGATTAACGAATTGTCCCTTACCGTTTTAAAATTCAATCTAAGATACTAACAATAGCATGTTCGTACCACGTTCTTGTACACACGTACTATACCGAATAAAGAGAATGCTAGTTCAATAAAATACAAAATAGTTTTGTTTTATAAAAAAAAATCCCGAAACCCTATGTGTTAGGGTATCCGGCCGATCACCACAAAAGGAGAAGAGAGAACAAAGGTTTGGGTATAATGTGTGTACAAAAGTTACAAAACAATGTACCCTAGGCCTTGTATATATAGCATGAAAATCTTGGAGGACAATTTAGACTAGGAATAGGAAACTCCTACCCCTAGCCGATCGATTATGAATCCCCAAGGGATTCTAGAACCCTCTTGACCTCTATTTTCATTTATAGTCATTCCCTTTTATTTTTAACGGTCGTTAGTCAATTGTCGTTAATTACTTAACGTCCGTTATTCGTTATTTTGTGTATTTAATAATTAAATATAACATTTTACATTTAATTATTTAATCTTTAATTCTCATACGTAAAGTGTGCAATCCCGTGGTCTCGAGTTCGATCCTAACATACGACTACTAAAATAATGTCCACAAAACTAACGGCTCCCACTTGGACATATTTCAATAGTGTAATCACATCGGTTGACGTCTAGCAACACGTCGTTGCCTCTAGTACAACTCGAGCAGGTCTTCTGGAAAAATCTTTAATGATTCATCATTATTATTATCATTTTGTTATTAATACTACATTAAATAAAGATATGGATTAAAGTCATTCTTTATTCAAATATTCTGTTTCTCGTTGTTTGTGATTGAGCAAGATTACCAAATCTTCTGAACATATTCAGGGGAGATCTTGGGCGTGGTCACGCAAACATCTTGTCAACCCTACGAGAGGCGCATCAGTATTAAACTCCAAAATAAATTTGAAGGAACACATTCTATTTTGACTACAAGCATAACCTATGAATTTTGTAACAATTCCGAAAACAATCCTTATGACTACGAGTTACGTATAGCGTTAAATTGTTCGATAAAATGCACTACATTCATAACAGTTATCTGGTATCTCAATTCTGAGGATAACTATTCATGATTTACTTAATAACAACATCCATAAAGTAACATCATGTAGTTTGGGATAAGTCCTATATTCAATTCATTGAATATCATGTGAATTTAGCATGTCAACACATAAATATACTTCCAAGTATATTATACCAAAACTCAGATTTGTCTTAATTTAATGATATTCCTATATCATTAACTGACAACGGACGATTTAGAATAACTAATTTGTTCACGGATCAAACATGAAAATATAGGAAAACAATATTAACTAATGAACATAAACATAAACAATACTTTATTTCATTAAAAATAATAAATGTTTACAATATCCTTTATCCAAATACTAAACACAGTCATGCATGAAACTACTAGCTAATCTAAGTCCAATACATATTAATAGGCAATTCAATTAAAGGCATAACACCAAGCCCTGAAATGAATTTCCTAATCCAAACAGCCTCCATTGCAGCTTCTGAAGCAGCTATGTATTCGGCCTCTGTTGCAGACATCGCAATTGTACTCTGCTTCTTGCTCCTCTAGTTTACTGCTCCTCCATTGATAACAAAGACATAACCAGTCTGAGACTTCGCATCATCTTTGTCACATTGCCAGGACGCATCACAGTAACCTGTTACATCAAGTTCTGTAGCTGGATTTCCAGGATACACAAGAAATACATCTTTCGTATGCCTAAGATACTTAAGAATATGTTTAACAACAATCTAGTGATTTTCACCTGGATTCTGCTGAAATTGACTGGTGATATTTTGAGTGAACGCCACATCTGGCCTTGTGCATCTCACTGCATACATAATAGATCCTACTGCTGAAGCATAAGGAACTTTGCTCATGCGTGCCACCTCTGTAGGTGTTAAAGCACATAACTCAATGCTCAAGCCATGTTTCACTTCCATTGGCAAATATCATTTCTTGGAATTTTGCATTTTGAATCTCTTCAATATTTTGTCAATGTAAGCACTTTGACTTAATCCAATTAACCGCCTTGATCTATCTCTATAGATCTTGATTCCCATAATATATGCAGCTTCCCCTAAATCCTTCATAAAAAAGCACTTTCCAAGATATGCCTTAACCTAAACTTGGAATGTCTTTTCCCATGATTAATATGTCATCAACATATAGGATAAGGAAAATTACATTACTCCCACTAGCTTTGTGATATACACATGGCTCATCAAGATTCTGAGTAAATCCAAATCTTTTGATTTCTTCATCAAATCTTTTATTTCATTGCCTTGATGCTTGCTTCAATCCATAAATGGATCTTTGAAGTTTCCATGCACGGTTTGGAAACTTTGGATTCACAAACCCCTCAGGCTACGCCATATAGATGTCTTCATCTAGGCGACCATTTAAGAAGGCGGTTTTGACATGCATCCATTTGCCAAATCTCATAGTCATAGTATGTTGATATAGCTATGAGAATCCTAATAGCCCTAATGTCAGCTACATGAGAAAAGGTCTCCTCGTAGTCAACACCATATGTTTGAGTAAAGCCTTTAGCTACCAAACGAGCCTTATAGGTGTGTACCTTGCCATCCATGTCAGTTTTCTTCTTGAAGAGCCACTTACTTCCATCTACCTTGGCATTGGGAGGAAGTTTTACTTCAATCCAGAAATTTTTATCTTTCGTGGATTGCATTTCCCCATTCATAGCAACTACCCATTTATCCTTTTCAGGACTCTCAATGGCAGCCCTATAATTAATAGGTTCATCAAGATCCCCTAATATAGTTTTCTCACCTTGTATGTTAAGACATAGACGTTCAGGAGCTTTCACATGTCTTGAAGTCTTTTGAATGGGAACAATTTCAACTTCAGGTGGAGGACCCAGAATTTCAGGTTCCACAGGAAGTACGCTAGTGTTTTCAGAAGATAATGTATCTACATGATCATCTTCTAGATCATAAATTCTCCCACTGAATTCTTGATATATAAGTTCCTTTTCAAGAAAGTCTCCGTATCCAGCAACAATTACTTTGTTTTCGAGTGGGTAGTAAAAGTAGTAACCCATCGTTTCCTTTGGGTATTCTACAAAGATACACTTTACAGATCTCTGTTGGAGTTTAATAGCTGAGTCACGTCTGATATACGCCTCGCAACCCCAGACCTTAAAATAAGACAAGCTAGGAGGTTTCCATGCCATATTTCATATGGTTTCTTATCAACCTTCTTTGTGGGAACCATATTTAAAATACGAACCGCAGATTCTATGGGTTACTTTCAAGGACCCTGAGTATTTTGTACTTAGTTTGTTAGGACTTGTAATAATAATATTAATAAGATGAAGTTTTTGTTATTTCAGTGTCCTTATTTACTTTCTAGTACATTCAGTATGAGCAGAAGTCATTAGCTCACTCATAACTGATCAAAACACTTAGGAATAATTTATATCTAAATACGGGGAGATTGTTGGGTCCGTCAGTACCCAAGTATCCTTGAAACAAGATTTGGACACAAATTAACTAAGTGATTAACAAACAATAAACAACATCAAGTCACTAAGTGAACAGTCACTCAGTGCGTCATCTTTAAGATGCTTAAGGCGAATTCAAGAAGAAGGATTCACTACTCAGGAAGGCGGTACTCCCTGAGTAGGACTTAAGCCAAAATAGAAGACGATGGTTCTATGAGTGTTGGACAAGAACTCATTGAACCCCAGTCTCCTCAAAAACACTAAGAGATTGAAGACTGAAGAATGCAGACGAAGACTGAAGAACCCAACGCCTGAAAGAAAGGCGGGAATAAATGGGAAGTGTTTGAGAAGATAAGAGTGTCAGACTAAACACTCTTATCTTGTCAGATACCAACCTTCCCAAATGCGGCTAAAAGTCAAGGAGTTTCAGACCACCAACTCCTAAAGACTTCATAGCCCATTCCTATTGGTTCTTGGAAATAAAAATTACTGTTGTAATTGTCAGACACACTTCCTTCAACAACTTGCATTATTTTTAATCAATTTTCCTCTTTATACTTGTGTATAAATAGGTTCAGATAGGAGAGAAGAAAAGTGTGTTTTGTATATTGAAAGCTTAGACTTTTACAAAGCAACTTCTCTCCTACAAAGAGTAACCACTCCCTGAGATAGCTCAGTGGGTATATTGTTACTACTTAAGCATAGCTTGAGTTTAGATAGGAGACACAATACCTTGTCTATTCAATCCCAAGTGTTTGTTCCGCAAAACACTTGGGTAATAGATTATTTGATTCATTTCTAATAAGAATTTAAACGTTGAAAATACTTTGTGTTCTTATATTACGTTTCATTAGCTGCTAGAATTAACCAATACATTGTAATAGTCATAAACACAAACAGATTAACTTTCTAGTTAACTCTAAGTGTGTTAAGGGAACAACATAAACATCCAAGCATAATTAATGTAATAACTATATAAGGCATGTTTATATATTCACTTCGTTGTTTTAGAACCTAAGACACGACATCATGTTCTAGGTTGCGCGTAGAGTTTCCCCTGGCTTATCCATCGATTCCGTTATACGTTGTGATATCATTAGTTCAAGGTGAGTCGTAGCCCCTACTCTTTTAATACTTGTTTTATACTCTTTGGGGGAGATACATGCTTAAATACTTGTTCTTATTTTCACAAGTAAACTAAACTCTTATACTTTATCGTGAGTCATAGCCCCACTCTTACTCTTTAATACTTGTTTTTAAACTCTTTGGGGGATATACATGCTTAAACTATTTGCTATTACTCAAGACAATTTTACTTATATGCTATGCTATACTTTCATACTCTTAAACATGATGTGTAGTTTATTACGATATGTGGCTTAATGTGTGAAAACTATTTTATACGCTATATTCTTTAACCACTGTTTAACTCCTGAATGGAGCCGACGGAGAGGTATTGATAGTACTCATGGGAAGATGCCCCTACCCATGTGTCCAAGATTCATGACCTTGGGTGACGCAGTACTATCGGGTTGACACCCCCACCCTTTGCCTAAGATTCATGGCCGTGGGTGAATATAATCCAGCTATGAAGCATTCTTGCTTATTCTTGTCATGAGGTTCAGTAGACTATTATACTTTACTTTAAGTGTGCATATATCGTATACACATATGCTTTAATCATACTATATTATTAGCAGCGGGTTGTAAACACACAGGTTGCAAGTCTTATATGGGCGGGATTTGGAACTGAGTGGATTTACAATGCCTTTGCTGTGTAAACGTTCTTTAAAAGGCTTACATGTGAAACAAACTCTATGAACTCACCAACCATTGTGTTGAGACTTTAGCATGTTTATCACAGGTTAGTAAGGCGATAGCAGGTGCATGGAATGTAGAGTCGCACGACATGTTTTGAAGACTTTATACATTCGTATTTACCATTAGATAGTACATTTTGTAAACATTTATATATTATACTTTGGGACCTCATTGTTTGTAACTCTGATTTCATTAATCGAATGGTAACTTGTAGCAACCCGTAAAATTTCCTAGTCATTAGTGAACGCTAATCTATTATTAACACGTCGTTACAGTTCACTTAACCAATTTTTACGCGTCAATTTGAACTTTTTGTTCATTAAATTCCTAAATAAACATTGTTTATTTATTCGATGGAAAGAACCGCACGCGTACCGACACCGTGATAGTATGGCATAAGTCTAATAAAATACAGAACAATCATAAACTATTAGAAAAATAATAAAGGACTCGGAAGTAAACTCAAATAATAAATGATGACTCTAAAGATATGAACTCTCGAGCCAAGGATATTTAAAACGAAGCCTGATCCGACACGGTCTAACGAGACCCGGGTATTTAAATTATCCACCTTACTTTTGAAATACCTATAAATATACAACTTTACATATAAAAATACATCATATCATAAACCCACTCTCTAAATAAATTACAACCCCACACCTCTAAATAAATAAAAGCTAATACTACAACTTATATATTATTTTCTTCTTCACTTACTCTTTTGTCGCCACATACACCAAATCCTGCTACTGCCTTTGACTTTACCTCATCCCCAAATCTAATTTTCCTAATCTGCTGCTACTCTCTTTTCCTTGACCCTATCGAAGCCCAAAATCCACCATAACCACCATCACCTTTCCACCTCCACTATCCCTTCCTATCATATTTTCGGCAAACCTAAGAAACACCACTCTCCTCATCTTGTCGCCATAACCACTCCCCCAAAAACCCAAATCCGACCCATCACCATCCCATATTAATTATGGTTGACCATGAATCTTTGTCCCATTATTAGTCACAAGAATACTTAGGGATTAGAGGCATAGTTATAGGGACATCACACCAATTAAGGTAGTTGATTTCTCCAACAATCCGAAAGAGTTATTGATGCGTATGGTGTGTCGTTGCGGTTTAGCAGTTTTAATGCCTACTCAAGTTTTAAATTTATATTTAGCCGACTTATCAATAACACACACACTTAACGAGCAGTGTACCCGGTCAGTATGAATATAATGGTAAGTAGAGTGTCGATCACTAAGAGTGGAACGTATTATCTAGTTATTCTAATTAGTATTTTAATATATTAAGTTAGCTATACAACCTAATCTAACGCAAGGGGGGTTCAGCCTGAGAGACTGGCACGATTTGGTTGCAATTAAATAATAAACTAAACCAATAGGCACGAATCAGCAAGTAGCACACACGTACACAGATAAATACTCGAGACAATAAGAGGGCTGTCCTGATGATAAGTAGTTTGTCACTTGTTTTATTGCTAGTGTTATATGAAGTGTATAGTTCGATGCAACGCACCGAGATTAAGTCCTTTCTCGTTGGTTCTAATCTTATCGGTGAGTAAACCCTTAATGATTACTTATGACTATCCCGTTTATCTTTCTCCTACTTTTCTACAGACCATAGAATGCATAGGCGATCTAATAAACAGGCGAGGGCAGAGGCATGGCGACCCGATCAACGCTCAGCTAGACACATAGGTTATCAATGCACTAATAAAAGTCACCAATGACATCAACATATAAACTTTAATTAATGAGAAAGCAGTTTTAAGGGAGTGCAATCTTTCCGTTGTCACATTACACAAGCCACCAATCTTGATGAATTAAAGTTTACTAACACAATAAAACAAAACTACTTAATGAATTAAACACATGCAGCACCTTCTTACAGCTCTTGTATCTTTGATTTGGGTGTGTCTTGTGCTGCTGCCTTGACTGAATTCGTCCTAGGTTTCTGGACTTCGGTCTTTGGATATAATATGTGTCACCCGAAATTCGTCTGGTCTTGGGGTATTTATAGTTTCTGTCTGAGGGTAAGATGCGGCGCATCTAGTAAGTAGATGCGGCGCATTTACTTAACTTCGCGTGGGGTCCAAGATTATAATATTCAGGAATATTCGTACACCGCCAGAAGATGCGGCGTAACTCCATTTATAGATGCGGCGCATGTCCTCTTGTATCTTGGATCGTATCTGGTGATATATTGATAGTGATGCGGCGCATGTCATAAGTGAGATGCGGCGCATCTGGAGCAGAATAGTCTTGATCTTGTACATTTCGGTAGACTCTTAACTTCTTGCATGTTTTGCCCCATAATTAGTCCAAAATCGCCAAGTTTCACCAAATGCTTGTTTTCAACTGAGAATTACAAAAGTAAACGATTAAGTATCAATCCTCATACATAATATAATAAAACAAGTCAAATTAATAGGATAAATGATAGTAATAATATGTACTTATTTGAGTTCATCATATATCCCCCCACTTGAACTTTACTTGTCCCCAAGTAAACCTTAGAATTAAATCTTATGAAAATGTATCCCAAAAGATATTAGGATTTATTTTTATATTTAAGCATGTATTCGTTTTTGTCATAATCACACAACCAAACACTTAACGAATTAGAAGTAGAATAAAAATATTTCGATAAAAGCAAATCTAATCGTTTAACTGTCCAGTCGCGACGAATATTCTATCATAAGCTTGGCAAGTATACACATCTCCCCCACTAAAGCCAAGGAATAACAAGTCTAAAGCGGTAAAAAGGGTTTTGAGGTTTAAGGGTTAATTATTCTTAATCACTATCGATCTCAAATTCCAGAAAAGGCGACAAAATCACAAATACATGATCGAATCCACGAACACGATACTTGCAATTGCTCAAATCCTTAACTCGAATAGGCTAAAGATAGGTCCAAACTTCACCAATAATAATATATCAAAAAGGGCGACAAAATCATAAATACATAGCCGAATCCACGACTACGATACTTAAGATTGCTCAAATCCCTAATCTCAATAAATCAAAGGTTTGGTTGGATAAAGAATAATAAAGGGCATGGATAATATTTGGGATATAAATTGGTGTAAAATGAAAAATAAACAAAACAAATAAATTAAAATCCTAAGTGTGGTTAATCACTATCCCAACCATCCCATGAATAAGACTCATATCATTGAATAACTCACGCTTTAACACTTGAAACACACGCTTTAGGTAGACACGAATTATACTCAACAAGATCTTAATCAAAGAATAAACCTTAGTTGACGTTCCCATAACTGCCAACTCCCATTCAATCCATAGATATAATATACAACAAATAGTGGTGATATCGACCACTTACATAACTTTACATCGTTGGTTTAAATCAAACATCCAACTTTCTTCTTTTTTTCTTTTTCTTTTCTCATTTTTTCGATTTTTTTTTTTTTTTTTTTTTTTTTTTTTTTTTTTTTTTTTTTTAAACATAAACATAGATGTGTAAAATTTCACCACATCACTATAACAATAAATCTGGATAATTTTTCCATACTTTTCATGACTTCAGAAATAACGGTAATAGTGAAAGTAGTAAACACACGAAAAAAATAAACTCAAAGATATACAATATTTACTTTCACTCCAATTGCATTGTGCAATTTCCCGACCTAACCATAGATAATGAATTACGCACGCGAACACAGGTAATGTAAGGAAACACACTTTGCCTATAGCAATTAACCAACCACGGATTTTAATCTACAGGGTAGGCTAAGGTGTAAGGTGTAACGAAACATTTTAACAAAGGTGTAAGAAACGAAAGGAATGGCTCTGAGTGTTTTTCTAGGGGTATCTTACTCTAAAAATGAGAGTAACAAAAGGGTTATACGGGGGTTAACTAACCAGTGTAGTTAGCTAATATCACATAACATATAAGGCTATTTGGGTGTAATCCTAGAAATTTACCAATTTAGACAAGTCATTCCAATTATATAAATAATACTTATTATGGTGGTCTCGAATAGTATACAAGCCAAGTTCTAAAGTTTACAAGTCACCGGCACACTCATAGATTTGTGAATTTTGAAAAATCACAATTTTTGAAAATAACGTCATGTGTGCAGCTATGCAACTTAGACTTTAAACAAAAACTTGCTAAAAATTTTAAATTTTGATATATTAAGCACATTTTAAGCATATTTTGAAAAGTTTAGGACAAGTAAGTGTTAAGTGTTCTAATTCTCCAATCCCCCCACTTAAGTTAAACAACGTCCTCGTTGTTTGTATGAAAGGTTAAAAACTGGAAAATAAAAGAATTAGAACAGAAAAACTCCCCTGAGATTTGCTCGGTATGATCCTCCATTAGTGTTAGAGCAAAAATCATCTTTCTTGTGGATTAGAACGTTTAAGCTTCATATTCGATGTATCCACAGGAAATGCAGGAATCTATAATACCACCAAGGCTTTAAAACACACCTAAGATTAGAACGTTTAAACTTGCATAACACATTAGTAGTTAGGTAAAAATAAAACATAAAAATTAAAAATGAAAATCATCAGGTCAGTCGATGCGCCGTATCTTATGGAAGAAGATACGCCGTATCGAGCCTGGAATAAATACGGATCAGAATAAAAGATGCGCCGCATCCTTAACCAGGGATGCGCCGCATTAAAATAAACTGATAAAAAGTTTTAAATTCGGAAATTAAAAATAAATGCAGAAAAATTAAAATAAGATATGACCATTGCAGGAGATGCGTCGCATCTCAGGATTGAGATGCGCCGTATCCTCTGCGGCCTGACTGACTCGACACATAAACAGAAAATTAAAAGATAAATCCGGGTTGTCTCCCGGTAAGCACTTGTCTTTATTCCAGAGTCTTCAAGTTAGACTCACGTTCAGCTCTTTAGTATCGATCATTGAAGGAGTCGGAAACATCGCGCTCCCTCATTGCCAATTCGGTAATATTGAACACTCCTTGCTCGTCCTTGATTTCCACGCCGTTCTTCTTCAGTATCTGTATAAACAAAGTTCTGTCCCTTTCGGGCAGAGATGACAAAATGATAGACGGGAAATTCTTATTATCATATAGGCATAAATAAGCAAGGTGGGGTGGTAGTTCAATAAACATATCATTATTCAAATACGTTTTCTCAACTATTCTCCTACGTTTGTTAATTACTACGCAATCATACCACTCATCATCAGAATCATTAACAACATCGCGTCTAAGTTCGGTAGGTACATTAAGGTCAATAAATTCCTCAAAGTTCTCATGATTAGGATTAGTTGAGTTGTTTTGAATCAATGTTTCCCCCATAAGCCTAGCTTCAAGATCGAGGTCCATACGCTCTCTTAATCCTAGCACATAGACACCTCTAATTATGCTTTTAACAGGATCTTGGCACTTATAGACCAGTTTATTATTCCCTACCCTTAATGAGATTTTTCTTTTAAACACATCAATCTTAGCATGGGCAGTAGACAAGAAAGGTCTTCCAAGGATTAAAGGAACCTTAACATCCTCGGGCATATCTAATATAACAAAGTCTACAGGGAAAATAAACTTCTCAATCTTAACTAGCACATTATTAGCAATCCCTTCAGGTCGTTTTACCGTTTTATCAGCCAATTCAATAAGTAACTTAGTTGGTGCTAATTTTCCTAGTCCTAGGGTAGTGAATGTCTTAAGAGGCATAACACTAACACTAGCTCCTAAGTCAGCTAACACATTATTGAAAGATATATCATTAATTGAACAAGGTAGAGTAAAACTTCCTGGGTCTTTTTCTTTATGAGGCAAGGCATTTAAATCAGTTGCAGAGCTCCCTTCTTTCATTGTAGCCTTGATCTCCTCTTCAATCTTTGTCTTTTCTTTTAGTAGTCTTCTTAAACTGATTGAAGAATTAAAGAAAAATTCGGGTCTTGCACCATCATTACCATTCATCGATCTTCTAGGTATGTTAGGAGTGACTTCTTCAGTGGTGCTTATGGCCTTGACATGATCCCTTGGGTTGGTTTCGGTTGAGCTCGGTAAACTTTCGTATCCTCTTTCTTGAAGAACTTTGCTCATTTGACCAATTTGTTGTTCCAATGCTTTGATCGAAGCTCCTTGATTTCTTGTAGTAGTGTCCGTTGAAGCTCGGATTTCTTTGATCATAGCAGTATTCTCTTCATGTCTTTTAGCAGCATCGGCCATAATTTGCTTGAGAGTGTCATCTAAAGTCTGCCTCCTTTCTTGATAAGCGGGATTGAAGTTGTTCTTTTGATAGAATCCCGGGGTAGCTTCCCTAAATCTTCCTGAAGGTCGGAATGGTTGTCCAAATTGGGTGTAATATGCTTCTTCAAACGTCTCACTTTCATTCTTATTCGGGCAATCTTTAGTGTAGTGAGGTCCTTCGCACTTTTCACATCCAACTTGGGCAGCATACACTCTTTCATCACGCTTCTTCATCTCTCTACTAATTTTATCCAATTGAGCTTGAATAGCAGCAATCCCGTCAAAATTAGTGCTGCTCTTAGATCTAGTAGAGGTCCTATCGTGCCATTTTTGAGAATGATCAGCAGCATCTTGGATTGCTTTCCTGGCATTGGTTGCACTCATTTGAGGCACAGCTCCCTTAGCATCCAAGATTTGTCTAGTAGGCACGTCCAATCCTTGATAAAACAATATTATCTCCTGCATAGGGGTTAGATAGTGTTGAGGACATTTTATCAGTAAATTTTTAAATCGTTCCCAAGCTTGATAAAGAGTTTCATCAGGCTCTTGCTTGAAACTGTTGATAGCCTCCATCTTTTTAGCAGTCCTAGCAGGTGGACAATATCTCTTCAGGAATTTGCTCTTCAAACCTTCCCATGTAGTGATTGAACTAGCAGGTTCATTCCTTAGCCACTTGTTAGCAGCTCCTTTTAGTGAGATTGGAAAGATTCTTAGCATGAGTTGATCGTCAGTGACTCCTTCCGAAGTAAACAAATCTGCAATCTCGAGGACCTTTTCAACATGTTCATTAGCATCCTCATGTTCCGATCCACTGAAAGCATTTTCCCTAAGTTCCTTGAGAAACTGACCCTTCAATTCAAACTTTGACTTATCATCAAACTTTGGTCTAGCAACTCCTGAAGTATGATCAGCACGGGTTTTGTTCATGTATTCCTCCATAGTTGTGTTTTCGCCCATTGTTTCTGTTTCTTCTTCCTCTTTCTCTTCAGAAAAATAGTCAAGCTCGAATGAACTTGAAGTATCAAAGCTTTTTGTGTTGAAAAGCCTTTTAAGCGAATGAAAGAATCGTTCAGGATCTTCGAAAGGTTGAATCAAGTTCTTCGTAGAACTCCTGGTCATGCACTTCCTGAAACCAACACAAAAATATCAGTAGGGTATGCTCGAGAAAGTAATATATCAGAAAATTAATAACGAAAACGGAATACGAAAAATTAAAGTTACTGATATCTGCAGACGATGCGCCGTATCCAAAAAGTTGGATACGCCGTATCTAGTAATCGTTAAAATTAAATCAGACTTTCATTCAGAAAATAGATACGCCGCTTAGAAATTTGAATGCGCCGTATCAATTTTAATAATCAAAAATCGATATTTATTTAAAATTAAATGCGTCGTATTAACAAAAGTTAATGCGCCGTATTTTCGTTACGTTTCAAAATACAAGATTTTTGATTCAGAAGATGCGCCGTATCGATAAAAATCGACGCGCCGTATCTGTTTAATAATTCGAAAACTGTTTTTAATTAAAATAGATAGATACGCCGTATCTGCTAAAGCAGATGCGTCGTATGGCGTTAAAGTTTAGAAATTTTTTTTTATCAAAAACAGATACGCCGTATCTTGGGGAAAAGATGCGTCGTATCGCTTTATCGCTTAGAAAAAAAATTTCTTATTAAAAACAGATATGCCGTATCTTGGGGAAAAGATGCGTCGTATCGAATTAATTAAACGCGTTGTATTTTATAAAAAATTGAACGCAATACGCCGTATCTGAGAAATCAGATGCGCCGTATCGTTCGATTTAGCTCAGTACAACGATAGCAGAAAACAAAAAACACGAAAGATTAAAACAAATAAAAACACACGAAAATAAACACAAACAAAAGCAAACAAATAACACACAAAAACAGAAAATATGCAAAATAGTACAATGAATGCAAATTAAACTAATACACAACAAAGTTAGCGGTTAGATAAAAAAAAATAAAAACCTAATTAAAATACTAATCAAATTAACAGATAATAACAATTCACTCCCCGGCAACGGCGCCAAAAACTTGATGCGTATGGTGTGTCGTTGCGGTTTAGCAGTTTCAATGCCTACTCAAGTTTTAAATTTATATTTAGCCGACTTATCAATAACACACACACTTAACGAGCAGTGTACCCGGTCAGTATGAATATAATGGTAAGTAGAGTGTCGATCACTAAGAGTGGAACGTATTATCTAGTTATTCTAATTAGTATTTTAATATATTAAGTTAGCTATACAACCTAATCTAACGCAAGGGGGGTTCAGCCTGAGAGACTGGCACGATTTGGTTGCAATTAAATAATAAACTAAACCAATAGGCACGAATCAGCAAGTAGCACACACGTACACAGATAAATACTCGAGACAATAAGAGGGCTGTCCTGATGATAAGTAGTTTGTCACTTGTTTTATTGCTAGTGTTATATGAAGTGTATAGTTCGATGCAACGCACCGAGATTAAGTCCTTTCTCGTTGGTTCTAATCTTATCGGTGAGTAAACCCTTAATGATTACTTATGACTATCCCGTTTATCTTTCTCCTACTTTTCTACAGACCATAGAATGCATAGGCGATCTAATAAACAGGCGAGGGCAGAGGCATGGCGACCCGATCAACGCTCAGCTAGACACAGAGGTTATCAATGCACTAATAAAAGTCACCAATGACATCAACTTATAAACTTTAATTAATGAGAAAGCAGTTTTAAGGGAGTGCAATCTTTCCGTTGTCACATTACACAAGCCACCAATCTTGATGAATTAAAGTTTACTAACACAATAAAACAAAACTACTTAATGAATTAAACACATGCAGCACCTTCTTACAGCTCTTGTATCTTTGATTTGGGTGTGTCTTGTGCTGCTGCCTTGACTGAATTCGTCCTAGGTTTCTGGTCTTCGGTCTTTGGATATAATATGTGTCACCCGAAATTCGTCTGGTCTTGGGGTATTTATAGTTTCTGTCTGAGGGTAAGATGCGGCGCATCTAGTAAGTAGATGCGGCGCATTTACTTAACTTCGCGTGGGGTCCAAGATTATAATATTCAGGAATATTCGTACACCGCCAGAAGATGCGGCGTAACTCCATTTATAGATGCGGCGCATGTCCTCTTGTATCTTGGATCGTATCTGTTGATATATTGATAGTTATGCGGCGCATGTCATAAGTGAGATGCGGCGCATCTGGAGCAGAATAGTCTTGATCTTGTACATTTCGGTAGACTCTTAACTTCTTGCATGTTTTGCCCCATAATTAGTCCAAAATCGCCAAGTTTCACCAAATGCTTGTTTTCAACTGAGAATTACAAAAGTAAACGATTAAGTATCAATCCTCATACATAATATAATAAAACAAGTCAAATTAATAGGATAAATGATAGTAATAATATGTACTTATTTGAGTTCATCAGTTATGGAGCTTAACTCCATGATCTTCTATAAATTCGTACCTCCATGGGTTATTCGAATCACACAAATAAACAACACACCAAAGAAATTGAGAAGTTCTCAAGGGTTTGGATCAAGCTGTGATTCGGATAAGGAAGCCGTGGTGGGTCGATATTGGAAGCTAGGATTTCGGGTTTTGGAGCTTTTGATCCGGGTTTAGAAGGCTGTTTAGTGTTCGACACCTCTCACCAATTTCAGGTTATCATCAATATTTAAGTGATGTTGTTTTAAAGTTCTTATATTTTTTTTATCCGATTGTATACACTAGGATTAGGTTGAATTAGATTTAGTATGGTTTGAGTATAAATTAAAATATACATCGAAAGTATTAATAAGCTGTGATTAAATTTCGTTAAGAAAAGTTTGAAATAGTCGAAAGTGGTTTCGGATTTGAAACGGGGTTTGACTTTGAAAGTCATGGGTTTAGTTGCGGAGATGTTAAGAGTTATTGAGGCCTTGATATGATAGCAGTAGGATTAGTCAAATGATATACTCGCGAAGTGGCAACAGAATGGGTCGAATAGGGATAATTGACTTTAAAAGTCATTGGGTTGTTTTGGTTTCGGGTTAGCTTAGTTATTAAGGTTTTAAAAGAAATGGGAAGGTAATAGTCCAAGAGTAGTCGAATGGTACGGTCATTGTAATGCCATTTCAAGAATAGAAAAGACCACTAGCGAGACCATAGCTCGACCATAGTAACATACGACCCTTTTTGTCGAAGTCTCGTTCGAGACAGCCTCATTCTAGAGACCAGCAAATGATGATTCTGTTTCAAACAAGTAATACCAGGCAACCCACGAAAAACCCAAATAATGCACACTAGTATATTTTCAATAGGATATTGGACTTGATGGTAATGACGGGCCGAAGCCCAGTTTATAAAAAAAAGGGTAAAACCCATTTAACTTTTGTACCAGGCCACTAGTGGGCTGCGGCCCATATAATGTTAACATAAAAACTAGGACGGTACGTTTGGTTATACGGTATTTTAAAAAGGAAATTGTTCATTTTTATATGTTAACGTTTAAATAAACCCGAATTGACAACATATCGGATATTAGCTATTAAGATTGTAATAAAAACGACTAACCGATATACTAAAAATTGTTATACGTCACTAACGTTTACGCGACAATATAAATAGATAAAACGTACAACAATAACACGTTTGTTTTAAAAATATATATACATATACGCAAACTAAATCATGCCATACTATCTAGGTCACGCGTTGGAGTTACAACACACCATTTGAATCTATTGCATCGCAAGATTTTTACTACTACTAAGGTGAGATTCATAGCCCCTCTTTTTATAAATTTTGTTGTATAATTTTTGGGGGAGATACATGCTCAAAACTAATTGATTTTATTTATACAAATACTTTAGAAACTTTCACGGTTTACCGTGAGTTTCATAGCCCCTACTTTTATACTTTTGAAACTACTTTTGGGGGAGATACATGCTTAAATTATTTTGCTCATTTATCAAATACATGATTTATGCAATTACTCAAATATTTATACTTTTATACAATATGCCTTTATACTTGTCTTTGGGAAGTAGGCTCCCAGTAATCCTTTGGGAAAAGACACCCAGTAATCCTTTAGGAAAAGACACCCAGTAATCCTTTGGGAAAAGACACCCAGTAATCTTATGATGCATTGGTATGCAAGTCATCTAATATAGTTTGCATTGGTATGCAAGTAATCTATTATATTGTGCATTGGTATGCAAGACATCTATTCTATTCTTACTGTGATAGCAGTGGATTGTAAACACACAGGTTGCAAGTCTTGTATGGGCGGGACTTGGAACTGAGTGGATTTACAAGGCCTTTGCTGTGAAATCTTTATTCAAATATACTTGATAGACATACTATGTTAGCAGTGGGTTGTAAACACACAGGTTGCAAGTCTTGTATGGGCGGGGCTTGGAACTGAGTGGATTTACAATGCCTTTGCTGGAAAAATCTATATTTAAACACTTTACCTTTAAACATCTTTATTGAAATGCTTTACTTTTAAACTAAACTCTATGAACTCACCAACCGTTGGTTGACACTTTTTAGCATGTTTATCTCAGGTTTTAAGGCAATAGTGGATGCATGGATTTTAGAGTCATTGGCATACTTTGAAGGCTTATATCTATCTTTATCATTCGATACACTTTGAAAACTTTTATGTAATCTTTACTTTGGAACTTATTGTCATAACTCTGATTTTAATAAATCGAATGATAACTTTTTAAAACGTCTCATTTAGAGGTCGTTTTCTATACCTTGATCTGTATTATGAAGTAATACCCCCTTGATTCTACTGTTTCCGCTGCGGTAATTTGGGGGTGTTACATAACTTTTCAAAATGTCTCATTTAGAGGTCGTTTTCTATAACTTGTACTTTGTATTATGAAGTAGCACCCCAGTGATACAATCTTCCGCTGCGGTATTTTGGGGGTGTTACAACATGATCAATCAAAGATAAGTTTTTATCCTATAACAACACGCATACATTAAACGTCATTGTAGAAGCTGATATACCAAACACTTTTTACAAGAATACTACATGTTTAAAAATGTAGTGACACATTTAAACACTTGACCATCTTTCAAGATACTTAATTAGTGTTACTTAATTCTCATTCCAAAGTGAATTATGCAAGATAATCACATAACATATGCAAAAAAGAATATCTAAGTCTATAAGTAATACAAAACAATTTATCAACTTAGTGCACAAGATATAGCAAATGTCCTATTGTGCATAAACAAGAAATTGATAAACAAGTAAATGAATATCAATTGACACTTATGTATTACAAACAAACAAGTGTAATCACATGTAACACCCCCAAAAATGGGTCGCAGCGGAAGATGATGTCGCTGGGGTGCTACTAAATTGGATCACAACACAAAGTAAAAAGAATGGATTTACCTTATACATTTAGAAAAATAGTTACATTATCATAGTAAATAAGTTTACAACATTTAAGTTGATGCAGAAATAAGGACCATATAAGTAAACAAGTGGTCCCAAATATATCAGAGTAGTCTATGACCATGCCAATGCCAAGCGCCTCCAACAATAGATTGCGTTGTAGTAAAGATCAACACTTGAGAATACATGCTAAAAGGGTCAGCATAAAGCTGGTGAGTTCATAGGTTTAAGTAAACAACAAGTTATGTATGGACCACAAGATTTCAACGATAATGTATTCCAAATATGTTCATGAAAAGTATTACTGTTGCCCTAAGCTCATGACACCGAAGCCTTAATAGTCAGTTCATGTTATCACCCCAAACAGGTGCTTTACCAAACACCTGTACGACATCAAATGAAATGCGTCCGTTTGACAAGTTGGAGCGACCAACCCAGACGGCCCAATAGATCTATTCACAACATTTGCGCTTAAAAAGTAATTAACGGTTCATGATTGTGGGGAATTTATGGCAAACGACCACAACTTAGGCAGTCAATAAATATTTAATGCACTTGTGTCCATATGTAAAAACAAGAAATGTATTCCAACCCCAAGTATTTCAAATCGAATAGTAAAACAAGTATAAGTTGGGCTATGAAACTCACCTGATACAACTGTTATGAAAATGGCAAAAATAGGTACACTGAAATAAGGCTCGGACTCTAACCGTGACCTAATATGAATGATATGATTTAGGTCATGAAATGTTGTCGTGAATGCAATTTGTGAAAGTTATATCACTGATAACGCTCATTTCGTACATGTTTTAGTCACGTTATTTCTATGTTTGTTCATTGTATTTGGTTGTGTTTGTGAACATATTATGCGAAAAAGGTACAAAAGATATATTAAGGTTCAGGTACAATCAAGTCCAAGGGAATAGCTAGAAAGATGGGGAAAAGTTGCTAAATCAAGCGCTTATGCACAATGAAAGATTCTTCTCATAATAAAGACCTCGGGAAGATCATCAAAGATAAAGAATCAAGTTACAAAGATTTTCGAGCTCAAGAAAAGATCAAGTGTTGATGAAATGAATGAGAAGTTACATGCAAAGTTTGCTATGAATTATGGCTTGCTTCCTCAACCAAAGGTTCAAGAAATACAACTAAGGCTTAAGTTCAACCCAAGGTTCAAAACTGCCATGCCAACCTTACTCTAAACCTTGGGCTGGAATCTGAACCTCAGGTTGAGACTTCAACCTTGGGTTGCTGCAACTCCTGGCACACTTAATGTCTACTTTTAATGATCTAACTCTTCATGTGGGTTGTCATTATGCTTCATTTACTTCAAGTCCAGAATTTTATGACACTTTGTGCCCAAGAAATTTGCTTGGTGACCAAGGAGTAGCTATTCTATTAATTGGAAGCTTGGCCAAGAGAGAACATATATATACACACTACAACTAATCTCATAATCAATTTTCTCTCTCAAGAAGGCTACAAGGAAGAAAATGCATGAAGAAGTTAGCTTACATTCATTATTCATCATTATAATCATCAAAGGAATCATTGTTGATCATCTCATAATTGTTCCCAACTCTTGTAATCATCATTACAACTTTTGTAAGACTTCTTAATCATGTTTTCAAGTGATAAATTTTATGTGGTTATTTCTTTGTTTGCCATGAGTGGCTAAGTGCCTTGTGCACTTGCCTAGATGATGTTTGTTACATGAATGTTGATTGATTATGACTCTATGGTTCTAATTCAATGAAAAGCTAATACTAAGATCGAATTGTACTTTTGAAGTTTTCATAAACAAAAGAGTGATCAAGTTTGGTTGATTAATAATGGTGTAATAGGTCGAAAGAGACATTTTTATTTAATCAATTGTAAACCTTTGTCTATGAAGGTGTTACCTTATGTATTGACCATTTCATATGTAACTTGGTTAAACTTAGAAAACTAAAAGTGTAGTTGTCAATTACTTATGAAACGATAGCGAATCAAGTGATTGAATTGTGTTAGTCTTGTTTGATCAAAACTTAATATATTTTTTTTTGTCATCTTAAAATCTTGACGAGGATTGAAAGTGTTGAAAACAAGAGGATTAGTACACCAACTAATCAAATTAGATCACCATCTAATTTATTGATCATAATCGATTTGAACCATTGTCATAATCATATCAAGGGAATTGTGCAAACTAGTCTAGGCAAGTGTAGCTTTTAATATATTTAATTTACATCATCATCATTATTTGCTTGCTTCAGAATCATTACTAAGTATTTGTTATAATCAAACTCACGTTACATAAAAACTAAACAAATCCTTGTGAATGACCTCGGCTTACCATATCACCTCTTGCTACACACGGACGAGTATACTTGCTCGTATGTGTTTCGTTTGAATCATTGGTAGATCGTGTTTATAAATTTAAAACTTGCACTCTCGACACACATCAATCACCCGTACATGTTTGCTTGTGAGTTTAGTTATGAAAATAGCATTACTTCGGTATTCTTGACAATAGTTAAAATATAACATTTTTGGACTTTTAGCAAGTATATATCGTAACTAGGATATGAATATTTTGGTAATGTACATTTTGATAAGTTTAAGACTCAACTAAAATAAGGAACCAAAACGCTAAAATTTCCGTTTAAGTCTTTTTGTTCAAAACCGCACTTAAAATGTCCAAATTCCATTTCTAAGAATAAAACTGATACTATTCCCTATATGAAAAAGCTGTCAAAATATATTTCTCGTCGATAACTTCGTTAAGTCATAACTTCTTCGTTATAGCTCAATTTTGAAAGTTCTTTCTATCCCCGCGAAGGTATTTAAGTATACTAACACATTTTTCAAGTCTCGGGGACTTGGTTTTTCTTTTAAAGCTTGGTTTTACTGATTTGAAAATCCATACAACAACTATATATTTTATGAAAATAGTTATCGCTATTAACTTTTAGAAAACTCATATCTCATTCGTTATAAATCCGTTTTTATCCATTCAAACGACAACGTTTTCATTATAAAATCTATTTTCTATTTTTTTACCAAATCTTGTAAAAACAACTTGATTTTCTAAAAATTAGAAATTTGGGCAGCGCTTCCGCGTTTATTTTTCAATAATCCATTCTCCTATACTAAATCCCTTCAAATCAACTCCAAATCTATCATAATCTCTTCCACCAATTTCTTCAATCAATATATAGTTCAAAATAATCATGACAACATATAAAATATAACTTGGGAAAAATCACTAGTAAATGTGCAAGAATAAATATGAATCTATATTAACACTTATATAGCAATAGTTTTATAAATCAAACAAAAATGATCCAAGACTCGTTTGTACACATTTTTCTCATCCAAATAATTTTGTAAGTATATTTTTACTTGTTTTCATCATGAAAATTTGCAAACATGTATTAAGGTGATATTTGTAATTAAATGAGTTTAAATGAAGATTTAAACTTAATAAATGCATAAACTAGCATAAAAATTGCATAATATACATAATGGAAGGTATAAGAATTTATTTTACAATTACTTGATGATGAAGAGTTTTTGGAAAGATTTAGAACAATACATCTCCAACGGTTACTCCAAATCGATTTTATAGTTATTATAGAACCCGTAACTATCGAAATATACTTGAAACTAATGAAAATCGGATCTCCTCTTCTCTTCCTTTTTTTGGCCGAGCACTATGGAGGTGTAGAGAGAGTTTGGCGAATTTTGTAAGTGTAAAAATGAAGAGTATGTGTTAGCTTACTATTTATAGTGCAAATAAGGGCATTTTGGTAATACAATAAAAGGGTAAAATGGTAATTACACTATTTTGTTCAAAAGTCAAAAAGGAGGAATATGGGGGGCATGTTGGCCAAAATTTAGGGGGAAGGGGGGGGGGGCTTGGAGGCTCATAAATGTTCATGTCTTTTTGTCTTTAAAATATCTAATTTAGGATAATTAAAAGTTAGATATTTATTAGTTAGGTATTAAGTTAACTAGAAATAAATTTTAGTGGAACAAAATAAAGTGTAATAAAGCAAAATAAAATTATGAAAATGCATTTTGTATAAGTATCGGGTGTTTAAATAATTATTGTTTTGCGAATACTTAAGTTATCGCAAATATATATATATATATATATATATATATATATATATATATATATATATATATACATACAAAATGAATTTAAAGTACCGGGTAAAATAATATTAGAATTTTGTAACATTGTAATGAGTATAAAAATATATTTGAGCCATTGTTGGGAGTATCGGGGATATTGTTCATGCACGAAAATCGTGTAAAAGCGTTTATTTAAAAAAATAAATGTGGATGAAAAACAATGCAAACACATGCAAGACCTAAAATGAATATGATGACACTGGCAATATGTAGACTAACTCTAGTCTATATTTTTTGCACCAAATGATGTTTATAGGTTATACGATTAAATTCTGAAAGTTTCTTGAAATTAATACTCGAAAAATCAAATTTTTGGAAAATAATGAATAGTAAAAACTACGATAATGAATAGTAACTTTTTCGGGAATGAATAGTAAAATTTCAAAGTTAAATTTTTGACCTGAAAATACGGTTTGTCACAGTCTTCCACCCTTAAAGGAATTCAGTCCCTGAATTCAGTTCATGTTGGTTTTTGAGGTGATGTCGGTAAAAAGGTGTGGATACTTGTGTCGAATTTGATTTTCTACGTTTTGGGTTTTAACGAAACTCTATAATCAGAATTCTTACTTCATCTAAGTTGCTATACCTCTCTTAATGATGATAAATTGATAGTGCAGACCCTTCTTAATTTCCTCGATCTTTGTCAAATCCGCAGTCTAGGTTCTACTGATACAAGATCCTAACTGCTTTGGAGTAAAATAACATAAGGACATGGTGTTTGGATTTTTTTTTCTTTTCAGAATTGCTTTCTGGATTGTGCGTTTTGCTCACACTCTTTATTTGAATAGATATGTATATTGTTTTAACCAAAATGATTTAAAATGATCAAGTATATCAAGGAATTAAGACCATACAGCTTTTGGTCCCAAATATAGCTCAAAAGACTTAGTACTTTAAACTGAAATTAGTTTAAATAATTCCAGAATTTAAGTGGTTTACATAGTTCCAAAGGTTCAAGTACCTTAAATGTTTCAAGTATAAATTTTTACCAAAATTTTTAAAACAAGTCAAAAGAGTTCATCATATAGCAAAACGTTCAAGTATCAAAAGATTCAAGGAGTTCAAAACAGGAGGAAATGGTTTTAACCTCAAGATCGTAAAAATGGTATAAAAAGAATTTATGAAAATTCAAACATGTTTTAAGATGTGTTATGACTTAAATTGTTGTTTTAGTGGCTTGAAATAAATCAATTGGATCCTATGTTTTCTGATTTACGAGTGGAAACTGTGTATCAATGTTCGTTCGGTATGTTAAGATTTCTTGGCATCTTGGTGTGGAAGTGAGGTCACATAAAATGGATTTCTGATGACGAGTTATTTAGAACTTCTAAAAAAAAAAAAAAAAAAAAAAAAAAAAACAATGTTGTGAAGGAAATGGTGTATCAATAATCTAGCTTAGTGCATTTACTACCAAAAAGGGAATCTTATTGTAAAAAACGAATGAGGTAACTTATACAGTGGCGATACAGTGTCAAGGCATGGTATGTCGTTAGCTATGGTCTCCGACAATGTTGCTTGATTCTATTCTATGGTTTTGCTTAGTGAGTAATGGTATTTCAATAAATCTTATGCCCTAAAAAATCTAGCACTTCCAAAGAAATAGTAAGGGTTTAGGTGATTATTCCAAAGATAGTGGTTCGAATTACCCTGTAGGGTCTTAAGGCTTCTGTTGAGTTGTAATTCAACTTTATGGTATGATTCTAGACCTTTAAAAGTTTAGTGGTTCTATCATCGTTTACTTATATCGAGGGATCTTCCCAGTATATGCTATGGAGGGTCATTCTTAGAAAGGCTAGTCGACTCATCGATCGAGTACAAGGTTTGGGGTGGGGGTGACTGTGACATAATAAGACTGTGATGAAAAAAATAATGTGATGCAAGTGTATTGTGCATAGATGTGAATGTTTATGTTACGCAATGCTTTTTTACTCACACAAAAGTATTTGCGCTTATTGGATTTTTGAGTAGGAAATCATCCTGAACATAATTCTAATGTAACTACTCCCAGTATCGCAAAATTCATATCTTATTCGAACATAGGTGATCAGGCTATGTCCCACTGTCTCTAAGTTAAACGTAGTTGATCAGACTATATTTAACAAAGGTTCAATGAATTTTGAAATAATCAGCTTAGTTATACTTGTAATATGTCCAAAAATTCTTGAGAAAATATCCACAAAGCAAACGCGATGTCAAACCATTCAATTGAAAGTCCCGCCCATACAAGACTTGAAACCTATGTTTTCATAACCCATTGCGTAGAAGGTAGTACGGTTAGATACGTGATTGGAAAATACGGGTACTGATATAATGTCTACAAAGAGGTATATGATGTCAAAATAAATCAAGTGTTTATATAAAGTGATTAAAAAATGCCAAGTGTGTATATATCGATATACTGATATGTTCGTGTAGTATAAAATGCCTAGATGTCACATAAATGTTTGAAAAGTGTGAGGCAACAGGCTTGGTAGGCAGGCACGTGGTGGTCATAGGGTTAAGTTTTCGTAAAAGTAGTTATAGTCTAGGTTTTAAAAATGCCCAGTTCTCTATAAACAAGGCTCTGGTACCAATCTGTAACACCCCCAAAAATGGGTCGCAGCGGAAGATGATGTCACTGGGGTGCTACTAAATTGGATCACAACACAAAGTAAAGAGAACGGATTTACCTTATACATTTAGAAAAATAGTTACATTATCATAGTAAATAAGTTTACAACATTTAATTTGATGCGGAAATAAGGCCCATATAAGTAAACAAGTGGTCCCAAATATATCAGAGTAGTCTATGACCATGCCAATGCCAAGCGCCTCCAACAATAGATTGTGCTGTAGTAAAGATCAACACTTGAGAATACATGCTAAAAGGGTCAGCATAAAGCTGGTGAGTTCATAGGTTTAAGTAAACAACAAGTTATGTATGGACCACAAGATTTCAACGACAATGTATTCCAAAAATGTTCATGAAAAGTATTACTGTTGCACTAAGCTTATGACACCGAAAACAGTCAGTTCATGTTATCACCCCAAACTGGTGCTTTACCAAACACCTGTACGACAACAAATGAAATGCGTCCGTTTGACAAGTTGGAGCGACCAACCCGGACGGGGGAGTTTACCCCCAACAGATCTATTCACAACATTCGCGCTTACAAAGTAATTAACGGTTCATGATTGTGGGGAATTTATGGCAAACGACAACAACTTAGGCAGTCAATAAATGTTTAATGCACTTGTGTCCATATATAAAAACAAGCAATGTATTCCCACCCCAAGTATTTCAAATCGAATAGTAAAACAAGTAAAAGTGGGGCTATGAAACTCACCTGATACAATTGTTATGAAAATGGCAAAAATGGGTACACTAAAATAAGGCTCGGACTCTAACCGCGACCTAATATGAATGATATGATTTGGGTCATGAAATGCTGTCATGAATGCAATTTGTGAAAGTTATATCACCCGTACATGTTTGCTTGTGAGTTTAGTTATGAAAATAGCATTACTTCGGTATTCTTGACAATAGTTAAAATATAACATTTTTGGACTTTTAGCAAGTATATATCGTAACTAGGATATGAATATTTTGGTTATGTATATTTTTATAAGTTTAAGACTCGACTAAAATAAGGAACGAAAACGCTACAACTCCCGTTTAAGTCTTTTTGTTCAAAACTGCACTTAAAATGTCCAAATTCCATTTCTAAGAATAAAACTGGGTACTATTCCCTATATGAAAAAGCTGTCAAAATATATTTCTCGTCGATAACTTCGTTAAGTCATAACTTCTGTTAGGAATATAAATATTCATGTGAAGACTCGGTCACCCCGAGTATCTATTTAGCATTTGTGTATCTCGTAGGCTTATTAGAATTATCAGTATTATTAGTATTATTAGTTTAGTTAGTATAGTATTCGTGGAGTGGGTCGGGTCTTTACCCACTGTCAGCTCACTCCACAACCCACTCGGGGCACCATATATTGTAAGTATAAATACTCCTCTCCACTAGGGAGAGGGTTGGAGGTTTCTAATCATTCAACCATAGTTTTCTCATTCTCTCTCTCTAAATCTCCCAACACTCTCATCTATCTCTCTCTCTAGAAATTCACCTAAACCTCTAATCCAAGTATACAAAACTAACAATTGGTATCAAGAGCCAAGGCTAGGTTCGGTTGATAGTGCTTGGATTCGTGGTTTTTATTTTCTCTGTTTTATTTTGATGGTTTTTGTTCAAACGCTGTTTCTAGGAAGTCATTTGTGGTCTCTATTTTCTAGTCTTTTTTTTTTTTTTTGTTCACCATTTTAAGAACGTTTAAGAATTTGTCACTATTTTCTAGTCTTTTATTGTTTTGCTCGTACCACTCTTCTTTGTTCTTTTGTCACTAATTTAAGTTTTGGGCTTTATAGTTTAAGAATTTTGGTTGCTGCCTTAATTTTGTGCTCATTAATCCACCTCAGCCCACTTGTGGTTAAGTGGTCAATTTGGTTTGCTTACTTTGACAGTTCCATGTTATCTTGGTCTACATGTCCAATTTGAGATTTCGTTTTAAAAGGTTTGGCAGTGATTCTTGCTAGCGGTTTGACAAAAGGTTTGGCAGTATTTCTTGCTAACGGTTTGACAATTTGCTTGTCAGCGGCTTGTGTTTTCAAGGCAACGAAAGTGACTACGATAGTGACTTGTGAAAACTTGTAGCGGTTTGTGGAAAATAAATTGAGATTGCAGTTTGGATTATAACCAAAACCAGAAAGAAGACAAACTGAGTGAAAATGACTGTTTTGTTGGGTACCATAGCGGTTTGACCAAAAGCCCCAGTGGTTTGACCAACAGCTCTAGAGGTTTGACTGGTGAAAGGGACCAGCGGTTTGTTCTGTGGCGGTTTGTTCAGTGGCGGTTTGGTGTGTCAGCGGTTTGGTGCCTAGCTAGCGGTTTGTGCTAATTTGACTGGCGGTTTGACCCATGAATTTTAGCGGTTTGGTGCTCCTGTGATTTGATAAACTTTGCGGATAATAGTTAAGTCATTAAGAACAAGAGGAAGCAAAGAGATAAACAAAATTCAAACCAACAAATCCAAACAAACAATCAAATATTACTGCAACTATAACATTCGTGACTACAACAAATTTTTCTTATCAACATAAACAAATCCACAATATCACCGTGCAACACAGCAACAAAAAGTTAATTTCTTTTCAAATCAAATTCAAATCGAATCTACAACAAACAACTCTATTAGAATCTTTTCACAACATCTGATTCAAAAAGAAATTACATCAACAACAATATCTCGTCTAACCTTAACATCTAACCTAACTTACTCGATCTCCTTTCCATTTTTTTTCACTTCGGTTTGAGATAAACTGAAAATAATCCTACCTGAGACCCATGATTAGCTTTTGAAGCCATAGATATCTCGTGGGGGTAGTTTCACTCGTGCAAAGTACAATTAAACATCACAAGGGACGACTATTTTTGTTGACTGCTTTTGGGTGCAAGAAGAGGGAAGGGAAAGAGTGACTGTGTTTCTCTTTGTTGGATTAGGATTAAAAACTTAAGAAGAATAGGATATGTGGTTTTCGGCTTGTAGTTGTGACCGAGTGAGAATTGAGAAAAGGAGAGGCGTATTTTTTTTTGATCAGGGATTAAGGTTTTGCTTTATACCGAAAATATTTAGGGTTAGATAAGTGGATTAAGGTTGGATTGGGCTCAGATTGTTGATTGGGCTGTGTGATATTGGACAAATTGCACAAGGACGATTTATTTTTATTTTTTTTCTTTGGTGAATATTATTGATCATTATCACAAGGATTGATTCATCGGTTGGAAAATAATTTTTTTGATAACGATTTCGACTGAGCATCAATTATCTGAGATTACCCTTCATTTTGGGTGACATTTTTCGGGATCGTTGGATATAACTACCGTGCTAGTTATTAGATATTGTCAAGTGTATCAGATAAAACTACGATGGTAATTTGAATTCACTCAAACCCTTTCAACCAAAATCAAACAACCGTTCACATTATCATTATCATCTCATGGTTTATTCTTGATTTTTGTAAAATCCCGCGAAAGAATCTATTTCTCGGTTTGAATCATAGAATTGTAAAATCCCATGCACGTTTACATCATGTTTGCTACTTCAGATTCCTTCATATCTGAGGTACTCAAGTTGTACGATACGTATGATAAACAAATGAATTCCAACCTTGTATAACAAATAAACGTGTGTGATTCTGATGTTACTAATGTGGAATCTACGAGCCTGAATTCGCAAGAGAGAGAATTGATTCAGTCACTTATGTTGCCTAATGCAAAGGAAAGTTGCATTGAATGCTTTTGATTACTTCATTCACACCTCAAGGTTCTCTCAGAAAGACCTGAATCCATGGGAGGATTCGAACGAGCTTTTGCATCACTCTTTGGTCAAGATGTTCTGACATTCACAAGCACTATGTTCCTGAACCTGGATCAACTAGAGAAACAACTCGACAAAGAAGAATTTCATGAAGTTGGTTCCATGGCTGCTCTTCGGGTGATCAACAAACAACTTCAATTGTTCATCAATTCACAATACACTTGGGATTATGACAGTCAAATGACAGAAAAGTATTTCACTGATTACACTGGGATTGAAGTTAAAATGTTCAGAGAAACATTGCTCTAACACATGGGTAATGTTGAGAAGTACATTGACGAAAGAGCACAACACCAACTAATGAATGAAAGTCGAATGCAATCAAGAAAGATTGAGGTTGATTCGTGTAAAGCATTGGGTGCTGGTTCAGTTGTCACAGAATGCAGAGGGACAAAGTTAGATAAGCTCGATGCAAGCAGCAGTTATGTGACTCATATCACACATGGTGTGGATACCGATATTTGACCAGTAAATGACCAAGTGCCATTTGCTGAGGTACATTTAACTGTTCAACATAATGTCCTTGCTACTGAACATCAGCACTCTGATAAAATTACACCTACTTATGACACATATCTGTTGGAAAGGACTGATAGCAATACCACCTCTGATTCAACAAATATGAGTCATAAGGGGGGAGAAATTGATCAGGAAGCTGAACATGATGATACTTTAAGTACTTCGCTTACGGCTGAGTTTTTCATATCAAATGATATGGTTGAAAAAGAAGTGTATAATGAACTTTCAAACAGACTTTTACAACTTGAAAAACATTGTATTGATCTTGAAATCTCAATACAACAAAAGGAAGAAAGTTTTCAAACTAATCAACCATGTAGGAATCCGGAATTTCCTGAATTCCGTGAATTTTTTATGATAAATGATTTGAAAGCTCAGCTACAAGCCAAAAACTTAACGATCAACAATCTGAAAAAACGTATTGCTGAGATGAATGATATGTATAATGAAGTTAAGGCCAAACATGACAATGATGTATTTGCAACAAAAAATTCTGAATTAGAACATAAAGTGGCTGAATTACTAAATGAAAATGAGATTTTGAAAATTCATTGCAAAGAATTGCGTGACACAATCAAAGAAGCAAAAACTAGGACTGTAGAGCAAACAACCTCTTTGATTGCCAAAAATGATGAATTCAAAGCTCAACTTCAGGAAAAGGGTTTTGCAATTGCAGCGTTGAAAAACGAGTTAAGAAAATCTACAGGAAATAGTGTGAACACTAGTTTGCAAAATCATCAATCTTGGGGAAACCACTACTTAGAAACCAATCAGTTGTTAGACAACCGACTGCGTTTAAATCTGAACGACCAAAATTTTCAAGAACACGGTTTGCCTCCCAAGTTGATGCGAAACAAGTTTTGCCAAAATCAGTCACTTCACAGCCTAGATCTAATGAAAAGGAATATACGCTTGCAAAACCTCACCATATGAGTGCATCTAGTTCTTCTAGGATTAGTTCAAAGCGTGTGTCATTTGTAACACCAAAGGAACATGTTAGACATGAAAACAGTGTTTAGAACTACAACCTAGAGGATGCTAAGAAAAACACCCATGAAAAGACTAGGAATTTGCCTGTTCTTAAGAGTAGTTGCATGTCGACTAATACGATTCCCATAGCAGATCACTCTAAGAAACCTAGATCTTTCTCTGAATCCAGACACTTTGTTTGCTCAACTTGTCAGAAATGTGTTTTTAATGCAACCTATTATGAGTGTATAACAAAATTCCTGAAGGAAGTGAATGCTCGTGCTATGGTTCAGACCTCTAAGACTAGAAACAACAACAAGCCCGTAGAACCAAAGAGGTATACTCAGAAACCTGGTAGGCAGACTATTGTAGGACAAAGGTCTTCTCTAAACAAGTCTTCCACTGTTCATGAGAAACCAAACACTCCTAGATCTTGCCTTAGGTGGATTCCGACGGGTAGAATTTTTAAGATTGTTGGTCTTAGATGGATACCTACTGGTAAGCAGTTCCCTGATTGCAAAGATAAGGTTGATGGTGAAACCCCAATTGGTCAAGATGTTGATATCACTAACCCATATAAATGCAAACAAACCCTTAATGTCAGTGCAGTTAGTCTTTACTTCAGTGCAGGTACAACATTCACTCCTCTTAAGGAAAGACTCAGGGTTTGGGTGCCGAAAAGAATGATATCTCATAAATCAGGGGTTCAAGAAAGTCAATCTTGATCTTCAACGACCATGACGTCTGTACATATCAGTTCAGGCCTCGTTCTTCAATGACCATGATGTCTGTTCAAATCAGTGCAGGCCTCGTTCTTCATCGTCTATAATGTCTGTTCACATCAGTTCAGGCCTCGTTCTTCAATGACAATGACGTTTGAACACATCAGTTCAAGCCTCGTTCTTCAACGATAATGACGTTTGAACACATCAGTTCAAACCTCGTTCTTCATCGACAATGACGTTTGAATGCTGCAGTTCAAGCCTCAGGTCTCAATGTCAACATAATGGCGTCTGCTGACATCTCTTCAGGCCCCGTTCATCAAAGAAAAGAAAGGCGTACGCTTGAGTGCGTTTTATCTTCGAAATAAGAGAAATCTTCTTATTTATGACCATTCTCATCAAGCTTCATGTTCTTTTTATGCTCATTCATTCATCAAGGGGATAAACGTACATTGGAGTATGTTCTTATTCACCTGGTCTATCAAAAATGGCAGTTGGTGGTCATATGCAATTTTTGAGGGGGAGAAGGGTGAATAAACTACATGGTGATTGAGATTTGAGAAATGGTCATACGACTCTCCTTGTTTCTGACTATTCTCATCAAAAAGCTTCATACTTGCTCCATGCTCGTTCAGACATCAAGTGGATCTACTTTCATCTGATTGGACGTTTATTCACTCAATCAAAAATGGCAACTTCAAATGCAATTTTTGAGGGGGAGGAGTGTGAAAAGTGGATCAACCTCATATGCACTTGTTCAATCAAAAATGGCATTCTCATATGCAATTTTTGAGGGGGAGAAGTGTGAACAAGTGAGTGAACAAACAATCACTTGTTGGGCATCTAATGGTGACTACGGAGTTGATCAGGTATCACTTATTTGAGGTTGAAGTTGACTTTCTCAAAGGTGTGAACTTATTCTATCTTGAAGTCGGGGTTGGTTGGATGCATGACTTTCAATGATATCTTGCTCGTGCTTAAGATTTAAGTTGAAGACTTAGGTTATCTAGTTACCAGCAGTCGGGGTAAATGTTTGATGACCTGGTTAACTATCACTTAAAGGAGTTACGTTGTAGTACTCAGTGTCACACGCCGATGACGTTGTGGATAATCGCAAGAGGTGTTAATGTCTCATACTTTGGTTGGGTATTGAGTACTGAGAGATTTTCTTGGAGCACTAATTCTCTACACCGTTCTTCCTATATTAGTGCAAGTTTAAGTCACGAGAATGGGGAATTCTACTTCAGTGTCAAGTTTGGTATATCGGGTTTGTTCCATCAGTCATCTCGTCAAAAAGCCTTCTTGAGGGTCGGTAAAGATAGCTAGAGACAGTTTCGGTAGCGGTTGATTCTCACGTGATCCACTTGAGCTAATTTTGTTCTTCTCACAAGATCTCAAGAATATGTGCGTAAAATGTGTTGCTGATTCTGAGGTATCAAAACCAGCAAGGGGGATGAGACATACATCTGAATGCACAACGGGTACACATGATGAGCTTTATACTTCTTCTCAATTGAAGATTATTCCGGGAAGACAAATGTCATAACCGCAGAGAAAATCAGTGTTCTAACTCGTTCCTTCTGGTGTATCATTACAACTACGTGGGGGAAGAGATGTAAGAAATAGTTTCTGATGATAAAAGAGGTTCACAATGGCAATTTCCTAAAGGGAGAAAAGGGGACTTTCGGGTCTTAATTGATCTTGATGTTACGTTTTCGACTTCATTAACGGGATTGAGTGTGTACTTCGGGTTTTTGGGCATCGTACAATGAGACTGATTGCATCACTTCAACTACTTGGGGGAATTGGTCTCTGGATACTTTTGGTATGCATTGCTTCAGACTTCAGCGAGAAGAAATGTGAGAAGAATTATTCAAGTGTGAGATGATACACTGCTGATTTATTTGATGGTGCCCCGATCGGAGAATCACGATCGTTATTCTTAAAAGGAGCAGATATTTTATATGTGGTTTGCTACGGTTTCCGCTATACACTTACCTAATGTAAGCTCGAAAGAGAGCTTGGAATCTGCTCAAAAGGAAGATTGTCGGTTTGGGGGGAAGCTATCAAAGCTTCACATTGAGAAGGCTCAAGTTCAGACGATTATTCAGGAGCCTCGAAAGCTTTGGTGGTGAAAGTTTAAGAGATGTTGACTACAGATGTCTACCACATACTGAACGTATCCTCATTTTGATATTCATGTCATCATCTTCTTAAACTGAATAATATAGTTGTACATATCTTATACCAAACTGTAAATAGAAAATTATAAAACCTGAAAATTGTAAATAGAGAAACTTAAACCCAGAAAAACCATAAAAATCAAAAAAATAGAAAATACCAAAAATAGTTTCTTCTAGGCATGTCTTCTGTTTATCGATAACATTTACGGTCTTAGAAATGTCATTCAATAATGACACGGGACTTTAAATGAAGCTTGAGTAGAAGTTATACAAATTGGTTAAAACATGTCTAAATGGCTTGCTATTACTTTAGATAGCAACCCGCTTTTCAAAATGGGGAAAGCATGTCGCCAAAAAGACAGTTGTTCCTCCAACTGGGTGATGTTCACCTGGGCATGGATTACTTTATATCCATGTTTCTTCAATCTGATGTACGCTTCAGTGCATCATTTATGGTAAAGGAAGAGAAATCTTCTTTGTATACAAATAGTTTTCTTTCTATGATTCTTCTGAAAATTATTTGTGAGACACTTGGTGGCTACGTGTTGTTTGAAATTCTTTTAGACTTGGATTGTGCATAAAATTTGTCACTCAATCAATGACTACATCTCTTTAACTAGAATACGGGTCATTGATTGAGGGGGAGAGTGATTTCAAATTTTATTTCATCAAACGGGTTTCTTGGTTAACTCATAATTCTTAGAAAAGGTGTTGAAGTTAATGGGGTATTAGTTGAAGAGGAAGTTACTATGCTTTATATCTAATGGCCAAATGTGTTAGTTGTTAGAAAGATTAGGGCATTATGTGCAACTTGCGTATAGTTTCCTAGCTTTATGTAACTAGAAGGCTCATTTGTGTCACTTTGGAATCCTCGTTTAATCCCCTAAATACTTTAAAACTCAGAATTTAAAAGAAGTTAGAAAACCCATTGTGTTTGATGTTCTTGAATTCTCCACTGGCACTTGTATGATCTGAATGAATGAGTTTCAAATGTTGATTGACTTTTGTTAGTCGATTGCTGCTTAATTGTTGTTGATTTAGTGCATGTGCACTCATGATATGTTTAGGTATATAGCTATCATGTTAGAATCATGTCCCTAAGATCATGAGTTGAATGTTGAAATATGTGTGAATTGCCATGTTCATGATTGTTGATTGCTCTTCATGCTAGATAGCAGTTTGATGTATTTCCTGACTGTGGTTTGACTATGAGATGAATTTGGTATTATGATGTGGCAAGCTGCTATGTGTTAGCTATTAATGAAAAGTGAATCTGTATGTATGTATATCTGTGTTGATATTCTTATGCAGATTCCATGGCCAATATGAATGTGCCAGTTCCCGCTCTAACCATTTGATCAGATGTTCAAACTCTATTGACTGGCTCTGAATTCACCACAACAACAACATCGGCAACAACAACAACAACATTGTCATCACCACCACCACCTTTATTTCAACAAAGCAGTACTTATTTTTGGTCTCGCAAAGTGGGGATCTACAACATTTGGGAAAGATTTGTTGGTGGATGGATAATTGATGTTGACTAATGACTCCCTCAGAGAAGCGAATGATCACACCATCCATGCGTAAAGGTCAACATCATTTGTGTCATAAAAGTTATCTCGTACATCATAAGCAGTGAATAAAATGTGGTTGTTATGTGTCAGTGTATGATTTTTGTTAATATAAAATTTCCAAACATATCATACCTGACACTAACATTCTCCCTCATTGATTGAGGGGGAGCAGTTGCATGTTCCATTATCAGAGTACATGTTAAACCTGACCACATTGTCTCCCATAATTTCTAACTCATTTAAATCAATTGGGATCACAAATCTCAAATGGTTTGAAATTTTTGATCGGGGGAGAGAATGTGATTTAAATATGAAATCTGATAAGAAATGTGATGATTTGGACATGAATGTAAGCTCTCCCATATGTGCTAAACTCTTTCGTATATCGATGCACATATTGAGGGGGAGCAAATGGTTTGTGACAACAAAATGGATGTGGCATCTTATGTGAGCACGGCTCAGACTTCACCAATGAATTGACGAAACATAAACTGTCATTAATCGAAAAGATACGTCCTGGCCGGGTAATAATTTCAAGCTGGTCTAACCAGTGATGTAAGCATGTCTCGAAGAGGACGTATCTGAGTAGAGTGTACCATTTCGAGAAACTTTCTATGGACTTGTCCTGGCCGGGTAATAATTTCAAGCTAGTCTAACTAGTGATGTAAGCGTGTCTCGAATCGGTCATGTTCATTGAAAGTGGATCAATTCAAAAAGTGAGAGCTCCATCCAACATGTGCAAATTTACAATAAAATCATCTGAGCACATGTTAAGGGGGAGCATTTGAAAAATATAAAACTCTCAAAGTGTTAGCAAAATGTGTTTCATAATCATGAACACTTTAAGATATTTTTCAAGGATTTGGTTAATGGCAATTGTGGAAGAACACCAAAGACCGACCATTTTATTTAATGTATTGGAGTTATAAGGATGGTAAGGTTAGATATAAGTTCCCACGATCCCGCCAGAGCCGGAGGGATCTACCCAGGGACAATCCACTAGTTAGTGTAGAATTCCTTAGGTACAATTAAAAAAGGAGACAAGTGAGAATAAGGGAAGAGTGCCGACTGAGATGGAGCTAGTACTGGAACAAACCCAACAAGGTGCTAGTGATGAAGTCTCGGTAAGCACGGAAGGGGTTGAAGAATGAAAAAGAAATGTAAAGATAAAAGGTGAAAAGAAAGAAGCCCTCCTTACACTTTAGGCAGAAACCGGGTCAGTACATATGCTGTCAGAATCACTAAGTTGATTGCTGACATTGAAGACAAAGTATCATGGACCCAGTGATACGCTGCACAACCTTCCCTAGCCACTCAAGGTCCCTAGAAGGACTCTTGTTTCATTTGCCAAGGAGATCAATACATGTCTATCGTCTCTCTCACTCCGAGTTAGATGATATTGAAAAGGTGGCAGTCCACTCCAGCCTATGATCACTAAATCAAAACGCACAATTGAGTCTAGAGCCACGAGATGCATCATAAGATCTCATAGGAACACGTGTTACTTCTACACTAGTTGTTCAACATTAAGGACACCAGTTGTAAACTTATGAGTCCTACGCAGATCTTAGCAATCTGCCAGAACATTTATGAGAGAATTTACGAATGTAATTCTCAATGATTGAATGGAAAGTCCTGCCAGGGTCAACATCAAACAGCCCTGAAAGCAGGTCACTTCGGTAATTCCTTGTGGATTACGCTTAGTGGTCGCGGTGGTTTCAAACGGTCTATAGTCGTGGAGTGATCTCCAGCGACTCACCTAATCGTTGATTTACTACGGTAGATCTTTAAAGCCCTATGTGGGTTTCCGATTTAGGAACGGATTAGAGAGAGTTTTCACACTATGCTGTTAACAATCTCGAAGTCCGAACCTGTAAGTACCAGGCGTTATATTGCTAACTGTCGTATGCAGGAACACCTGGCGGTTGTAGCTGAGTGCTGTTGCAGCTGGTTACAGTTGTAGCTGATTGCTAAACAAGATGCCAATCCATTACCACATGCTCACACTAAACCATCATCGTATTCGAAGAAGTCATGATAACCTAAAAGACTTTCAACACTGCTTCTACAAACTCTGATGCTGAAAATCATGACCCAAAATAGTGTGAGCATGTTGGCTTAAAGTGTACCACATCACATGGAGACATACTACTCAAAAATGACCTGGAGACATACGTTGGATGATGACATCAAAGAATCGCCAAAGATCATCCAAAACAGAAGAACGGTCATCAAAAGATCACTGCTTAATGTACAAAGAGTAATGACATTGAAGAATCAAAGAACTACGAGCTAAGAAGACAAACATACATAGAATGCTAGAATTAAAAATATTATTTCCGGGGTGACCTCCCTTAGGGGGAGATTGTTAGGAATATAAATATTCATGTGAAGACTCGGTCACCCTGAGTATCTATTTAGCATTTGTGTAGCTCGTAGGCTTATTAGAATTATCAATATTATTAGTATTATTAGTTTAGTTAGTATAGTTCGTGGAGTGGGTCGGGTCTTTACCCACTGTCAGCTCACTCCACAGCCCACTCGGAGCACCATATATTGTAGGTATAAACACCCCTCTCCACTAGGGAGAGGGTTGGAGGTTTCTAATCATTCAACCATAGTTTTCTCATTCTCTCTCTCTAAATCTCCCAACACTCTCATCTATCTCTCTCTCTAGAAATTCACCTAAACCTCTAATCCAATTATACAAAACTAACAACTTCTTCGTTATAGCTCAGTTTTGAAAGTTCTTCCTATCCCCGCGAAGCTATTTAAGTATACTAACATATTTTTCAAGTCTCAGGGACTCGGTTTTTCTTTTAAAGCTTGGTTTTACTGATTTGAAAATCCATACAACAACTATATATTTTATGAAAATAGTTATTGCTATTAACTTTTAGAAAACTCATATCTCATTCGTTATAAATCCGTTTTTATCCATTCAAACGACCACATTTTCGTTATAAAATCTATTTTCTATTTTTTTACCAAATCTTGTAAAAACAACTTGATTTTCTGAAAATTAGAAATTTGGGCAGCGCTTCCGCGTTTATTTTTCAATAATCCATTCTCCTATACTAAATCCCTTCAAATCAACTCCAAATCTATCATAATCTCTTCCACCAATTTCTTCAATCAATATATAGTTCAAAATAATCATGACAACATATAAAATATAACTTGGGGAAAATGACTAGTAAATGTGCAAGAATAAATATGAATCTATATTAACACTTATATAGCAATAGTTTTTATAAATCAAACAAAAATGATCCAAGACTCGTTTGTACACATTTTTCTCATCCAAATAATTTTGTAAGTATGTTTTTACTTGTTTTCATCATGAAAATTTGCAAACATGTATTAAGGTGATATTTAATAAATGCATAAACTAGCATAAAAATTGCATAATATACATAATGGAAGGTATAAGAATTTATTTTACACCTACTTGATGATGAAGAGTTTTTGGAAAGATTTAGAACAATACATCCCCAACGGTTACTCCAAATCGATTTAATAGTTATTATAGAACCCGTAACTATCGAAATATACTTGAAACTAATGAAAATCGGATCTCCTCTTCTCTTCCTATTTTTGGCCGAGCACTATGGAGGTGTAGAGAGAGTTTGGTGAATTTTCTAAGTGTAAAAATGAAGAGTATGTGTTAGCTTTCTATTTATAGTGCAAATAAGGGCATTTTGGTAATTTAATGAAAGGTAAAATGGTAATTACACTATTTTGGTCAAAATTCAAAAAGGAGGAATATGGGGGGCATGTTGGCCGAAATTTGGGAGAAAGGGTGTGGGGGGGGGGGGGGCTTGGAAGCTCATAAATGTTCATGTCTTTTTGTCTTTAAAATATCTAATTTAGGATAATTAAAAGTTAGATATTTATTATTTAGGTATTAAGTTAACTGGAAATAAATTTTAGCAGAACAAAATAAAGTGTAATAAAGCAAAATAAAATTGTGAAAATGCATTTTGTATGAGTATCGGGTGTTTAAATAATTATTGTTTCTCAAATACTTAAGTTATCGTAAATATATACATTTAAGAATATATATACTAAATGAATTTAAAATACCGGGTAAAATAATATTTAGAATTTTGTAACCTTGTAATGAGTATAAAAATATATTAGAACCATTATTGGGAGTATCGGGGATATTGTTCATGCACGAAAATCGTGTAAAAGCGTTTATTTAAATAAATAAATGTGAATGAAAAACAATGCAAACACATGCAAGACCTAAAATGAATATGATAACACTGGCAATATGTAGACTAACTTTAGTCTGTTTTTTGTGCACCAAATGATGCTTCTAGGTTATGCGATTAAATTCTGAAAGTTTCTTGAAATTAATACTCGAAAAATCAAATTTTCGGAAAATAATAAATAGTAAAAACTACGATAATGAATAGTAACTTTTTCGCGAATGAATAGTAAAATTTCAAAGTTAAATTTTTGACCTGAAAATACGGTTTGTCACATCACAACATTTAAACAAGCAAACAACATGTATGTAATAGCTAGAACAAGTAGTCACATAGCATAGCATAAAAGGAAAGATATTGTTCGTCACTTTGTGTTTAAACATGACGATGTATATCAAGCTTGATTATTTTCCTTTATATATATTAATATCTCCTATTTTAGCATCATTTCAACTTATGTGACTTATCAAATCATTTACGAAGTGATTTTTCAACTAAATTAATAGTTATCCCAAACACTCCTTTCAAACTCCTATTTTTCGTAAATTTGCTTTAAGCACACGATTTGACGCTTAACTCTTTTGAGAAATATTTTCTTTTGATTTTCCAAAGACATCTTCAAGCTTGTATACAAACTAACATTTAACAACAAAATTTCTAAGTATACTTAGCGAAACATTTTTCATATTATATTCCACTTCAATGGTAATTTGATACATGGATCATACTCCATTTTAAAAACCATTTGTTTTGAAAATAAGAGCCACGAGGCTCTGATACCAATTGTGAAAACGTAGAGGGGGGTGAATACTTTCCCGTTTTAAAAACTTAAAACTTGTTGTATCAAATAGCCAATTTAGCTTGTTCTAATATGAAAGATGTCAATTGTAGTTTATGGCTAGCATAAACTAAAACATGTTGTCACACAAGTATTATCAACAAGTCACAACAGAAGCAATCATATAATGCAAACATAAAGTAAAACAATAAGTAAAAGAAAGCGCAAACCGAACACGATGATTTATAGTGGTTCGATCACGGAGCTCCTCTCCGCCCTACTCCACTCCCCGAGTACCCAACTCGAGAGTTACTTCACTAGATCAACAAGCTCCCTTCTTAGCGGAGAAAACGTTACAATCGTCGCTTACACTTTTTTCGGTACAAAGCTAAATACCGGGTTCTTTTACAAGGGCACAATCACTCCCGTCGTCGCTATATAATTTCTGAAACTAAGCTAGATGTCGAGTTCTTTACAAGGGTACAACCACTCCCGCTATGTTTTATGGCCTAACATAGAAACTTTGTGTTTTATGGCACAAACACATAAACCACCTAATCTAGGTTGGTGAATAGATTGTGATGGAATGATGTTTATAATGATGATCCATGACATAAATGTCCACTGGATATGAATGCCTAATCTAAATGAACTTCCATTGATAGGAAGCCTTCAATGGATGAAGATCACAAGCTCCCTAAACTTGTTGTGATGGAACTTCATATATGTATGCATGTGGAATCTACATGAACTTCTAATCTACATGAACTTCTTGAATAAGAAGTCTTCAAACATTGAGGATGTCAAGTGGACTTGAATCTTCATATGTTGGTATGCTTTGATGAATGATGACTTCAAGATCTTCTAACCTTCTTGGTGGATTAGGAAGTATGCTAAGCTTATGATATATGATGACTCACGATCTCTGAGCTTGCTTCACAGGATCATTACGAGTGTATGCTTACAACATAATGAAAGTTAGTAACATTATGATCATTATAAGAAGGGTGATTAATGTGTGTTTCTACATGGTTTCATACTGATCTAAATGTATGCAAAGAGTAGAGAGAATGTGTGTTTTTTTGGGTTTTAAAACAATGTGTAAACAATGGGATACTATTTATAGGAAAACTGTTCAGACAGCCCACGAATTTGGCGGACCCAAATCCTGGGGTCCGTCCCCTTTGCTGTTTGGTTCCGCGGGGACATGACTCCTAGAACTTAACATATCTTACCAAGATCTTACACAATCCAATTCATTGCTTGAAGATTTTTCCAAAATATTTTACTAAATCTTACAAGCTATCTAAATGATGTATGCCATGATGTCTGGTATGTGCTTATTCACATACCTTTTATTTACCAAATTAAGACCAAAACGACCAAAAACTAACCAAAATGCCAAAGATATTTGTGTTTTTGTGTTTGTTTATATGCAGGAACGAATATCGAGAAAAAAGGGACAAAATCAAGCAAAAACCGGGAAAACGAGCACGAGATTTGTTAAAGACTCAAAGCCGAAGCCGGGAGAGAATTTTATGCTTAAAAGTCAAAGTCAACCCTCAGAGTCTCACCAAATGACAAGAATGACCCTTGGATTTATCTTGGAAAATTGGAAAAACCAGTCCCTGAAAATTCAGCAATTACACAATTGGTCCGTATAATTTTTAAACCACAAATCCTAATCCTAAACAAACTACAACCCATTTTCACCAACCCAATCCATTAAATAAATAAACAAAGTCCAAACCCAATCCACCCACAAGGCCATAACTCACAACCCGAACCCAACTATGAAAACCCGGTCAAACTATTAATAAAAACAGTCAAAATAAAATAAACAAACAAACCCGCCAAACCTGTTTTTACCCTTTTCCCCAATTACCTAGAAAAAATACTGTGCCCAAGAACCCTAGTTCTTTACTGTACAATTTTACCGAGATTAAGGGTATGATTGTCAAATCATTTTGTGTCAGATGTCAGAAGAAGCACAGAACACGCACGAATGGGCTACGTGGCGGCATTTCATTGGACCGAACACCTCACAGGATTTAATCCAAGGGCTTGCAATGAATGATTGGTGATCAAGGCATGATCCAAGGGACGAAAACGATTCAAAGTAGCACATATGCACACGGATTGCCAGGGTGGACAGCCTAGAATGGTCCATGATCGGCTATAAATAGGAAGTTCTCTTCATTAGTTAGGATTGTCCAATTTTCATGTCTTAGAAAATTTAGGCCAGTGTATTTTAATTTCCTTTTAAAAGCTTTCGTAGTGTAATCTTTATATTTCAGTTGTAATTTGATTTCCAGAATTGTAGTTTCAACTTTTTATTAATATAATCAAGTTTTCTCTTAATTTCCTTGTTTAAATCTGTTTTTAAGTTTTCATTCCTGTTCAATAAGCTTGTATAAGCTTACTTTAGCTTTAAAAAAAGGTTCACTTGTTTCAATTCTGTTTTAGTCTCAATTTTCAAAACAGTCAACATAAAAGTCAACTGTGGTCAACATAAGCTTTGGAAGAAATAAGCTGATCTCATCAGCTTATTTGGGTATTGTTTTCTGCCTTATTGATAAGCCTGGGTTGTGAATTAGTTCTTGGTTCATTGATTTCCATCAAAGGTCACTTGTGAGTATTAATTCTAGTTTTCTAGCTTATTTGCTACTTAATTTAGTTAGCTTAAATTACTGCTTATTTGTAATGAATTTCTGCTTTTTAGATCATTATTAGATTAGATAATCATAATAGAGATTAAGTCATAGCTTAAATCATGTAGTTGTAGTGAAAATTTGAAAAGTTAGATTTTATAGGGGTGTTTGGATCAGTGGCAGTTAGAGGTATTCTAGCTATTTTACTGTGGATTTGCACTATTAGATATTTTAGGGTTGCTTAAAATAGGTGAATTAAGCTCAGTTTAATAGAGATTTAGAGGTTTGAATTCATTTATAGGGTTTTTGCTTGATAAGTTTAATTTTGAGGTGCAAACTGCCTAAATAAGCTCCTGAATAAGCTGAGCTTATTTGGGTGGAACTTTTGGTGTTTATAAGTTAATAATAGTAGTTAAAGTAGGTTTCCAGAAGTTGATATAGATTGGTCAAGGTATTCAAAGGAAAAAAGTGCAAAAACTCTGTTCTGTTGCATCAGATTCTGCATGTGCAGCAGTCCCTTTAGCTGCTGATCTAGCTTGATTTGTGGCTTATCCACTTGAGCTTAGGACCTGATTTTAGGTTTACAAGTAGTGTGCATAGCTAGCTTTTAGAAAATTATCTGGGATTCCACTAATTAGCTTATTAGATAGCTTATTTCTAGCTTGCAATAAGCCCCCATTGGAACTGCTGTTAGCATTCAAGTAATTTCAGTCCAAGTCCACTTTTCCTAGGCCTCATTTCAATGAGCAATTGTTGTTGGAATTTGGGCGTTTTAGTGTTTTAGTGTAGCCAGTAGTACTAGGAAGCTTTTGCCCCCATAAAGTTTCCATTGCTCAGCTTAATTGAAGTGCTTAATTGGGTTGCAAGTTGGCTGTTTAAGCCCTGTTTTTGGCTCAATTTTTGCAACTGCTCATGTTCTTATTGGCTTATTCTGAGTGCTTCTTTGGCCTTATTGAGTTGTTTTAAGTTTCAAATAGTGTGCTGTTCTGTTTTCCAGCTTTTGGTAATTTCTGAGATTGTTTTGCTTATTTTTGACTTATTTCCAACTGCTTATTTCCATCATTCTGCTTATTAGGGTTTAGTTTACTTCTGAATTTATTTTTCCTAGATTAAGAACTTAATTTTAGAATTACTCAAAAATTTTCAGATTTTTCCAAGTTGTTTTAATATTTTTAAATCATTTAAATAGTTTAAATTAGTTTTTTAATTCATAAAAAATAAATAAAAAGTCAGAAAAATATTTTTCTTTTTTCTAAAATTTTCTTTTATCATTTAGAATATAGGAAAATTATTTTCATAATTTTAGGGCTTAGAATTTAGAAAATCACTTTTATTTACGTTTTTAAATTCGTCGCAAAACGTTTTTAAATTAGTTTCTCGTTTTTTTTAGATTACGCCCTTAGCATAATTAGTTGTTCCCGTTTGTTATTTCTTTATTCGTAGTATAAAAATCACCAATCATCACTCTTTTTACTCACATTCACCGCACATATTCGACACCGAAACGACAACTCGATATTCGACCTTCGTTGGGACACGACCCGGGGAAAATACCTCCGTTGTGTTTTTCCTTGGAAAATAAACTATACCTAAAACGACAAATCAATGTCATGTATATATTTCCATTTTAAGATTTAAAATGTAAATAATGTAGATGTATATATGTATGTAACATGTATCCTAGTGATCATGTAGCATGTATATATTAGCTTAACTAATATATGTTTACCAAGATGTATCATGTTAGTTTGATACCTAAATTGTACTTATCCTATTAATCTTAGAAAACATGATGTACAAGTAAAAGTACTTGTATATGCAGAATGTGAAATGAGGTTCTAAGTAGAATGGTTAGCATTTTAAAATACTTAATGACCTAGCCGTATTTTAAACATTCTAAATGGTTTGTTAAGGGTTTGATCATAATGCCACATAACAAACATGTACGAACCTGTCTTGTACCATATGAGGACTCGAGACGTTGAGAGGTGTTGAATGTACTGTTGAGACAAAATAAGATTACAAGTAAATTGTACATTTTGCGTTATGTATCAAGTTACATATTTGTCATCAATCAAAACAAACGAGACTGCTTGCACTAATAGAGTAAATAAGTTAGGTGAGGGTATTTGGGGTCTGGTTTTTCTATTTATTGTATAGGGATTTTGTTGCAAAAAATGTCCCTAAACATTAATGTGGGTCGGGTTAAATAAAAACTGACTTGTGTTGAGTGACATAAGTCAAAATTGATGTGGGTTGGCTTTGACTTTTTAGTCAACAACGATAAAAATGGGAAATGTACACATGCAACTGAGTTAGTCTGTGAGTGTCCATAAGTTTTCCACTGCTTCATTGCAACTATATGAACCTGTATTTGGTTCATTATCAACACAAAACCGATACACTCCTACTCTATCAATCCTTTAAAACACATTTATGGACTTGCAGAATGTTATGAATATATTTGTGATGTGGTTAAACATCAAGCAATCCACTAAAAAAAATTGGATCACAATACATGATCCTACTTAACAAACAAATAACGCAAATCATTAATAATAACATTTTCACATTCATCTTACCTAGATCGTTCACAAAAAAGGGATTAACTACACATCC